>JACDQD010000001.1:48920793-49453293 GCA_019843655.1 Lethocerus indicus | reverse complement strand
TATGATTAAAGCACCGTGGGGTTCGATTCGGGCTGTAGTATAATTTGTATAAAGTATTTTATAATTTTAAAGCGGTTTGGTGTAAGGGCGAGCCATTGTTGGAGAAAACTACTCACCGTTTATTTGGCTGAGCTTAATTTCCTGCTCGGCGGTCACTTCGTAGAGCCCGTACCCGTCCGGTAAAGCTAATGCCAGCGAGAACGGAGTGCCTTCGATAGGGTGGTAAAAATACTTATGTCTCCTGGTTGTTACCCGCCTCTGAAATTAAAAGTTAATAATGAAAAATCTAAAAACCCATACTGCCCCCATTACTTCTGTAAAGTATCGCTAATAGATAATTTAATTTAACTTCGTTTGGTGGAATAAGAAAAAATTAAAACTTGTACGAGTTTAAATGCAATCGGTAAGAAAGTCCTTTTATTTTATTTTTTAACAATATCGAACGGTAATGTGAACTTATTAAAAAAATACATACCATGTTGTCATAATGAATTTTTACTTTAAGCTCAGCCTCACCTTCCCTTTGATTGATCATTTCTTGTCGTAGCTGTAACATATACATTTCTTAATCGAAAAGTAACGTTAAGTAAAGGTAACGAGTAATATTTTCATCATAAATCCTGCGCTATATGTTTCAATAATTAGTTATTTATAAATAAATATGTACGTAGTTTTATATATATATATATATATATATATATATATATATATAAAAGATAAATAATAGATTTATCGATCTTAGAATTGACTTACTTCATTAAGCAGTGTACTATTTTCCCATGGTTGAACATCTGAGTCTAAAAGTTCAACCTTTGTCAAATCGATACTGTTATAATTGGGCCTAAGTGTTTCGAAAAACTGAAACGGATAATTCATTTATCGTTAATAAAAGATCATTTAGTTAATCGTATTTTAATAAAAGAATTATCATTGAAGCATTCCACATCTTATTTTTCATATCGATAAATTTGTGTAGAGTAATTTAAACATTTTATTATCGAGTATAGGACTCACCACATTGTTGTCCATCTGCATGTAAATTAAAATAAGAAACCGTTAATTTGTATCCTTTATAGTATGTATATATCCCTTATATAATATAACCGTGTAAGCCATGAAGGTCTCCGGTCAAAAAATTATACGTACCAAAGGTCTTAGATCCGGATGGTAAAGGACATGCCCATTGTTATTGACAATGAATGAGTAACCGTTTACGCCCAGCTGAAAACAAACAAACTGTCATTAACATACAAATAATTCATTCAATATTTTGCCGTTATATTGAATTTTGTCTATTATTTTAAAGTACATTTTTTGTTACATTTTGTATTTAGCCCCCAAATTATACGACATATATATAATTTACTTTACCTTATATGGTGGTACGAGCTTTTTTATCTGTTGTATTGGAATATCAGTACCAACTATTCCCAACAAATTGGCAGTTCTAACCTAAAAATATAAAACAATAAAAGATATAAAACTAATGATAAGAATGGATTTGTATAAATGTTTATTTATTATTTTTGCACATATTTTTCATATCACTTGACACTCACAGAACTGTTTCGTCGGTCGAATACCGGCGTAGAAACGGTGGTCATCAGTTGGCTGTTCTGTACGGTGTTTCCACCCAATGGATTTATCTGCAATTTAATAAAAATGTATAGTAAAATCGAAACAGAAAGATTCCGCTATAAACCTTGGTAATGTACCACAATACGAATACAGAATATCATTTTGTGCAGTATAAGTGTGATAATTCCTGTTCTATAGAATTTAAATAAATGTTTTCGAATTTATTTTCATGGTACACCTGTGCCTTCTTCAAATGTAACTGTTCATTTTATAAACCAGAAGCGAGGTATGTACCTGTAGGTAGGATACATAAATTATGGGTAAGACTTCATCACGGGATAATAAGGAGACATTATTATTACCTGCCCGTTCAGATAAACAGGTGTCCAATGCATTGGGTGGTCGTTTTGGTACATTACCATCGGCCTCGACAACACTCGTAAGTAGTTCAAAACTTTGTCCTGAATATTATCCATATTTTCTACGTGTTCGAAGTATCCTAAACATACGAATATAATTACTAAAATCCTGAATAAATATTTATAATAATACATTTATAATGCGAACTTATGTACAAAAATGTTTACGGTTATACACTTTCACATTCATAAAAATTGTAATTACAAGTATCACCTATTCACACGTTAGTATTGAAAAAATTAGAACGATCGTATTCTCAACACTTCAATTTAAAGTCAACTGTAGACATAAAATACTATTCATAAAACAAATCAATTGAGTAGGTAATAATAAATATACGAATAGTTAATAATTACCTTTATTGGAACAAGCCATCCAAAAAAGCTCACCGGCATTTGAGGCATCTTTTCCAACAAGATAGGTAAATACTCTTACTGGCATGTGAGGCCAATTGTATTCTTTAAACAAACCTCGGTAATCACCTCTTATACCGGCAGAGACAATCATTAATGCTTGATTGCATTGGCACCCTTGACCAGTTCGATTATACTATACACAGAATATAATCATTTAAACTTGTAAACATTTAATTTAAATTCCAACATTGTACTTGACATATCAGAAAATTTATTTTACACTTAACATCATTCATCTTGTCCCATTTATCTGCTTGCCACACTCTCGACCACAAAGTAGGAGAGTTATATTTCGAATTATAAAATTGACGTGTTATTAATTATTATTAATAATAATATATATAATAATATTTACTCTGATTTTATATTAAATGATTTGTATATTTACCCTGTGCAAAATCTCAAAACCGGTTATTAATGCTGCGGAAAAATTTGCACCTTTTTCTATCTGGATCCCATCGAGTGCTGTAATGAGCTCTCTTCGATTGTCATCAGTTGCCTACATGTTAAATATGAGTTTTATAATACAAGTTAAATCAAGTTAAAATGACAAAACTATAAGTATGCACAAAGATAATTTGCTATATATTTATTATTACAACGAATATGTAAATGGCGAATTTATTAAAAATTGACAATGAAAAGTATTATGAGGAGAATTATTTTTTGAATTACCATATTTAATAAATTAGGCACGATCCTGAATAAATTAATATATATTACTTGATATGTTAGTTTCTTTATTGTTTACAAATATTCTTAGCATTATAAATACATTCCCAAGGAAATAGTGTTGTTGCTTATTAGAATACATTAACGTTTATTAAGCTCAGTGCATTTGGTAGAACCACTCATGTTGATACGATTTATTCCACACAAATTTATTGTTACAATTAATGCACTTAGTAAACAAAGAGTGGGATTCTTAAAACGATATAGACAGAGTTCCAAAGTATTGTTACACTATCCAATATCAATGTTATTTACCCAATAGAACAATTCTTTCTTGTCAAGTTATTAAGCTCGAGGTATCTATATTATAAAGTGGAATAAGATGCTTTTAAAATATTTCAGAATACTCCTACTGATTAGTTCTTAATTAAATTTTCCTTTCACAGTTTGTTTAATTGAAAAACAAAAATGAATTATCGAAATAAACTAAACAAATAGATAGTAAATATTTTTTAATAATCTGCCCTAATAACTTGGTTGTTAATAAATGGATTCCTACCTGAACTAGTAAATCTTTGAAGCAGGGGACAAGTTCTTTACAGTGCTCAGCAAAAGTGAACACATTTACAAAGTCATCATCTCCAAGGGTTCTAATAATGTTCTTCACAACTACTTTTGCAAGCTGAATACTTTTTGTGCTCATTGTGCTCGATACATCTAACAGTATAGCTAGATCTTTTGGGCTTGTTGATGCACCAACATACCAGTTAGACGATCGAAAGTCATGCATTTCCTGGTGCCTACCCGTCTCCTCAGGAGGCCATTGCATAGCTAAAAATCATTCAAAATTAATGACCCGGAACGATCGTGACACCAACCTAAAAATAATGTAACGCGTTTCATAATCTAAAACCGAATTCGTCATCTATATTCGCGAAATTCGATCCAGTTAATTGGGCCGAAAATAATATTATTTTCATCATAGTCAAAACTGTAATCCAAATGTAAATTAATTAAAGAAACCCAATAATTAAAAATTACCCGGAAATCTCCTTAAGAAGCCTGTAGAACTACCAAAATATTGCCAAGAAAGTGCCGGGTCAACTTCATAATTATTGACGAAGACAGGATCCAGATGCTCAGACCACCTGAGTGCGTTTGCGACTTGGGGATCTGAATATAGAAGAAACACCTCTTTATTACAATACAGTCGTAACGAGCGGACACAGGAATTTATTCCGATAAAAGGGAAGACATTCGGAACTAATAAATGTTTCGACGCAATCTTTTCTGATGTTACTGGTTGACCAAATGTAACGAAACGAGAATCGAAGAGAGACGTTTACAAATCGAACAAAGCATCCAGTCTTTCCCAACATGTATTAGGAAAATGTGAAGAAAGTTTCGATGGAACCGATAAATAGTTTAAAAATAGTTAAAAAATTAACGAATTGTTTACAAGTTTGTTTACAAAATTGCCGCGGATCGCTAAACGCTCGTGTGGTGATTAATTGTCGTAGTAAGCGCGTCAAATCTGGCGGAGATAATTTGGCGGTACGATTTCTGGGTTAATAAAATTAACGGAGAGGTAATCAATAGAATTTCTAATGAAAGTTGTGGTGGACCTGAGTGGGAGAGGAAACCGGGTAGGATGACCGAACTGTGGGAGGTGTTGACCGGCCTGTGCTCGAACTGGCTGTTCGGTTCGAGATGTATCCCCGGCCTTCTGCTTAAAAGTCGGCTGTTGATGAATTTAGATCCGCCGGCCCCTTCAGAATCGAGCCTGTGCGAGAGAGCCGCTTGCTCCGCCGAATCCATTATCCTCTGCCACAAAAACAAAACACAGCCCGACATAACCCTCCTTATCATTCCGACATAACCCTATATTTATTAACACTATATATAACACCTCTTATATTAACTATATTTAAGTCCATTATGCTGTTGTTATTTTACGTTAACAAAATAGAACGCCTGCATAAAATAATGTATGTCGGTCCGGAAATGGTTAAAGTTAGGATGGCCATTGTTGGCCTTTAATGCGGCCCTTATTTTATAAATCGCCGAAACGCATCTTCCGATTCGGGTACTGTCCGCGCATTCCAAATTCAAAAGGTTCGCGAAAGGAGCTTCTATTTAGAGGAGATATTTTCCATCTTATAAATTTTCTTATAAGTTTTCTTCGGCTCTAAAAATGTCACGAATAAACCGCAATTGTATCATGTGATGATAATTTATTTTGTATTAGTTTCGTATACAAAGACCCATTAGGTGTTGGTAAAATAAGCGATGTCGGATAAAAATGAAATATCGGAGCTATTACCATAATCGCGTTCATTTTGATATCCATCATATTTTTTACTTCGTTCGCCATTTCCCTGATAAGGATGAGGCCGTCCTTTCTTGAAACGTGTGCGTCGTGATCGTGAAACTTCTGAAAGAGATAAACAGGTGGAACTTAACTTTTTTGAAATTACGACCCGATGAAAAGTGCAGCAGCCAGTTCCGATAAACCGTTATAAATTGTATACCGGATCTAATTTTGTAGACCGCATCCTTTTGTCGGTTATCGTAGTCGTTTCCCTTTTGTTAAAATATAATATTTTCATGCGTTGTTAGAACAAACCGGTACAAATTTGACATCCCGAAATAATTTTATTTTGGAATACCTGTCTTGTGGTCTGCGAGGGTTGGAATACTGTAGATTTCGTGTTGTTCTGTCTCCTCTCGCTGGTTTAGTCTTTTCCTAGACCGGTTTCGGGCGCTCGCCACCTTCAGTAGCGGTGTTAGTCACATTGGCACATTGGATACCCGACAAGTAAAAGACTAAATCAGCGAGAGGAGACAGAACAACACGAAATCTACGGTAAGTTATTTTGCACCAAGTTTTCTGGGTCCAGAACAAGTTGATTACGAAGACCACCATTTTCATCGGTGTTCGCAACAAGTTACATTGAAAAAAGGTCACTATTTTACTTTTAAATTTTATAACGGATATCCTCATTAAAATCAAAATACTTCCGACAGTGATATTACGACAAGATTATCGAGAAATTGAATTAATATTTTTGAACCTATTCTTGTTGGGTTGTATATTATTCACAATGTGTTGTATATTATTGTGAAATAGTTTAAATCTAAAGATTTATACTATCTAAACTGGCTGACTGTACTTCATATTTTCGGTGGTTCAACTTTCCTGTTTTAGTACAAATTACTATTAGACGAATTATTTTTTCTGAAACCAACTTTTTTATTTTGGTCTCTCTAAATTGGACTCATGAAACCCTTAGCGTATAAATTAAACTAAATAAACTCACCCTCTGAATCTCCGTCATTTTTGTAAACTGTCTTCCAAATTCCCACAAGTCGACTCCGAACTTCAGCGCCCAGTTCTTAACCCTGAAATAAAGCATCGTTACACGAAATTCTTTCCAAGTCGGATTCGCATCAGCAAATGGCTCGCTATTAAAGGAGAGTAAACGCTTAACGCTTAGCACAAACGGCGAATTCAGACAGAAAAATACTATCATAAGAAGAACAATTTTACCTGCAGATTTTAACTCACAGCTCTAAATACTGTAAAGCGATGGGGACTCATTGCAAGTTAAACTTTCGAGAGGTCGGTAGTAAAAGATCGGGAAAGTATGAAAGTCATACTTAACGAAAACTGTTAAAGCCTTGAGAAGTCGAATTCAAACTCCTCGAAAAGTATAAAACGCAAGAGCTTCTGACCTTAAGCTTCAGGAAGTGTACCGCTATCGAGTTAGCCTAGGTCAGGAAACAAATGTCCAGTTAACGTGTTACAAGGATACCGATCGTAGTAATAAAAAGTATTGCAATTCCAGGGGTTAAAGCGCTTAATTGGCGACTGGGGTTTTTAACTATGAACTCCATCCTTACAGGATATATAGAAGAGGTGTATGAGCAGATCGATAAAAAATAGAGCGGATATACCGAGAAAGACTGCGTTTTTAGGCTTATAGCTCCGGTCCGTCATATTTTCTAATATAAGATAGTGTAAGGGGAAGGGGAATAAATTACTTAGCGGCGGGGCAAGTATCGGGCTTAAAGGACCCGGGTGTTAATAGGGCCGGCAGGATGGCTTCCGAACTATGCAGAAAGTTAAAAGTATAAACGTTACTGAAATAGCCCGAAATACTATACTGTACTGAGGTTTGAGACGTGAGGGCCTGTTCGGATAGGCGCCGAGGGAACCTAATTCTTCATCGATTTCTCTACTTTTATTTTGGTCGGGGCCTACGCGCGACTGGGTTCTAATCGAGCAGCGGTTAAGGGGCAGCAGTTTACGCCAATGTTTTATTAGATACTGGTAGTTTCGGTCGTAAATGAAATTGAAATTAATGAGGTCGGCTCGAAAGTGGGACGCGGTCAAATAGTTGGCCGGTGGCGGTTACGCCTCATAAATCTCGGTCCTTCGTCAATTCCCTCCCCATCACCCCCTCATCGTTTTGTGTTCATGTTCACTTCCTTCTTTCTCGTCCGGTCGTTTCCCAAAATCGATATCCGAGATGTCCAGTCCTACCGTGAGGGAAAGGGGACGTGTAGGCCGTAGGCGTGTACTTACCCGCCTTCCTTCCCCAAATTATTTTAAATGCCCACTCCGAAAATACGGGGAATTAAAAAACAAAATTATTAAAAGTTTAAGGTTAAATTTTGGACCTTTAAATCGTATATCGCTTTACGCCGCGACGAGTTACCGTCTCGTGGTGGAAAACTGTCTAGACAATGTTTTAACTGCCAGTCGATTTTATATTTGAAACCAGCTATGAAGATGTTATTAAATACGAGCCCCGGAACTATTTCAGGGAAAAGGGTTCTAATATTTCCGCATAGTATGGAATTAAAACCACGTCTTCCTAATGACCGGCAGGTTGAAAAGGTCCACTTTTCAACTTATCCTAATCTGTCTAAATATCATTAGGGAAACTTTCAGCGTAACTTTGGTCTTCTTTGACTTGGATATTGGTGATCGAAATACTTCATTCATTAAACCTTATAAAATACGGAAGGGCGAAGGGACCTTTAGGTAAATAGAAATATTTGCCTGATACATTCATTTCCTGCCGGAGTACTAGCAATATTTACTACCAGACTATAAGGAAGATCATTTTTTAGCCGACCATTAGGGGAATTCGGTAATTCCCCTAAGAAATTGGGTTCACCCTATGAGATTTTAGCTAGAGGTTGTCAGCCCCTACTCTACTTTCACTCGCAAAGGTTCAGAGGAAAAACAGTAGTTAAATCGACCTCGAGTAGGTACATGTATACACATATGTGTATATATATATATATATATACACACACACACACACATTGGTATTATGATTCGTATTTCTCATTTTTACAAGTTTCTCTGTCCGGTTTTAATACTACTTCCGTAGAGGTTATAATCGGTAGGCCGATAAAGGAGACTGTAGGTGGGTATCGGGGAAGACGAAATGGGCGTAGGAAGTAAGCATTTAATCAGTTTTCGGTGGGTTAATAACGCGATTTTAATAAATAAGTTAAAAATGTCGTTAACGGTGTACGTGGCACTTGCGTAATCGCCGGTTTCGATAACCGATAAATATCGGTCGTGGGAGAGAAAGAGACGGAGAACAGGGGCGGGGGCGGTGGCGGGATGGTCGCGCAGGCGGTGGCGGAGGTTTAGGATCGGGAATCGGTGGCTACTCACTCGTTGTGAGGTATGTCTTCCTCTTGGTGCAGAGATGTGGGCAGGAACACTAACAGTAGGAACGCGGTCGGACTCATGACGGATCGACACTTATGAGTGGGAGCACATAATAGCCGGCACCACTATCCTATCCTAACTGAAGAGGCAGCTATATTTTTCGGTTAGTGTGTGTGAACCGACGGCGCATGCACTCTGATAGCCCGGTATTGATTCCCCGGTTAGTAGGGGCGCCCCCAACCTTCTCGCTCCGCTTTTAATCTGCCGCTCCACCCCCTACTACCCCTACTGCCCAATTTATCCCCTTTAATAAATAATATAATATTAAATATAGCGCCCTTTTCGGGCTCTTACCGCTGTCGAGAGCCCCGTTTTGGAAGACGGTCGGTGTACCTTAACCACTTTACTAGGCGGTACCTTAATTGGTATGCCGATCATTATTTTCCCGTTCATCATTCCGTCATTATTCCGTCACCGTTGATTTAGACTTCTGACGTCTGATTCAACGATCGAACAATAGCCGTCAAATTATGAACGGTTATTAAAATCGGCTTCTCTATATTTCTCTATGTTGAAGACATTTTATCACCTGCTAGAAATTATTAACGTTCCGTTTAATGGTTAATACGAGGTGGGCTCCGACCGGCAGAAGAAGGTATAGGCTATTTTTCCGTTTCCATCATATTAACGCTCTCTTCCGTTTCGTATATTAACCGATATTTGTGTCCGTATCTTTGCTTACAGCAAGCCCGTGCGGGATACGTATTGTTCTTTCTCGAACGTTCCCGTGTCAATGAAAAAATTAGTTCTAAAAATATTGGCGAAGCAGATATATATCAGTATTACGAAACAGATTTCGTTAAAATATCGACAAAAACGTATTTAAAACGTGTCTCTATAAAACGCGGCGGGTACCTTTATGTTTATTAAAATGCTTACCTTTGTATTGCTTTGTATTTTGTATACGTAATAAAATGTTGTACATATTACACGGTATCATGAAATAACGCCAAGATAAAATACGAATAATTTTCTTATTATTATTCTTGGAGTTGGATCTCAATTTCATCTTCTTTATGAGTAAAGATCCTAATTTCTTAAGATACAATAAAAATATTAGCGAATAAATTACAATTATATACTTCGGGCTTTTTGAATCAAATCTATGAGCAATGTTGCCAAAACAACCTGTAGAGTTTCGATGTTTTACTCTTTAGTTTAATGGTCAATTAAAATTACACCCTGCCTATAAATATTATACGTTACATTCCTATAATAAATATTTGTATACTCATATACGGTATAACGTACTTCATATTTTAGTAATATACATTTAAATATTCGTAATTATTAATTAAATCTAATTAACGCTGAATTGTGTAATAAATATAGTGATGCGTTAATTTTTTGTTTCATTATTTGAGAAATGTTATTTGTAGGACATTCACATTTATTTAGATTTAGGAGTAATGGGAGGAGAAATAAGTTGTAGGAGGTGCCATCAGTTCAACTCGCACCTGAGTATAGGTTTCCAAAAACCGTTGACTTACACATTCAACCTCGTTCTATTCTTCTCAACCTTATTATAATCAACAGATATTACGCTCTACCGAAATTCGATTCTGTCTTTAAATGTTAGGCATACTGACTTAAATGAGTGCCTTTACTTGTATTTTATTGCGAAGGAGGACGTTGTTAAAACTGCGACTCCGACATACCTATTCTCAAATAGTGAATTTTGCCAGGTATGATTCTATTGCATTACGACAACATAGCATAACTCTTTTTCTTATGTACCTATGGATTATTTATGTGATGCTCTGGTAAAGGTAATATCTTCTAACTATATGCTCAAGTCAAATAAAATTATACCTTGTGGAATAATTGATTACCAATAAAAGAGGTGCTTAAAAATTCATTTGGTATTCCAGATTGATTTCTGAAATTTGGTAATCCATTTGTTTATACTCTATATATGTGATGTCTACTATATATGTAGCTCTTTTTTTATTTATCCATAACAGTTATTTTTTAACTTTATCTGTTATTTTTATTGAAGTTATGTAGATATACCTTCAATTATTAGTTCTAACTTAAACTTACCAATTTGGGAAAATACTTTTAATTTTTGTTGTGCTCTTTTTCCTGCAATTTTATAACCACATTAGACTGTCAGAAGTTGGAAAGTTAGAAACAAGAGCTGTCGCACAGTATGAAACTGGACAACTATTTTTACACCATGTATTTGGCTATCGTGGTGTCATCTTATTTCCATGGGTGGCACGTGTATATGACAGGGATGAACCCAGTAAACATAATATGTAAGTCACTTATATCGAATCATAATATGTCCCTACTATAATTATTTTATATTGTTTACATTTTTGGATGTTATGAAGATTTTTTTGCTCTTGCCATTTTTACACCTGTGTGTTTGTTTTGAGATAGTTTGTTTCTGCATTATCCCAACATATGAAATACTCTATTTAAAACTTTGTTAGTGGGCGTCTTATAACAATATTTGGGATTATTAGTTACTTTAATTATGCCTATTGTAAATTGAAGCAAATGATGTAAAACAATCTATAATATGCACAACGTTTGAATTCTTCAGTAGGTTTTAAGGATATTAGAAATATTCTATATCATTAGATTTCTATTTGCTAATACCTAAAAATTTAAATCACAACAGCAGTGTGTGGATATTCCCTAATTTTGATTAGAACAAATTTTTATCATTTGCAAACACCTGGAATCAAAATTTAACACACCAAATTGTTGAAGAAATAAATGAATTGTTTGTGTTTGCAAATAAGGCCGTATTTTATTACAATTATACACAATTATTACAATCTTGTTATGATTATACTGTGTCTTTTGTTACAGATTCTGTCAAGTATAAAATATATAATTGTATAAATAATCTGATTTTGTATGTACTCAACTTGTATTAATTTGCCTCTAGACCATTCATTTAAAGAATCTGTATGGCTAATAATTGTACATTTTTTCAGTAAGATGTTCTCCAAATCCTCTTCTGCTTGCAGGGAATTGTAAATGCCCTTTTCCAATGAGGAATCTGCTTCACCCATCTTGTTCTAATGATGCTGCACATCTCACGTCTTCTAAAGAGCTTTGATGTGAAAGACTTTTGGCTGGATTTCCTGAGTTCTGCCTATTTCATCTCATACCTAATTTCATCATAAAAAAACTGTTATCATAATTACTTTGAACAGGTGTTTTGACCATTTTTTAAGCTACTCAGGGCTACTTGCAGATACAAATCAGGATCATTGCAACCAGTTGTCATATTAATCAGGTGTTGCAGAAAGATTAAAATATAAACTAGTCATGCTAGGACTTGTCCTGTGTTTTTCTTAGACCACAGTATGCTACATAAAAGTAGTGTTTGGTCAGAATATCCACAACACACGTAATGGCTGTTTTCTAGCTTTCGTCAAAATAACTTTATCATGAAATATGTTTACAGTAGGCATTTTAAAGGTTCTATTTTTGACTGTCAAAGAACTGATAAGATTTTTAAAATTTTAAGTTTTAATTTGGTTACGTCATCTTCTCTAACTATGTCTTAAACCCTTCACATGCAGTTAATTCTAATTCTTATAAATTATTTATAATCTTTAATTATAATACAAAGAAACAAAAGTAATTGAACTTAACTTAAGTTTTGCATAATTAAACTTTTAATTTATTTGGAAATAAATGTCAGTACTAAGTACAGATAACTGAGGATAGTTTTTAATCTTTTAATTTTCATTTTGACAAATTAATTCACATTCAAATCGATGTAAACAACTTAGAATGAAGTAATAAATGTTATGCTAGGTGACTCTGTGGTTCAGGCATAGAGCGTATGTATGCCTGTGGACCCAGAGGTCGGCGATTCGAATCTGTCTAGAATGCCTTGGATGTTAGTTTGTAAGTTAGTTATAAGTGATCATGATAAAAAAAGTGTATAAAAATGAAGAGAAAAAATATTATTGGTTTAACATTTTTAACATATTTAGTTTAACAATTTTGTGGTCTGCGAGGGGTTGGAATACCATATATTTTTTGTGTTTCTGTCTCCTCTCACTGGCTTGGTCTTTTGCTAGACACGTTTCGGTTTTCATGTGACTTGTACTGTTGCTGCAGTACAAGTGACAATGACAGTGCAGTGAGAATGCCCGTGAAACATCCAAAGTGCCAATAGTGACTAACACCGCTACTGAAGATGGCGAGCAGCCGAAACCGGTCTAGCAAAAGACCAAACCTGCAAGAGGAGACGAAAACACAAAAAATCTAAAAAAATTATTCATGAACATAGTTAAAGTGTTTGATTCAAAGTTTATCAACATTGAACAAGTAACATTTTTTAAATATAAAACTAAGAATATATAATTATTAAAACTTTTTTTATTTTTAGGACTATAATGGACTCGGTGGGTAATGAATCAAAAGAAGTTAAAGGAAGAACGCTAAAATTTTATCAAGTACTTATAGATTCAAGAGATTGCCCCCACATAGTATGTACATGGAAAATTTATCTTCCCATTTCATAGAAAGTAATTAGAAGTAAAAAACCTACTTATTTGATGTATTATATTAACTATTCTCTGTCTGTGTGTATGTTCTTATCCAACAATACCTTTTATATATCTGACTACACCCGTAAACATCTTTTTGTATAATTTCAGAATTTATTGTAGAAAACGGATCAATGATTCTAAGTTATATGCTCTCACTATATTCCTGATATGCATATCAGGCCTGGAAAATATATCAAGCAATTTATTGTTTCTAGCCCAGGCAAACATATATTTAGATATTCAGGAAAATTAAGTGATCTCAGAAATATTTAGTGCTGTAATACATTTTCCATTAATTTTACAGAAACATTTCTGGTCAACTCATATTTCATTGTTGGAAAATAACTTTTAATATTTAACAAATTTGAAGTGCTGATTTCTATACAGTTGTTTGCTCTAAATCTATCTCTAGTGATTCTCTGTTTAAGTAATCTATGTTTTAATAAATTGAGAATTATCCGTAAGAATCAAATTACAAATAATCTGGCTCATCTGATATCAGGTGAATAAAAATTACAATTTATTGTAATTTCAATAATTGCAATAATTGTTTTTTTTGTGTTTTTATGGCCATGAATTAAACATTTCAAATTGATTTTTCACAATTTGAAACTGTATGCCTATTTTATTCATTTTTTGTGGAAATTATCAAGTGATTTTTTTGTATTGTAAACTGTTACTCATTCACATTAATCTCATGGTGAATATTCCTATATTCACTGCAGCTTTTTAAAGTACATAACAGGTCAATAGTTACCTATTGCGCTATACAAATGAAGTTCAATCAATCCAGCTTTTAGTTCAATAATGTATGAATACATACACAAACATAGACACACACACACACATTTTATATATATATATATATATATATATATATATATATATATATATATAATGTGTGTATATAAAAATGTTTATCTCTTGTTTTGAAACTTTTATTTGTCTATTATATATTATTTATAGCTTATTTTATTTATTAGTTTTTGTTTTATATTATTTATTATTTTCTTAATATTTAATTATCAGCGTGCGCAAACTGAAGCAGTTACCTTTCTTGGGTCCCAGGAAAGTAGTCGAAGTTTATATGCAATTCCTGGCCTTGATTATGTCTCTCATGATGATGTAATACCATATTCCTCAATGGAAGCAGTTCCTCTTTATCATGATTTATTTGACAAATTTTTGACCCACCGTCCTGATAAAGGTAACATGAATCACATTAATTTTATTGTTTTGTGTATGTGTATAGTGTTTTACTGTTAAAAAGCCTTGCAAAGACTTTCTGTTGTTAGATGAATAAAAATAATATAACCATTTACTGTGGACATCACATTGTTTTTATATTTATGGGTAGGAATTACAAACATATACAATGAATACATACATTTGAAATTTGCAATTGATTTACAAACCTGGGACTAGCTCTTCTTTGTAGGGTTACTACTAGCATGTGAACTAACCTGAACTTTGTTACTGCCTCAATCAATTATTACTCCATTCAATGCCAAATAAGGTCATTTTTAATTTACTGGTCTTGGATTCAGTTCCTGGTGGTAGACCAGAAATGTCTTAACACGTTGACTGCCAACTGCTCGTACCAATATCTCGTTGTTTGTGCTTTTGTCTAGGACGCCAACTACAGGTTATCTCTGAGTCACTACGATTAGCATAGTACTCAAGTTCTTTTTCAATAAGTTGTATTTATTAACCATTCCATTTGGAGTGTTTATAACTTGATTATAAAAATAATTATAAGATAGACACTTGAGAAAGACGAAAATGTGATGCAAACCAGTCAGCAGTAAATTGTACAGTAGTAAATTGGATTACTACTTAAAATTGAGACAGATATTTCGTACTCCACTGTATACGAAGCCTGTCGGCACGAGTTATCTCAAATGTGGCTTTTTTAAGAAAATAACATTCCATGTACTTTTTGATGTATACTATGTATTATAATTAGGGTTCTTAATAATAAAATATGACTACATTAATTTGGCTTCTAGAACTCAATTCCCGAAAAGTACAGTGGCAGTCAATATGTTTATATATCGTGAATTTGTTTTGGGGGGGGTATAATTTAATTCCAATACACTCATGTAAACTTCAATAATTTTATTATTATGTAGTTAAGAAATATTGTATATTTGAAAAACTTCATGTTTCACATTAGGAAAGCGTTTTTACTACTCATGTTGTTTTCCGTAGTTTTGTTATATGTATACTTTGTTTGTTTCATACATATACATTTTTTAATATTGCAGATCCACCATTTGTTGCAAATGATACTCTTAAAGCTTGGCAGAAAAAAAACCATCCATGGCTAGAACTTTCAGATGTTTATAAAGAGACGACTGAAAACATTAGAATCACAGTCATACCCTTTTACATGGGATCACGTGAAAATCAGTCAAATCAAGTTTATTGGGTTGGTGAACTTTAATAGAAGTTTTTCATTCTGTTGTTCCTATCTTGAAACAATGTATCATGTAAGAAATATTATTTCATGTTTGTAATATGAAAAATTCTTGCAGTGGAGATATTGTATTCGATTAGAGAACCTTGGAGATGCTACAGTTCAATTACGTGAAAGACACTGGCGAATATTTAGTTTAAGTGGCACATTAGAAACTGTAAGAGGAAGAGGTGTTGTTGGTCAGGAACCTATTCTTTCCAAGGAAATGCCAGCATTTCAGTATAGTAGTCATGTAAGCCTTCAGGCACCTAGTGGACATATGTGGTAAACAATTTTGCCTTTTTTCGTAATGGGTTGACAAATTTGCAAATAGTACGGGCATTTTATTTATTTGGTAGTGTGGAAAGCTAATTTGAATTAACTAGTAAACATTATTGGAAAAATGATTATAATCTTTAAGTTCAAAAGGTCCTTAAGCACATTACTTTTGGTAAAATTTACTTTACAAAAACTATGGATTATATTTATGGCTTAATAATTTATTTATTTTAGGGGAACTTTTAGAATGGAAAGAGAGGATGGTTATCATTTTGATTGCCGAATACCTCCTTTTTCATTGGAAAGCAAAGGAGAAGATGAAACTCCAAATCAACCATCTGAAACAACTAATAACTCCACTTGATCTGTAATCATTTTAATCAGTAACAATCATTATAATATGTAAATATATGTTTGTTTGTTTGTGTGTGTGTGTGTGTGTGTATATGTGCCCATAATTATGAAAGTGGTCAATTCAAACTTTAAATACAACATTTTCATATGAAATTCACACAAAATTTCATATTCATAGTAAACTTCCATTAATCAAGACTAATAAAATTCTAAATTAAAATGTTGCATAATATAAAAATATTTGTTAATTTATTCGAAAGTAATTAATTAAATACCTTGAAACCAGAAATATATGACTTCGACCACTTTCATAATTATGGGCACATATATCCATCTGATCTCATTTTTTCAATTTCTAATTTATAAATGCATTTAGTTTATATAATGATATAATAAAAGGCAGGACTAAATGAAATTTTAAAGGAATTATGAGATGACACTCTTGTAACATAAAAAGTGGTTGTAAATCTATTGTATGGGGAATGTAGGTGTTGCTACAGCTCTCTTCCCATAGTCCACCTGTTTATATTGGCATTATATTGTGACAGCAGTCCTACGAATAATTGCATTCATACCAGCTTTCAATCAGTAAGGAAATCTATAACAAATCAGATATATGTGTAGTTGTGTGCATCATTACTTTATAAATGCTTTAATACTCCATTTTATGGACAATTATATAAATTAATAACACATTGACAAATATTCTGCCTGATTCTGTATAAAACCAGGAGAAAATATACAACTGAATTATAACCTGGTTGTACTGATTACTGATTTGTGCACTAATAAATAAAGTACCTTGGTTTTACTCATTGTTAGCTGATGATTCTCGATTCAGAAAGAAAAGATTGAAGACACTCAGAAGGATGTTGAAAAATGGAGACTATAGTTAAATATTAATAATTAAGACTTCAGGTCAAGAAATATTTGTTGTTTGTCCAGTTATTAACATTGTAAGATTTTTCTTAATAACTAGAAAATCCTGAACCCATAAAGGTAGAAAATTGCTTTTGTAACTATTATAGATAATAAAGTCTGGTTTTTGTTATTAAAAAATTTTTAAATGTGAAGTATATCTAAATATATGATGAATATGATTTATTTCTAAAGGAACAATTAGTATATTGAATAATACAAACTACTAGTATAAAACAAAATGGTAATCCCAAAGGTATCCTTTCTCCTACATTTTTGCTACAATATTTAAGCTAATTTTTTTCCCTAAATGTTAACAACAAATTTAACTACAAAAAATACACTTAATAGGTGAGATTTAATGGATAAATAGGTCGTTAATTTCTCATTAACATTATATATATATATATATATATATATATATATATATATATATATATATATATATATATAATCATCAGAAAAACAGATTTTTGATAATAAACTAACACTATTCCTCCAAAATAAAAAAATATGTAGAATTTTTAGCTGCAGTCGCGAAGAAGTTTATCACAAACCAAAATGAGACTGTTGGCAACTCTATTTCTGAGTTTAAAATGTTAACCTTTAATGGATCCTTGTAGAAGGACAGATGGAAATGTCTCTACGTCCACTTATTGTAACCTTCCTTAACTCATAAGTTATTTGTTGGTGTTAGTTGATATTGTCAAGTTTGTATGAAACGATGTTAGCTACTAAAATTTACAATTATAACTTCAGAACTCTCGTCTCAAGCTCGCGTCACTTATGTGACAAGAGATATATTAATAGTAGTTCTGTAAGTAAAGAAAGGTAAAAATCAATATCTAAATGGCTTTATATTATATAGTTTTTTACTATTAAGTTTTACTCAATGTATTGGTTTGAAACCAAACTTACAAAGATGGGTTGTATGAAAAAAATAGAAACTTTGAAGATTGAAACAAATTGGAGTAAGTATTGTTGTAAATGGATATAATTGAAATTATGATTATTTGTTTTCCCATAAGCATTCCATAGTTATCTTTATACTGTTTATTATTTCTTTATTCCATTTTTTATAATTATCCCAAAATATTAGTGTCTTTGAAAAAATCTTATTACAGAATTACAGCAGTACAAATGGCTTACAATTCTTATGAAGGTATGGACGATAATAATTCTAGTTTAGAGTCACCTCTAATTATAATGCATGGATTGTTTGGCTCCAAAAATAACTGGCATTCTCTATCAAAGGCCATGTACAATTGCTCAAATAAGAAGGTACAAAAGATTTTTTCTTTTGAAATTAATGTTTCATTACACTTTAACTGTTACCGATCTCTGCTTGGATGTGTACCCAGTACAACTGCTGTAGAGTAATGTCGCTATTGCTATGATATTGAATATGGATGATTTTGTTATCGCTGTTTTATATGAATACATTTTAAAATTAATTGATTGCAGATAGATATTTTATTGAATGTCATACATATAATATTTAATTAAATGTATGTCATTGTATAGATTATAGCAGTAGATGCAAGAAATCATGGTGATAGTCCACATACTGATGAGTTCTCTTACAACCATCTTGCTGCTGATATTCATCTTTTAATGAGAGATTTAACCATCAAAAAAGCTTGTCTCCTTGGTCATAGTATGGGAGGAAGAGCAGTCATGATGTTTGCATTGACTTATGTAATTTTTTTCATTTATGCATGTAAATTAGTCATAACGTACACACATACACATCACTATGTATAAATTAAAAGTTTGAACAAATGAATATGTGTCAATAATGAATATGATTATTAATTTTTATATTTGCACTGATCAAAAATGCATTTTTGAGTGCATATATTCTAAATTTGTTTTTAAATTATGAATTCATTTCAACTAAATCATTATGTTATTAACCATTATTTAGAATGGTCTGTCTGATGTTGATATAATTTTATTTACAGGTATGAAATGTATTATTAATGACTGATTAAACAGAATTAACACTTTGAGTGTGGATGGGTTGTCACCCTTCTAGTATATCTACTAGAACTGTTAAAAAATAATCCTGTACTTTCTAAAAATTGAAATACTACAAGATTTTTGAGTCCCTTCAATACCCCCAGAGTTTGACCTTTTATGTGTGTTTTTGAACACAACCTGCCTGCAGCTATCCTGCCACTGTTATGACTGAACCAGTTCACCACTCACCAGCCGCCCTCCATATTTGACAACTCTGGTTATTTATTATTTTAATTAATTGTGAGATATAAGTAAATTATATCAGTCTAATCTAATATTTAATAAGCTATGTTTTTTCAGATTTGGTACCAGCTGCTTCTGATTCTGGGAGCAATTTTCATTTCCTCCTCCTGAAATAAGCCCATAATGCGAATGTTGTGTGAAATATTGGATGTTTATTTTGTTAATCATTTGTCTACCTAATTTTTGTCACATTTGTATCATCCATAGTTCATATAGACATTCAGAATTCCTCTACTTTCTTGAGAGATTTTATCTTAGGGTATTAGGTTATTTGTACCATTAAACATAACCATTACTGTTCTAATTATTTGATAATTTTATAAAAACAACAGAAATTGGGAAACTATTGCACCCACATTCAAAGTGTTGAATTCTTAAATGTTTATGAATAGAAATATAACAATACGTTTGTACTTTCTGGATTATGTATGTTATGAACATTAAATAGTGTACTTTATATGTATGAAACAATTCATCCAAGATAAATGAGCAGAGGTTAAATTTATCAATGAGGAAAGTGACAATTCATCTAAGAATTAAATTGATTCTATGTATAATTTTGTAGTACATTTCTGCTGGTTGATAAGCATTGTTATAAATGTTGTGTGTTTTTCAGCCTGAACTTGTTGACAAATTGATCGTTTTGGACATATCTCCTGTGAGTTCAAGTCCTGGAATAGTTCTACTGGATAAGTATTTTGATATTTTAAAATCTGTTAGGCTCAAAAGGAATCTAACTATCACTGAAGTTCGAAAATCAGTGAATGATCAGTTAAAGGACTCAATCCCGGTATGACGTATAATGTTGTTTGACTAAACAAATGAAATATACTCAAGAATGTATAAGATATGTATTTATGACTAATCTTAATAAAAATCACTGGAATTATTTACACATTTTTGAAGTGAATTAAAATATTTGAAGAAAAATATATGAATTGGTAAATGAATCAACATATAAATAATTATTTAT
Organism: Lethocerus indicus; assembly: GCA_019843655.1. NCBI lineage: Eukaryota > Metazoa > Arthropoda > Insecta > Hemiptera > Belostomatidae > Lethocerus > Lethocerus indicus. Next base: position 49,432,676 of record JACDQD010000001.1, on the reverse strand, counting down.
ACAATTAATACTTTTCAGGATGCAGCTATTAGGAATTTTCTTCTAACAAATTTGGGACAAATTGAGAATGATCGTTTCAAATGGAGAATTAATGTGGATTCGTTATCCAAAATGTTTGAAAACAATATTTTAAGGTTTCCTAGAATTACTTCAACTTGCAATGTACCTTCTTTATTCATTGGAGGTCTAAAATCTGATTATCTCAGGTATGTATTCTTTTGGTTTATTTAGCTCTCTTTTGTTTAATTCCAAAACCTATTGAACTCGTAAATAAACCTCAACATTCCCCTGAAATCCCCTTCAGATATAGATGCAGCTGTCCAAAATTTTACGATAGCAATCCAAAAATCCATGTGGGAAGCTTCCAAACCTCCAAAGCCCTCACCTACCTTCTTTTCCTTACCCCAACATATACGTCTCCTCATAACCGCTAAAAGGCGAGCTCATGCTGCTTGGAGGCGTACTCATTATCCTTCTGATCGTCAAAGATTTCATCGACTATCCCGTGAGTTACACTCTGAACTCACTTCCCTAAAATCCGAAAGATATAACTCCTACATTTCCTCTCTCTCAACTCAAACCATTCCATGTGGAAAGCCACAAAACGACTCCTTTCCTATCCTACACTGAGTATGCCTCTTCGCAAAAGCAATGGCTCTTGGGCTAGAACTGATGCGGAAAAAGCGGTTGAGTTCGCCAAACACCTGACCACAACCTTTAGTCCACATCCTGACTCGGATGCAGAACATACGAGTTCTGTATCCGAATTTCTCTTATCACCCCTTCCCCTCTCTCTCCCTCCTAAAGCTATTCAACCTTCAGAAGTCGCCTATATAATCCGAAAGCTTCCTGCACACAAAGCCCCTGGCACCGACCTGATAACATCTGAGGTACTGCGACACCTTCCGAGGCGAGCGGTAATACTCCTAACATATCTTTATAATAGTATCCTACGTACCACCTATTTCCCAATGCTGTGGAAATTCTCCTTGATCAAATTAATCCCCAAACCCAATAAGAGTCCATTTGAACCCTCTTCGTATAGGCCAATAAGCCTTCTACCTCTGTTCTCAAAAATTTTCGAGAGAATACTCCTAAAACGCCTCCTCCCTATCCTTAATTCCATCGAATTAATCCCCAATCATTAATTTGGATTCCAACCACAACACTCTACCATCCAGCAATGCTTTCGCATTGTAGATCACATTTCCTCTGCCCTTGAACTTGGACAGTTCTGCGGAGGGGTCTTCCTCGATGTCGCAGAAGCGTTTGATCGAGTTTGGCACCTGGGGCTAATGTTCAAGCTCAAAAATATCTTTCCTAGTACATACTACCTCATCCTCAAGTCCTACCTTGAGGACAGGTTTTTTAGAGTTAAAGAAGGTGTAGCACTATCCGACTACTGCCCAGTCGGAGCGTCTGTACCACAAGGTAGTGTCCCAGGTCCACTCCTATATACAATTTACACAGCCAATATCCCTGCACATCCTTCCACAGTCCTTGCCACGTTTGCTGACGACACATGCAGTCTTACATCTGATCTAAATCCTGCAACTATAGCTACCAACCTTCAGGAACACCTATATAACAACCAATCCTGGTGCAGGCGATGGAGAGTGAGGGTGAATGGCTCCAAGAGCGCCCACATCACCTTCACACTACGTCGTCGGCACTGTCCTGACGTATATTTCAATGACATACTAATTCCCACCCAACAGCAGATTCGCCCGGCGGGCTCCACACCCGACTCAAAAGAACCGACTTAAACAGAAAACTTGGACTCTTAAGGCCATTACTAAAACGGACATCGAAATTGACCTTACGCAACAAACTAACAATATACAAAGCATTACTGAAACCGACATGGACATATGGAATTGAGCTATGGGGTTCCACCAAGACATCCAACATCGCTCGCATTCAGAGATTCCAATCAAAAGTCCTTCGCACCATCCTTAATGCTCCCTGGTATGTTTCTAACCAGACAATCCACCATGACCTCAACATACCAACAGTCGACAAAGTCGCAAAATCCCGGTTCCTGAAGTTCCACTCCCGCCTCTCTCCACATCCAAATCCACTCATTCAGCCCCTCCCCTCTCTTACCCATCCATTATCCCCCCCCACGCCGGCTTAAACGCTGCTGGCCCGGAGATCTTCTTAGCCCATAGAATTGCTTTACCAAGCCATAAATTATTTCATGCATTGTGAAAAGTGCCGTCATTGGATGGTTTCTTTGTCAAGCCATTCAAGTGAGAAACATACACTCAATATTTGTACACATAATTATGTTATAATTGATTGTACAAATAAAAAAAAACAAAAAAAAACTCTTTTTGTTTAACCTAAAAGTTATTCTTTAACAATTATATATTTGTAATTTGTTTTAATTTCTCAAGGGTTCAAGACCATGCTGCTGTGAGGAAATTTTTTCCTAATTCTCAGTTTCAACACCTTGATGCAGGCCATTGGGTACATGCTGAAAAACCAGTAGAATTTTTATCGATTGTCTGTGACTATTTGTCAAAAAATTATGCTCAAATGTTCCAGAAAAATTAAGTGATTCATAAATAAATTATCTCATATTTCATTATATCATCCTTCCTCAGACTGAATCATCACAATGCCAACAATCCAAATGGAGTATAAATTGTGACTACTAATAGAACGAACAATACTTATTTCAATCTAATACTATAATCTATTATGTTGATAAATTTGAATATTCATATCACCAAATATTTTTTTCAAATATGAATATATAACCAGTGGGACCTCCTTTATTAAATGTTAAATTATGAAGCACCATTTTTTAAAAATAATTGTTATTATTCAATTATTCAAATTTATTTTATAAATATACAAGTGAAGCAGGACGGCCACAGTTAACAATTGCCTTATATAAGCAACAATAAAATAACTAGTGCGATATGCAAAATAGTACTGAGTGAAAAATACACTACAACATTGGTTAGCCCTTTAATTAGTTATTTAGTTAATTAAAAATAATTTTTTAAAACTTTGTATGTATTTACATATTTAACTGACTAAAAATATTTTATTTAAAATCGTTTTATCGACCTGATTCTTCTTTAGTTCATTGACAATACATAGTTTATATATATATATATATATATGTGTGTTTGTGTATATGTATATATACACACACACATTTTTTATGTTTATATTTTTCAACATATTGAACTGGCTAAAAATATATTATTTAAAATCTCATCTCTTTAAAACTATTAATATAATTGCTAAACTAAAAAAATATGAGAATTTTAATATAATGACATTCTTTGTGGAAGGGAGTTGACAGGGGTTGTCATAACTGTAGAATCGGCGAGCGTAACACTTTGAATGGACGCTTTGGTTATAGTTACTTGAGCTCGGTGAGAATGGAAGGATTCGACAAAGTTGGGTTGTATTTTTCAGAAGATTTCAGCAAAAATGAAGAGTCGGACAGATCGAGGCCAGTCGATAACCAGGCTATCAAGTCTAAATTTAAAGAGTTCTTAAGACACTTTCATTTCGGCAATTTTGATTATATTTACAGGTAATTCCTTCAATGTTATTACACCTGTCTTTACTTACTCCTTATTAATTTCCAAATTGTTGTAACGTCATAACTTTTGGCTGTGATCATTACATGGTTAAGGTTAAATATTTCTTTCAGTTAAACATCTCAAAAGAGCTGATAATGTTAGTTCTTCCATTCATCTATTTATTAATTCATTTTAACGAATCCCGACATCCCAGACGTTCCTTACAGACGCCTGAAAAGGAAGTGGCCACCCCACCTAAATGTTTAAAGAAATAAAATAAAAAAAAATAAATAAAGTAATAAAAAATAAGGGGGGGGAACCAGTGGGTTTCTCCCCTAATTGTTGCCTATTGTAACTAGTATATAAATGTTGCTTGTTGTATAATTTTACAGTTGTAATAATAAAAGAGAGAAAAAAAATGTAACGAATGTGTTGTTTCAGAGATACCCTCAGGCGTAATTATACTCTCCAGAAATATTATATCGAAGTTAATTTGGAAGATCTGGCTAGCTTTGATGAGATACTTGCGCAGAAAATATATAAGGAGCCGGGAGAATTTCTTCCATTAGTAAGCATTCGTATATATTAGCAATATTGAGTGAATATGTTTTTCATAGCTAGGGTGGACCAAAGTTAATTTGAATCTTGTCTTCTAGTTTGAGGATGCTGCCAAAATTGTCGCCGATGAAATAACTTCACCACGGCTTAACAATAGTGAAGTTGAGAGCATTCAGATAATGCTCAACTCGAATACAGTTCCTTTGTCTCTGCGACAATTAAAGGTTTGAAGGAATTATTTCATTTATATAGGTTATTCTAAAAGTGCTTTAAATAAGTACTAGAATTTTAGCACTGTTTTTTTTTGCAATTTATTTGCGAACAACACAAGCCGGCATTGATAGGCTTTTGCTTTCTGCAATAGGAACATCAGTGGATTGAATGTTACAATATAATTGGCATTGGCAGAATTAACACTTGTAATATCCTTTTTTATATCCCTTTCAGTCTGACTGCGTGTCTGAACTTGTTAAAATACCCGGTATCGTGATTTCCGCATCCGGGGTGTTGGCAAAAGCAACCAGAATTTCAATTCAGTGCCGTTCATGCAACAGCATCATTCCAAAACTTCAACTAAGACCAGGTTTTGAAGGATATCCTTTGCCACGCCAGTGTAATTCGTAAGTGCATTAAACATTTTTGTGGCCTCTTTTTTTATATCAAACAAGATATTAAATATAGATTATATTATATAAAGATTATAACCATCATAATTATTTTATATTTCCAACCTCTGAATGAAGATAAAATATGTTTTCCAGGGAACAAAGAGGCCCAGCAAAATGTCCATTGGACCCTTACCAAATTCTTACTGACAAATGTGAATGTGTAGATTTCCAAGTGCTCAAACTTCAAGAACTGAGTGACTCTGTGCCTCAGGGGGAAATGCCAAGGCACATTCAGTTGTATAGCGACAGGCAAGTATTCCCATGTCAATATTTAAAGGCAAAATGAACTCATATAAAACACTAACAAAAAGAATTTTATTTTCACCTATGTTTTCTTCGCAGTTTCCATTAAATTTTATTATTCATTTTAGGATACTTTCTAATCGTCATTTCATTGATAATGAAAAAAATTATTTCTTTTTTTTTAATTTTTTAATTCTGAAATTTAATTTAAGTGGCAAAAATTTAATTTCAGATACTTGTGTGATAAGGTTGTACCTGGAAATCGGGTATTAGTGATTGGGATTTGCTGTATTAAGAAGACAAAATCAATGAAAGTTTGTACAAAACATTAAATATGTATTTGAATTTTCTGAAAGGATTTATTAGTAAAAATACACTAATGAAAATTCTTTTGTGTTTGATTGTAGAAAGGTGGTGGTACAAGAGACAAAACTGTTGGCGTTAGAACCCCATACATTAGAGTTATCGGTATCCAGGTTGACATGGATGGCTCTCGAGCGCCAATTAGTGCCAATGATGAGGAGTTGTTTAAAAATCTCGCTTCAACTTCAGGAATATACGATAGAGTATCAAAATCTATCGCACCTAGTATTTATGGTTTCACTGAAATTAAGAAAGCCATCGTTTGTTTGCTGTTTGGAGGTTTGTAATTATTAACAAAATTTAAGATGATTTGGTGCATATTTGCATTACAATAGTTTATTATTCTTCTTGTTAGGCTCACGAAAAAAGCTTCCTGATGGCATTTATCGTCGTGGGGACATTAATATATTGTTACTTGGTGATCCCGGAACTGCAAAATCTCAGCTTTTAAAATTCGTTGAGAAAACAAGTCCAATAGGAATGTACACATCTGGTAAAGGCTCTTCTGCTGCTGGTTTGACTGCCTCCGTCATAAGGGATCCTCACACCGTACGTTATATAAATTTTCAAATATATTAAAACTGGGCATTATTATTCATAGATAATAATAATAATAGTAATTATTTTTTTAAGTAAAAGAAATTTTAAAATTAGCTATTACTTATTGCAGCGTAATTTTGTAATGGAAGGAGGTGCCATGGTCCTAGCTGATGGTGGAGTTGTATGTATAGATGAATTTGATAAAATGAGGGAAGATGACAGAGTTGTAATGCATGAAGCCATGGAACAACAAACCATATCGATAGCGAAGGTTTTATTTTAATTGTTGGTTTTTGTTAGATTTTACAATTTTATATATTTTTTAAACAAAATACATTGATATTTGTTTAGGCTGGGATAACTACAACACTTAATTCTCGGTGCTCTGTTCTGGCCGCTGCTAATTCGGTGTTTGGTCGATGGGATGATTCTAAGGGTGATGAAAACATAGACTTCATGCCAACTATTTTGTCTCGTTTTGATATGATATTCATTGTTAAAGATGAGCACAATGAAACTAGGGATATTGTGAGTAAATACTATTGCTGCAATATTTTTTTATATATAAAGTGGATTTTTTTTGTAGTATTCTATATAACAGAAATATAAGTATAATGGTTGTGTCATAACACTGGAGAAAAATAGTTAGTTACCAAATGACTATGTAGAAAGGTGTATTAACATTCATTTTACGTTTTCTTAAAGTTAAATTGGTTAATTTTCATGTTGTTTACAAATTAATAATGGACACGTAATTCTTTGATTGTATGTATACAGAAAATAATTCAGAATACCTGTTTTGTGGTCTGCGAGGGGTTGGAATACCATAGATTTTGTATTTTTCTGTCTCCTCTCCGCTCGCCATCTTCAGTAGCGGTGTTAGTCACTGTGGCACTTTGGATGCTTTCTGGGCATCCTCACTGCACTGTCCCTGTCACTTGTACTGTGTCACACTACAAGTGACAGTGTCAGTCCAGTTAGGATGCCATACTGAAAATGGCGAGCAGCCAAAACGGGTCTAGGAAATACCGAGAGGAGATAGAAACACAAAATCTAGAGAAAACAATTGTTTTCTATTTAAAAAAGATTATAGAATGTCATTACCACCTTTAATTAAGTTTACGTAATGGTTTTGAAGTAAGACTTATTTAGTACTCAGTAATAACTAACAATGTGATTTAAATAATTATTTTCTTTGTAAATATGAATGAATATTAAGTATATTTATTTGCAGACAATTGCGAAACATGTTATGAATTTACATACAAAAGCTGGAGAATCAGTTTTGAATGAAGTTGATGGGGAAATGTCTTTACAGCTTATTAAAAAATTTGTCATGTATTGCCGAAAGTAAGTTTTTTACAGTTTAGCATTTAATATTTTTTTTTACTTTGATGTATATAAGTGTAGTGAAACATCTACCCAGAAAATGATGTATTAGAGGGAGCATTGATTATTTTGTAATAGCAGTTATAAAAATGACAAATATATTTGATGAAGTATTTAGATTTTTCTGCCTTTTTATGTGAACATATTATTAGTTATCACTAACTAACTTGCGTTAGGGATTGTGTGATACTGTTGGAAGAATGTCAGATGGGGGGTTGACCTGACCCCCTGCTATTCTGGGATTTTTCCTGTGTTTGGAACCACTGTAGCAGAGGCTCCATTGGAAGGGTTTTCGCACTTTCCTTCTGGGGCCCTCTCGGGTGTCGTCTGCTTCGTCAACAGGGCCCCAGAACAAAAATAAGTAATAATGCAAGTTTCAGTCGCGGAAACCTTCACTCATTTAAATTATTAGTTGTTGAGTATTTTAGAGTAGATTATGTTGTCAGTAATTGTGGTCCCCGGCTTTCTGAGGCTGCAGGAGAAAAGTTGAAAAGGAGCTATGTCGTAATGAGAAATGGAGTTCATCAGCATGAAGTGGAAACAAATAAGCAAATGTCAATTTCAATCACAGTGAGGTAATGCATTTAGAATGTTATTCACATTTATTTCATTCAAAAGTATGAGTTTTTGATGAAGGTTAGGAATTATTAAATCTCAAAAAATACTTTAGTATATTCATCGTAAATATCCTGTATAAATGTAAATGAAATATTATTAATAAATCTTTTAAATATATTGCACTTTTATTATTAATTCCACATTTGATTATTATATACAAAATAAATGTAATCCATACAGGCAATTAGAAGCAATTATCAGAATCTCTGAAGCTTTAGCTAAAGTTGAACTAGAGCCTTTTGCAACTGAGAAACATGTTAACGAAGCCCTAAGACTATTTCAAGTTTCCACATTAGAGGCATCAATGACTGGTTTATTAGCCGGTAAGAACTCAACCACCTAATAGTTGATTTTAACTTTTGTAAATTTTACGATAAATCATTGAAATATTGATAAATTATAGACATGTATATTAGGAAATAAATACTGAACACATTAATAATGCCTGTCAATTTTAGGAGCTGATGAATTCACTTCTGAGTCTGATCAAGAAATGTATGCAAGAATCGAAAAGCAGATAAAGCAGCGAGTTAATATTGGGTCTCAAGTATTGGAACAAGCACTTATTAATGAATTTGTGAGAAAGGTAAGTATATATTATTATTTATAATTATATATGTGTATGTATATATATATATATATATATATATATATATATATATATCAACATTTTTAATTTAGTATTTATTATGGAGATTAATCTACAAATTATTTGAATTGAGGTTATTTTAAAATTTCTCTTATTTTTTCTAGTCCTACAAGAGTCAAATAGTGCAGAAAGTTATTAGAATTATGATTGTCCGAGGGGAGCTGGTCCACAGAGTTCAAAGAAAATATTTGTTAAGAGTGCGATAATGTCTCAAGCTATTTGTTGTAAAATAATGACTGAAATATATCTTGTGCTATGCCATAAATCACTTTCATTTATACATAGTCTAGTAAAACTAAATTCTTAATATCATTGTAATTAATTTAAGGCTGTAAACTAAATTTTAAAATATATTTTTGTCCTATTTTGTTGTACCTACCTATTACTCTACATCATTGATTATCATTTGGACGATTATGAACTATATTATTTGGAGCAGCTTTGTACCTCTGACGGAAAATGAAAACGAAAAATCTAATGCCTAAGCCCAACTGTTGTGAAAATAATGAAAATTGATTGCCCAAGTCCAATACTGAAAGAGGGCGTTAGCATCTCAGTGCAGCCAAGATAAGAAGTGTACCCAATGAACATTAGTTACGTATACTGACCCACCCTAACATGTCTCCTGATAACAGCAAAAAGGCGAGCTCGAGCTGTTTAGAGGCGCACTCGTTATCCTTCCGATCGTCTTAGGTTCCACCAGTTCCCGTGAGTTACGTTACGAACTTTCCTAAAATCCGAAAGAGAAAACTACATTTCCTCAATTTCCACTGGTGATTATTCCTTGTGGAAAGCGACTAAAGGCCTCCTCGCCTATACCACAACGAGTACGCCTCTTTGCACAAGCGATGGCTCTTGGGCCAGCACTGATGCGGAAAAGGCGGCCGAGTTCGCCAAGCATTGAGCCAAAACCTTCCAACCACATCCTGAAGGTAATCTAGAACACACTAATTCGATTCCAGAATTTCTCCAATCACCACTTCCTTTCTCCCTACCTCCTAAGGCTGTCTTACACTCGGAGGTCTCCAACATAATCCTAAAACTCCCAGCACGTAAAGCCCCCGGCTTCGACCTAATAACATCAGAGGTACTCCGCCACCTTCCTAAGCGAGACATAGTATTCCTAACCTACCTTTAGAATAGCATGCTAAGAACCATCTATTTCCCAATCCTTTGGAAGTTCTTCCTAATAAAGCAAATTCCTTAGCCTAATAAAAGCCTTTGTGAACCGTCCTCCTATAGGACCTTTACTCTTAAAACTCTTTGAGAGAATCATTTTAAAACGACTCCTTGCAATCATCGATTCCTCAAACATAATTCCTAATCATCAATTTGGTTTCAGATCGCAACACTTTACTATCCAGTAGTGCTTCCGTGTCGTAGACGAGATCTCCTCCGCACTGGAGTTTGGACAGTATTGCGGAAGTGTCTTCCTCGATGTTGCACAAACATTTGATCGAGTTTGGCACCCCAGTTTCTGTTCAAGCTCAAAAACATACTTCCTAATACGTATTACCTCATCCTCAAATCCTACCTCCAGGACAGGGTCTTCAGAATTAAGGAAGGCCAAGCGTTATCCGACTACTGTTCAGTCGAAGCGTCTGTTCCTCAAGAAATTGTCCTAGGTCCACTCCTATATACAACATATACCTCCGATATACCTACACATCCTTCTACAGTCCTCGCCACATTTCCTGATGACATGCATCCTCACCTCCGACCAAAATCCCTCAACTACAGCCATCAATCTCCAAGAGCACTTTTCCAACATCCAGTCTGCATCTGGTGCAAACGATTGAGGGTGAAGGTGAATAGCTCTATGTCTAGCTCGAAGTCACCTTCACGCTACATCGACAACCTGGCCCTCTGTTTTTTTAACAATACTGCTATCCCCACCCAACAGCAGGCCCGCTACCTTGGGCTCTATATAGACAAACGACTAACGTGGAATCCTCATACCCGTCTGAAAAGAACAGATTTAAACCGTAAATTTGGACTGTTGAGACCTATTTTGAAAGGACACCAAAACTTACAATAGCAAACAAACTGACAATATATAAAGCTATATTAAAACCGACGTGGATATACAGAATAGAACTATGGGGTTCCACTAAGAAATCCAACATAGCTCGCATTCAGAGATTCCAGTCAAAAGTCCTTCTTACCATCCTTAATGCTCCCATTATGGTTCTAACCGAACAATTCACAATGACCTCAACATACCGACAGTAGGCGAAGTCGTAAAATCCAGGTTCCTTAAGTTCCACTCGTCCTCTCCTTTCCACTCCTTTCTCCACATCCTAATTTGCTCGTTCAGTCCCTTTCCTCTTTTACCCATCCATTATCCCCCCTCCCGAATCGGTTTAAACGCCTCTGGCCTAGAGATCTCCTCAATCATAAGCCGTAATTACTTGTTCTTATGACAAAAGTGCCATCATTGGGTGGTTTCTTTTATCGCAACATTCATGTGAGGAAAATACGTTCAACATTTGTACCTATAACTCATTTGTAGTTGAGTATACAAAAATAAAAGGTGAAAAAAAACGCCTCACGTTCAAGGGGACGCTAGCGTTTCGGTGCAAGTGGACCAACGAACTTAAGTTATGTACACTGAGGCACCACGTTGAAGGGGGCACTGAGACGCTAGTGCAAGTATACCTATCGTTAAGTATATTTGCCTACCGCCCTTAGGGGGACGCTAGCGATTGCACATTTTTGTCTTTTATATAAATTAGTATTGAGAGAGTTAAATAAAATAGTGAACGATAATTTAACAGTCGGTAATTTTATCATTCTTGATAAAATGCAGGAGAGGTGGCTGAGGTGAGTGGAGCTTCAGCCTCTACCCGGTGCCCCATTTTGTACGCTAGCGACCAAACCCCTCAAACAGTAGTTTCGAGAGGGACAGTGCTATTAGTTACATGTGTGAATAGAGTGGCCGAGGAGAGAAACCCAGAGTGGGAGCAAACTCCCGAGAATAAAGAGGAGACACGACACCGGAATAGAGCCATCCAATAGAGGACAAAAAATACATTTGACGTCCCGGAAACAGACGTCGAAGAAGCAGTATCGAGGAGAGGGCAGATGCCTCCCTTAGTGGTAAGCGGCACTATTGCCGATATCGCGTCCTTTATTGTCAATTCTAGAAGGGTCACCGAAGAGTACCGGAAGGAGTAGGCAAAACTACCCGAAGAGCACTCTGGAAGTAATTCTCTAATAATAACCTCCTACACCCCAGGGCACGTTCGCTTTCGAGTACCAAACAAGGAACAAGCGGGTCACCTGTGGCCGACATTCTCTAGCATGTAATACAAAAATTACTCGGTCTCCAGCAGGTAGTTCGCGCGAGTCTAGCAGGAATGTCGAGCGCTCGAGTGTAAGACGAAGACTACAAGAATATCAAGATGGGCGGGTACCAAGTAGAAGAAGCGGTAAGAGAGTATTACCGATGCCAATTAGAGCGGGCATTGCCGGTGGTCACCACAAGCCGAGCAGCTAGCCAGATCCAGCTTCTCGTCTGCCCCCAAGTACCCTCTACCCCAAGAAAAACTAAAAATAATCAACCGGCCCAGATGCTCAACTCACCATCTAAAAGACGCCCCTTCCTACTTCACGCCTGACTGGGCTAACGCCCAGAATGCCATCCTTCTCTTGTTAGGTATTACTAAAGCGCGTAAATTTTGTGCTAGAAAAACGAGCAGAAAACAAATTGGAAAACGCTATTAAATTGTGCCTATTTAGAAATTTTAAGGTGACACACTTTTTACGACATTTTTCTTGTAAGGCGCATGACAAAATGATGTAACAAAGATATGTAGATTAACAATAGCCGATTCCCCGGACAGTTGTAGTGTTCATTATTCCTAAATAAGGATTCGGGTTAATATTTTTCATCTTGTAATTATATTTATAGTAATTATTATTTTTAAGACGTTTCATTTATATCCCTAACAGAGTTGTGTCCGCATTAAATTTGATATTTTATATATTTTTTTATATATATTTTTTTTATCTTAGTTTTCGGGTTCATAATTAATTATCTATGAAACAATCGCAGACCCCTGTGTAACTTGTATAATTTGTTACTATAGAGGCACTTTGGTGCAACTCACAGAAGGAAGCAGAAGAAAGGAGCTTGAAATGAATATTCAGTTATTATTTCAAATGAAAAACCAATATCTATAACTCTATATTTACATTATATTTACAAACATATACAGATATATTAGTACTAACATCGATATATACATTCATTGAAATATCACAATGCATTATATATATACTTTTACATACATATTCTTATACATGTATGTATATACAAATGTTGTATATATATATATATATATATATATATATATATATATATATATATATATATAAAACCACTTTAATTCGGATTTGATTCATAATATTAAATATTTGCTTTATGTCTGGTGTTTTGTATTAATTGGACATGTTGTGAGCTAATTCCAGTCAGAAGGCCCATCATTACTATCAAGATATATAATTCATACTCTGAAATCTAATAATTGTCTGTGAAAGTTTTGCTTGGAGCGATATTAGTTTGATGTACTAATTAATATAAGCATTAATGGTGTCACAATTAAAATTTCCCGGATAGGTTCCATACAGTAACAAATATATATTACACAACACACCAGTTTAAAAGGTCACTAGTTCGTATATAACGAAATAAATAAGTCGTTAAATGATTTATACGTTTTGGTTCATTATAGTGGCTCGGATTTTTGTATATACTTACATGTATTCATAGTATATTCCGAATTAAACAAAGAAACCATTCACTTTGGCAGAATTGCTGATTACAGGCAAAATATAACGGCTACTGACTTACCTTAACCATTTACATATATAAACTATATACATAAAACATAACAATATATAACGCTGTTTTGTATAAAACGATTATAAGTAAGTTAACGATCTTGGAAAACAATAGGACTAAACTCTGGGTATTCGATTATTGACAATAATTAAAAACGTTTTAGACTCGATGTGGCGATATTTCTCGCTCGGTCCATTTCAAGACTAACGTCCTACCCCTTGTCTAGCTTCAGTAAATACGGTGAAAAGTTGATCAGAATAAATGTGTACAAATACCGACAGTGAAAAGCTGGGATTCAGTTTTTACACAGTTTATAGCCGCTTACAAATAGGGGTGCGTGTTCGGACCGAAGAACATAATCGGGCAAATTAGCCTTGTAAGCAGAACCACTCTTCTCGCACCGACATCATTCAATTTGTAAACACGAATTTCATTTCTTATAAATAGTTTCATCGAAACCAATTAACATTTTCAACGCTTTGATCCGGTTTCGGGTGCATCACGCCCCCCAAAAACCAGAACAATTCTGTCTGGTCGTTAATATATTTTTTTCTTTAAATATAATTTATAACATTTGTAAAGTTTGTGAAAAATACCCATTAACAATTAATTTTTAAACATTAATATTATTTTCACATAAAAATTGTTTTAGTAACATTCCTAACACTATAGATAACAATATGTAAAATCCATTCCGGCGTTAAGAATGCGGATAGTTGGCTATGTACATCGTGTGTCGTTTCGAGTGATATCGTTCCTTGCAAATCACTCTACTTTCTTTCATTTGTTTTACAATTTTCAACTTTCGAAAGTTAATTACAGATAAATTACACTTTAGGTAATCACTTTAGGAATTCTAACGACGTAAGCTTTAACGATATTATAACTCGAATTCATACACGAAAATTATTTCAACAATAGTAAAAATAAAAATTTCAACGTAATGTATCGTGTTCTGTCCTCACTCTAGTAACAACAACGTACGATATCAAATTTTGAGTTAGTATCCCCTAAACAAACATGCAATTACTATAGACGCAGTGTCAACAAAGCAAATCCTGTTCAACAACGATATATATATATATATATATATTTATATATATATATATATATATATATATATATAATCAATTTTAAAATATCTAAAAATACATTTCAAATAATTATATTTCAGTTACAAGAACTGAAACGAATAAACATTTTTTGGATAACCAAAACAATTTATTTTTAATTATTATACCATGCATGTATAATTTGAATCATCGCTCTTTACTGACACTGCTGAAAGGGTAGCCACAACCCAAGGGGGATTTCGTTCAAACATAACGTCATTTTCTAAAAACAGGTGACGGGTCACTAAAATATCCGACTTACTTTTCCAGGCTTTAGAAACAACCGTTATAGTCGATCGAAACCCCACCCGGATATATATGTATATATATATATATATATATATATATATATATATATATATATATATATATATATATAATCAGTTTAAATTAAAATCTTAAAGTATATAATCCATCTTTTAATAGGGTGTTATGCACAAACGTTTTCACTTCATCTGTCCGGAATAAATGGAAGAATTTATAGAAGTAAAAAATATGTTGGTTCGGACAGCGAGCAG
Organism: Lethocerus indicus; assembly: GCA_019843655.1. Taxonomy (NCBI): domain Eukaryota; kingdom Metazoa; phylum Arthropoda; class Insecta; order Hemiptera; family Belostomatidae; genus Lethocerus; species Lethocerus indicus. The sequence continues at coordinate 49,417,624 of JACDQD010000001.1, read as the reverse complement.
ACTTTTCCCTGGGAGTGCTAAAGAGTTAAAAAGTTAAGTTCGATTTAAATAAAACTCGTACTTTTCGGCCCGAACGACACCACCCGAGTCGGAATAAGTTATTTATTTAATTCTACTAAACGACAAAACAAAGTTACGGGGGTATCCGGTTTCGATTGGCTTATAGTGCGTTCGAGGCGACGAAAAATATGCTCCGATGGCGTTATCCGGTCGAAAAATGGAATCGAGAATGAATATAAAACGAGAAAATATAAATGGGAAAACCGTGTCGGCAAGCGCGTTAGAGAAGGCCGGGCTTAGAAATCCGGGCAGGTGTTAGGCCATAAAGCCCCCATTATCCCCAGCTCCGATCAAATCCGAAATTCAATACCGCTTCGGATATCGATTATATTTTTTTTACTTTAACGCGCGAATCTAAATGTTCAAAATAAATTGATTATATATCGATTTCGCGTAAGTTAGTACTAATTTGGTTTCGACCACAGTACAATCGGGTACGTCTTTATACATTTAAACATCTACGATAATGCATCCGATACGATGTATTTATTGTTCGCGATGTTTTCGTTCCGGTTTTTCTCTGTATACGATGTATACAAGAGAACGGGGCTCAGTTCTTACGTTAAACGATTTCTTAAAAACTATAATATTGTTTTACACGACACAGTCCACGATAATCTAACGATTATAACTAATGTCACTAGCTGGTGGCAGTCCATGCTGGCCGATGTACCAGTCTGCATCGCGGCCGGGCTTTCACCTGCACCCATCAAAATATAGACGAAAAATTGCGATTGAGATTAAAACACAAAAGATATATAACAATAATACATTCTACGATATCGCTTACGTTGGACAATTTTCAAAACACCGTCGCCTAGGCGCCTTATAATCCTTACTATATTCCTAACCTTTACTCCTTATTTTGCCAACCTGTTACGAAATAAATCTTTAGACCGATTATGGGTTATTGCGATTTTTCGAGTGCCGATTGAAAAATAATCGCGGACTCTCTAACGGCCATTGTCGAGCGCCTCTCCGAGAAGCAGATAAAATTATTTCAAAAAACTTGAAATCGATATAAGGGGGCTCTTCTTATCCTTTCGTTCAAGTGGTGTTTTCATATTTCCATAGAAGCGAGATCGACCGTTATTCGATTTGCGACCGTTTCCAAACTGGAGGGAAAGGGTACAGGTTGTGGTCAGCCACCCGATATTAGGGAAAACTGCTGCGATGTGAGCTTTTAGCCGTTGTTTAGCTGCCCAAAGAAAACAACTACTAAAACCTTCTCTACTCTTACCGATTAGGGCCCCGCTAGCTTTAAACTTCGTCTAGAGTACTGCTTCCCGACCGACTTTTATCTCCCTCACCTTTAAGGCAAAGCCCTTTTCTAAAAACAACCCTTAAATAATCAATTTTTAATAATATAATAATAATCGCTATTTTTTAAATAAAAAATAATCTATTTTTTAATATAAAATGATCGGTTTAACTGTTCATAAATATAATTACTACCCGTACAGTTTGGTTTAATCCACGGAATCGATTATCGAGAAACAATTAACTTTAGAAAGACAATCGTAATCGCGGCAAAAACACGGTGGGCGATAAAGAGAAACAGTTCAACTGTCCAAAATTATAATTACTCGGTTTTGAGTTCATTTTAACCAGAGGGAATTTCCGCGCTTACCTTATATTCCAGATAGTGGCCTTTCGGGTCACTAGACCGGATCAAGATTTTCTGTTTATCGCCACGACTGTAAAATAGAACCGGCGACTCGTATGTTAATGTAGCGCTAGTAACAAATAGAGAGTAGAGAATAACGGAGGAGAACCCCACCGGCACACCCTCCCCCCTTTAATAAAATGTAGTTATTTAGCGGCCACGTTTAAATCGCGTGGCCACTCGGTTTTCAGCAGGCGCCGGTATGGGGCGTAGTCGGGGAGTAAGTAGGGTTCGGAGTTTAGAATCGGCAATTGCCAAGTGAGGAGGGTGACATAATTGCTATTGGATAAAAAATAAAGGCGGATATTGGGTAAAATAAAAGTGGGTCTTACCGGAGAGGACGTGGACTCTGACCGTTGCCATGTCCGCGTTGGACGGACTGCAGGAGTAGCGTCCTTCGTCGGAAGGCATCGCGCTGGTGATCAGCAGCCGACTGGTAGTCACTTCTCCTTTGTCCGTTATCACGCTCACTCCCCCCCTTTCCGAATCGTAACTCACCACCTGGAGGAAAAGAAGGTGGGACCAGTTATTTTCTAGCGCGGTTCGCGATATCCTCCTAGTTATATCCGTCTTCGGTCTGCCCGGGGTACGGGCTAGGAGCCCGCGGCCCGGTGGGCTGCACGACCCCACCACGCCCCCACACCCCGAGAGGAGACCGAAGACCGAGTCTTAAGTACGACTTAATTCTTCCTCCGGATAGGAGCCGAATAGCTATCGGAGCGATAAAACGCGATCTCTTCTTACCCTGACTGGACCCTTGGTGACCAGGTCGATGGAGCTCGTGTTGTCTTCCTCTTTGCTGTAGTACCAGAATATGTAGGCCGGCGGTTCCGGGCTGTGCTGGATGGTACAAGTCAGATTAATGGTGCTACCGTAGTTCACATAGATATCCGGCCCTCCGATAATTGTGGCGGTTGGAACTGAGAACAACTGATTCCGTTAACAAAGCGATCCGTAGATAAAAATCAATGCCGGAGCGCCCGTCGTAAAGATAAACGCACCCCTCCCCCATCTACCCGCAATCGCGCCACATAAAGAAACTTTAAATAGGCTTTTATAATAAATAGCCACACTCTCTGGAAACAACAATCCGATTTTCCGCCTTATCAATTAGCGTTAACGGAGAAGCGATGATTACGGTCACTTTTTTGGGGAGGTTCTATCGGTTGCCGGATGGTTAACTAATGTAAAGTCCGTACGAGGAGCGGGACGGCGTGTGCGGGGGCTGTGAAGCTCTCTAAGTTTTAAACCGAAAACGATAGGTGAAAATTGGGTCGGAAAACGGAGGAAACACTTGACAACAGTATACTCGGTCACTATATTTCGATATTATCGGGTGAGAGGAAATAGTTTTCTAAAATGGTAACGATAGACCCATCTATGTCGGGAATGCGGGAACGACGCTGAACGTGTAGGTGGGAGCGCTGATCCGGCTAGTAAAATTGAAAATAAAATTGTTACCTAATGCGGCGGTCCTCTTCCTCTGTGGGGCTGTTTGCCGGTCTTATCTGTTTTGTTTGGAGAGCCTGATTTGCGCCTCTCCCGGCGGGCAGAGCAGTGGCAGTGGCAGTCTCTAGGGTTGGCTTTTAGCTGGCTGGCTAGGAAACTCGGTGGAAAACGGAACGGATTCTCGCTTTCCTCAGGCTAGAGTAGTCCTCCGAAATCACCAACGGATAAAAAACTTATTGCTGCCCGAATCGATGCCGGGTACGGTATCGAAGGATCAAATCCCAACGGCGGGACGGAAAGTGAGACCGGAAGTAATCGCTTACGTCAGTTTATATTCGGAAGGAAAAGACACTGCGGAATAAACTTTCTGCCCGAAGCGGAACCGCGAAGCGCACGAAAAATACGAAAAACTGAGGAAACAACGCGGGATGAAATAGGGTCGAGAGTAAATTATTATACGAGAAAAAACTGCGGAAGAAATGAGATTGAAATCCTTTATAAACCGGGATCACGAGTACTCTTTCCGAAACGTGCGTACTAAAACTGATATACTATAATATGTTTCTGTGACGACCATTGCGAATGAACGTAGTATAATATGAAGGAAAATTGAAAAATAAAGCCGACGCTAATAATTTTTCCCCGACGACTGCTGTTTTCAAAAAAATCGAACGAGTAAATGGGCGTGAGAAAATTTACGATATAAAATAAGAATTAGAAAAGAGAACTCGCAATAACTTTTTTAGTCCAGAAACATTGTCCTGTCTCGCATCTATTTTATATTCGTAAGAGAATATTATTTAGCACTTATACAGATTATCAAATTTACAATTATTATTTCGGAAACACAATATATCCCTAAAAAACACTTAAAACATACTAAGACCTCTTCTTGTGTGGCAACTCCATTTTAATAGTCGATGCTTACATCGAAACATGATTAATATAGCTATCTAAAGGAAAAATGTGGAGGATAGAGGACAGTTATTTTGATTAAGGAATTATTTTAGTATTAATGATAATTTAGTTTTATGTTTACACCCCATTTGATTAAAAGTTAAAACATGTTGACGTAACCGACATAAGCGAAACCTGTACAATGTGTACAGCGTAAAATTTTCTGACATTGTATTTCCAGATCGATTTTTACTATTATGAATATATTTAAACACCCGTTTTTTTAATATTAAACCGAATCATATTTCTTTAAGAATAAGAAATAGAATAAGAAATAGAATAAGAAATAGAATAAGAAATAGAATAAGAAATAGAATAAGAAATACGGTAGCATCTGTAATATTATTGGGGTAAGAGGGTGTTTTATCTTTTTTTTATTGCACAATCAACTTAATACAGTTATAGGTACAATGGGGCAACGATAAACACTGACGTGTATATGGCAAGATAAAAGAAGTCACCAAACGGTGGCACCTTTAGCATGAACAATTATGTAATGGTAATGATTACGACTGCAAATTAAGGAAGTCTCCCCTTATTCAGAATTCGGTCATGAAAAATATTGAGGTTAAGGTCGATAGGTATCGATTCTGTATTTTCACCAGACTCAAAAGTAGAAGGCTTCGTTTCAATAATTAACGTCCCATTCGGCTTGATCACCTTTCAAAATTTCCAACGCATCGGTCGCTTATTTATATCGTTTAATTTGCGGTTAAATTAGATTTAATTGCGATACGCGTATCGCACGGGCCGCTTTACCACGCTATGCGACCTTAAATCTTTATCTCCCCCTTTCGATAAATTATTTTTTCTAATTTATTATCGGGAAATTTATCCGCACAAAATTTCGCCTCGTGTTACGGGCGAACAGACCGTAAAAACGAAATAAACGGTTATGTAGGAATTTATAATTATACGTTGGAGTGTGGAGGGAAGCGTCGGCCCGAAATTTTAATTTAACCAGATTTTACAGAAGACAAATTAGCGTACAAATTACAGTCGTTCCTTTTCTTAAGCGGTTCACTCGTGACGGTCAGAGCGTACCACTGAGAATTTTCTCCTCGTATATAACAAATTTCGTATCGTGGGACGTTCCGGTACACGGGTATTTTTACCCATTTATTAGCTTGGAATACCTGTTACGCGCTCTGCCACGGTTTGGAAGATGGCAGTTTCCGCGTCTCAGCATCTTCAGTAGCCGTTTTTTATCAGTCCGGTGGCGAGGCATCGTGTCCGCACAGACTATGGCTAGGAGACGCCGAAATTCGAGAAAACTACGGTATACATTTATTACTTTCCCGGTAAAATATGTATTTCCTAGACTAAAAAACAATATGAAACATTAAAAGAATATTAAATCGAAATGAAATACGTATCTTACACCAGTAGAATAGACAAAGATAATAGGAGGGGAGGGAGTTAGGTTATACACCCTTAAAATACGTATAAATAATAAAAAAAACATATAAGGTCGGTACTGGGCGGATGTTCGCCTATGGCGGAGGTTAGTTTCCGGAAACTAATTCCTCCGATAAACGAAGATCCGCCCAGTACCGACCGTATATATATATTTTACTATTAATTATTTTATCATTATTATTTTGTTCTATTTTATTGCGGTCGTCCCTCGTCTATCGGCCGACCGGAGCTTCGCGATAGACGAGGGACGACTCAGAGGCACCCCCTTCACATCGGACATTAAACCGAGACTAATGGTAATTTGAAATTCGGTCCGCCTCGGGGTTTTCAGAGTCGGAGTGCCAGGGGCCGACCGAAGGAACGAGCGGCGACTGATACCGGAGGGTTTAGGGCCCGGATGGGGTGCGGTTTAAGCTTACCTACGATGTTGAGGTTGATGAAGTAGGCCTGGACGGGTACGGTGCTGATCTGGCACTCGTAGATTCCGGCGTCCCTCTTCTGGACCCACTTAATCTGGAGAGTCCAGTCGTCGTCCAGCGGGTGATGGAGAGCCATGAACCTTTGGTCGGAGGTGTACGTGTAGGTGGAGACCGTCAGGATGTGTATATCCCTGTGGCGCACCCACGAGACCTTTAAACCGAGCCACCGGTTATATTATAGAACTAGCCGCTACCGGCTTCTACTAGCCTAGGCGGTACGCCCGGGTGTGTCCAACCGCAAATTAAATATAAACCCAAATAATTCCGAAAAATATTCTAACCGAACCGAACCGAGTTGTCCCCGTCGTTTATGCCGGATTATTCCCCCCGAGTGACATACAAAAAATAGAAGAAAGAACCTTTTCGTAAAATGAAAGCGCGAGCGCTCGGGGAACTTTGGAAAAAGAGGGGAGAAAATGAATTAATAAAAAAAAACGAAAAAAGAAGAGTTCGAAATCGGGGACCGAAGTTGAATCCAATTCCGAGGGAAGGAAATGGAAGCTATTAAAAAAACAGTTAAATGGTCGGAGGCTACTTATTAGCGGGTTGGAATCGGGGACAATCAGAAAGTAGCCATCGAGGTAAGTAAAAAAATAAACCAGAAAAATCGCTTCTTTACTTTTCCTCTACGGGCCGAGCGTATCAGACAATACAACCACCGTTGACGGAGTATGGGATAAACCAGGAAACTATTGATATCTCAACAATTTCCCATTTTTTACCCCGTGTGGCAGGTGTTAGCAATCTCATGTTAGCACCATTGTTGACCAAGTATGAAACAAATCCGTGGACATTTTTGAAATTTCAACAATTTTCCATTTTTCAACTTTCCTTTGTGAGGCAAGTGGAACTCACTTGGAGACGATTGTTGACGGAGTATGGGGACAAATCGGTGAACATTTTTGAAATTTCGAAATATTGAGTTTTTTCGTTGAACATTCGTTGAAGGGTAGGTATAAGAGAAGAGGGGACCACTGTTGGTAGGTTCATAGGTGAAAATCCGGTAATATTTGTGAAATATTAACAATTTCAGATTTTTCAACTTTCCGGTATCGGAGGACCTGGTGACCCATGTCAACGGAGTATATTTGCGTAAATTGTTGAAATGTCAAAAATTGTCAACGTTTTTTATATTGTGGAAGGGGTTGGTTGATAGCGATGTGAAATATATCGATATTAAGTGAGTTGGTGACACACCCGGTGTTATCGTGTTGGGCGGGCGGTACTTGCCGTTCTGTTTCCTATGTTCCTGACTTTGCAGGTCAGGTAGGCTGACTTGCCTATGAGTGCGGAGACGTTCTGAGGGGCCGATGTGTCGAAGTAGGGCTCCTTGGGGTTGTTGGGCCTGGAGGTGACTGCTCGCAGTGTGTTGGCACCGTTGGCCATGTAGGCGCTCTCTGAAAAATAAACAATTCCCGTCCCCACCTTTTTACAACCTCCCTCACCCGATTTTAATCCGATAAACGCCATTTGGGTCATACGCTCCTCCCTCTCTCACTCTCCTTTCATTCCCTCATATTTTGCCTGACCGCCTCCATTTTATAATTAATACTCGTAACGCTACCTTCCTAGAGCTCTGAAGCTGAAAAGGCAAACGAAATTACGTTAGTTTAATCTAAATCGTATACAGTTATAAACAAAAAAAGATTACCGACTTAACGGTTAGGTTATGTCTACCGGCGTGGTTGCCATCTACCGTCGGCTAATTAATTATATCTAGGCTCGATTTAGGATATAATGTTATCTACGACTTTATATGACGGTATGCGCGCCGTAATAAACTGTAAATTATTAGCGTGCGAATTAACGTTATGATTATTTTTACAAACTACGTCTACCTAACTTATAATACCGCTTTTCTTCTCCCCGTTATTTGTATACCAATGCCGACACATTGACGATTAAAATTCGAAATACCAATTCTATTAACATCGCCATTACCATTTCCTATAAATATTCTAACAACAAAATTATAGAGATACCGTTGAATTAGTCGTAACACCGATATTTACATCCGATACCATTACCTTCCTGTTGTACTATCAATACATTTCGTAGATTATTTTCTACAGGTGTTGTGACTACTATTATACTATTTAATAATAAGCTACTCTTTGCCTGTAGTTAACTACTACTATAGTTAACTATTAGATTTCGTGTGCTTCTGTCCCCTCTCGCTGGTTCGATCTTTTGCTGGACCGGTTTCGGCTGCTCGCCACCTTCAGTAGCGGTGTCACTTTGGCACTTTGGATGCTTTTTGGACATCCTCACTGGACTGTCACTGTCACTTCTACTGTTACACAGTACACGGACACAGTACAAGTGACAGTGACAGTGCAGTGAATATGCCCAAAAAGTATCCTAAGTGCCAAAGTGACTAACACCGCTACTGGCAAGTAGCCAGTAGACCACTAAGATGGCGAGTGGCCGAAAGCGGTCTAGCAAAAGACCAAACCAGCTAGGGGGTCTCCTCTCGAAGCACACGAAATCTACTGTATTCCAACCCCTCGCAGACCACAAACAGGTATTCCAAAATAAACTATTACAATTTATTTAAATAATGATTATAACAACCGTATTCCTGGGTGTTCCCGATATTTGTGATTTTATAATACTCGCATGATTTGACTAAAACTATATAACTGGACGCTCGTTATGCGTTGCGAATCGCACACATTGATGATTCATAATTGGTTGATTAGATGATTGGTTTGATTCATCGCTCGAAGTTTGGAACTAATGATGTTCCAATTAGGATTCCAAAATAGTTTTGAAAAGCTTTTATACTTAAAATAGTTACTACAATTTTTTTTTATATTTTACATGTAACAAATTAAATAGCATGTATCTTTTCTAGAATATTATAATTACCGCATACGTTACAATTATATAAGTGTAACTATAATACTCGATGTATATATATATATATATATATATATATATATATATGCGGATATGAATTAAAATAATATACAAATCAAAGTACTCGTGAAATTTAAATTTCAAAAATGCGAAACGATCATTAACCGCTTATCTTCTACGTCAGCCAAATATACAAAGAAGCGATTATTAGAGATAATAACATCATAATGTATCATTATCATGGATATAATCATATCTCTTACTGGTAATATTGCATTTTTTCACAATCAATTTAACCCAGCTGAGTATAATTAAAATATAAATTTCATTGAATAATAGACTTACACACTAAGATTACAATGGGAATCATGAATATACCCCAGTGGCACATTGTTATTATCATTGGTGTTTTATAATAACCTAAAAACATGTTAAAGTGTATTACACAAATATTTTTCGTACAGCCCTTATTATAATGATAACATACCTGCGAAAAGTACCTTCCATCTTACTTCTACAATTACCGCTTCGAATACTTACTTAGCTACTTGCATTTAGAAATTACCGACGGCAACCTTTGTAAGTTATAATGTACGTAAGACAATAGCAAATTTATTACAGAACCTTCAAAATAGAATTGCTGTTTTTAACACTTTTATAAAATTGAAACTAATGTAGCCATGTCATGCACCAAAACTTGTCGATACCATAGTTGTTTTGTATACCACTGTCCAACATATAAGTATTTTTATAAAATTACCCAATTAAATACTATTATACTACCGTATTATTATTTTCATTACCTGTACAAGTATTTTAATTGTAAAATTACTATTACCATTACTATCACTTACTTATAGCTTATGGCACCTGTAAAAACATTCTTACCTTTACCCTTTAATATACCTTTAATTATAGAACTAATAATTTAATAAATTACAATAAAATTCGCCTTTAAAAATAATAATATTATACGGTGTTTCGTACCTTTTCGATATTTTTATTTACCCATACTCTTACATATACTTTACACATCAACATTACATAAACAATTAAAATGTTAACTCATACGAAAATAACAGCGACTTCGAACTATACACTGTATCGCGTTACCATATATACCTTCAACATTACGCTGCAAATATCCGTTAAGAATTACATTATTAAGGTTACACATTCACTTTTAAATTCCGCCAATAGTTTCAGTTTGAAAGTTGGCCATAACCGGTAACAGTAGGGAGAACTGCCCCGATCGAAACACTCGACGATACAGCCAAATCACCTCCACTAAGGTGGTGGTGGTGATGGTGGTAGTGTAATGTTTTCGCCTCTAAGAAACGACAGTCGTCAAATCCACTCATTCACTAGTCGTTCTTTCTCCTCCCTCGTTTAGTCAGTCGACACGTCGTTATGTGGTGTTTTTCGTTACCGTTGTCACCGGATTATATTATTAAAAGCATTGTAAAGAACTAAAACAAGTTACCTTATACCCAAATCGAAACTCGGTTATCTTTAAACGGATCAATCCTCGGACACCTATTAACGGGGCAATAGAACGGACCGGGGAATACGGCATATATTCAGCCTATATTTCGGTTTCGGGGGGCGCGGCGCAAATCGGGCTCGGCTCGTACGCCATTATATTATATTATACTAGGGCACCAATCCCCGCCTCCGAAACCGGTCTCCGGCCGTACCACGCTCCCCGGGATCGATAGGCTCCCCCAACGGTTAAGTCTCCGTAATCCCGACACGACTAGGTCTATTAAAATACCCACCCGGTAATAAAAATAAGGAACGGTTTAGAAATACCGAATATATTCGTAACGCGCGTTCGAGCGGTCGGGGGAAGAAAATCATCGAGGACGCGGTTTTCGAAACTGAAGGATCGAACGTGCGGGGATTATTAACAGAGACGGCCCTTTAAAGCGATATCGGACTTACCTATCCTCGGAGTGGAGACCAGGCAGAGGAGAGCTGCCGCTGCGGCTGCGACTAGCATTCTACGGACGGGTGGAGCCCCTCCATCGCCGCCGCCGCCACCGCCACCATCGCCAACAGCCGCCAGATCGATACCCCCGCACCGGTTGCTGCGACCCCCAACCGCAACTACCCCAGTTACACCCCCTATCGACCCGCCCCCCCCCCTACCACACCGATACTCCGTGGCCTCGGTAGCTTAATTAATGAAATAATTTACGGACAAAAATTTATAACGGTTATTCGAATGTAAGGACACAGTGTAGAGAAGGGGAAGGATTAATCGGTGGGGGTGGGTGTCGAGAAGGAGCGGGTGTGGTTCTCGGGGTTGGTCCGACAGAGAGTCCGCTTGAAGGCGGCCCTGTACTTGGCCGACATCAGGTTGTAGAGGATCGGGTTGACGGTCGCCGAGACGTAGTAGAAACAGCCGGTTATGTAGTAGGCCCACTCGTTGATCTCCCGGAAGTTCTCGTAGTCCCTGCCGTACAGGTAGATGAGCCGCTGCCCGTGGAAAGGGGCCCAGCACAGGAAGAAGGTGACCACCACCGCGGCTGTAATTCACCAAACCAGAGTTTTAGGCCCCGACCGGGGCTTCGGTAATTGACCCTTGCTTCGGTACAGAACCGCACTCGGAACGCGCGCATAGTAAGTAGGTGTCGACTGAAGCTTTAGGTCGGCCTCTACCATATTCCACGCGCATTTAAACAATAATAAAGTATCGGTAATTGAAAACTACTCCGAGCGGCCGACTCACACAACATCCTGACGGCGGTCTTCCTCGACCGGTAGCCCGAGACCTCTCCGGCGACCGCGCCCTCGAACCGCCTCCCCAGGGCGTACCTGCCCCTTTCCCTTATCCTGAACCCGATCCTGGCATAGAGGACGACGATAACCGAGAGCGGGAGCAGGAAAAAGAGGAGGGTGCTGAGCTCGTAAAGGGGCCAGTGGGCCGGCAGGTTCTCCTCCAGCATGGCGCAGAACGCGGACTCCTCCACTGGGTTCCCGGACCCCGGAGGGAAGTCGATGTAGTTGACCGTAGTGAAGAGTGCGAAAGGGAGGGCGCTGATGAAGGAGAGTATCCAAACCGCCGCCATGATTCTCACCGCCCTGTCCAACCCCGACATCTTATACCAGTCCAGAGGACGGCAAATTGCCAGGTATCGTTCCATCGAGAAGGCCACGATCGTCAACACCGACGTATAAGACGACCTGAAATACTTTCTTTTAGATTACAATCCTCGGCAGACTATAGTCCTTGTCGCCCTGACGATTCTCGACATCGAGAACTGGAATTCCGACTATCGGGAAAACGTCTTAAAACGTCTAACGGACTAACGTCTTAAAAAAGAAAAACATATATATATATATATATATATATATATATATATATATATATATATATATATTTATTTATTTATTTATTTATATATTTATTTATTTATATATATATATATATATATATATCGATTTTGTCTTACATTTCTGAAATTAAAGCTCTGAATTTGCATAACTCAATTCCTAACGGCCATGGATACTGCTGCCAGTAAACGCTTAAGTCATTCGGGAGGCCTGCAATAAATGGGATTTACGAGTTTAAGAGAGTAACGTGGGGCATGAGAACGTGGATGGATGGATAAGTGTATTGGAGTAATATTTTCGACTGACCGAGGAGTAGGAGCGTGAGGTCGGAAACGGCGAGGCTGAACAGGTAGTAGTTAGTGGCAGTGTGCATAGCAGGGTTGGTGATGATGACCAGGCAGACAGCCAAGTTGCCGATCACCCCCGTCAGGAATATAACCGCGTAGATGAGCGTGATCGGGAGCACCACCGCCACCGGCAGATGCTTGGGCCCCCGGGCCACCACAAGGTATTCCTCCACGGTCATATTTTCCCAGAGGGTCCCGTTCGTCTCGGACATTTCCCCTATCAGCCCTCGCTACTCCGACAGCGACGCATTTCGGAATCCGACGGACGATCGGACGTACGCCACTAATTTACGTACGCGTTTAGTACGCGATCCCCCCCTTTCATCACCTCTCCTTTTTATCTTATCGCCTAATTAAATATAAATTGGAGAGACGGCGATATTTTGTTTGAACAATAAGATCTCCGGTTAACGGTGCTACCGACGGGGGACTACCGTCCTTCGACCGTTCTCAGGGAGGACTCCTCTTCATTGATCGCGTTTTTCCATTTTTCCATCGGAAATAATTCCGATACTCGGCATTTATCTCTGATCGGCAGATAAAACGTCGACTTTCGTCCACCAGACGATGGAGAAAATTCTTGAGAAAGTAAAAAATCGGAATGGACGATCGGGCTTCGCATTTTGTGGGGCGGGCCGAAAAATGCGAGACCGTTTCCCGATATAATGGAGTAATTCCGCTTTTAATTTGTTCCGGCTGACGCCTATCCAATTTTATTCCACCCGTCGTATGAGCCGAAATTGTTTACTTTCTTCAGAACACGAGCAAAAATATAATTGAGTGCTTCCGGAGAACTGAACCGATTGAATGGGAGTTAATCAGGCTAGCCGGTAAATCGTAAAACGCTTTATATAATGATGTTTGCCTTAACGATGTAAAAATTCTAGCGAATATTAGATCCACGATAAATCGACAGTCCTATCGATAAATTTGAAGAAATCATTAACAAAGCAATTCTCGAGATATTGCTATTGGGGAACGGGCGTCAACCTATCTTGTTTTATTTGTTAATATAAGTGATGTTATCGCCTCGTCTACATTTTATATTTCATAAGTAGTCTTCGGTATTATGTTTATACGAATATAAGAAAGTTCGTTTCGTTTATAATAAAGATTTTTGCTCGCTGTGGGCGGTGCCTACCGATTCAGAATTTTGGAAGGTAAGACCCCGTCCTCTCTCCGTCTCTAGTGATCGGCACAAACTTCTCTGACATCTGTTCATTTTACAATTTTCCATCGTTCGGTTCTTGGTTTCGTGATTACCGGTTGAAAAATGGTGAAAGTGGAACCCAGAAATGTGACACCGATTATGAGTATGTTAAGGAATTTTCTTTTAGGGGTAGGTACGATAGGAACGTGTAAGTTTATTTTTTAAGAGGAGTTAGAAAAAGGTTAACGCTAAAGAGATTAGGTTCATTATTTGTGTCCTACTGCTTTTATCACCTCCCTAAAGATTTGCAAAAACTTGATTTTCATCGATAATTTTGATATTGCTTAAGTGGAAATATAAATTTCCATGATTAAAACCTTAATTGTTTCAACTTGCTTGATTTCATAAGTTATGTTCACTTTTCTTTGTAGGCATTCTTTTCGATAATTTAGATCAAATAGGTGAAAAGGCAGAATCTGCTTTCAGCATGAAATCCATTATTTCATAGATTATTTCTAGTTTTAGAAAGCACATAACAGGTCAAAAGCCACCTATTGCGCTATACAAATTAAGTTTTAGTGTTGCATCAATCATGTCTCAGTTTTTTAGGCTGTTGTTAGCTAGCCAGATGTTTTTAAATTAGCAAAATATCTACCGATACAATAATTTTAGTCGTTTGCAAAACTGAGTATTCGCATATTTCAATTGATTAATTTTCAAATCATAGATTATAATTGTTATATTTTTGTTACTTTCAATCAGAGAACTCACAACAGCCCACTCAGATTTGAAGATTATTATTCAGCAAGAACTCAGCCGGCTCCGAATCTACCCGAAGGGCCAGCTCATAAGCTCAATGCCAATTATTACTATGCCAGGGATGGAAGGAGAGATGCTTCCCCACCACATCTGTTGGTATCTCCTAGTCATAAGCAGATTTCAACTAAGAGGTATTTACAATCCAGGAGTCCATTATATGAATTTTTGCTCTTAAAGTAAATCTGTTCTAATCGGTATCCATTTGGGTGCAAATTTCAAGTCATTGAAAGAGGGGAGCTCATTAACATGAGTGCATTGGCTAGAATAATTCTTTTTACCCTTATTTTCAGCGGGAATCAAGTAGAAGTTATTATGAAGCCTAAAACACCAGGGAAACAATGGAAATGGGACTAATTGATCTTGGAATATTTTGTGCCAAATATTAGTATATAGCCTACCTTTTTATTAGGTAGTTGCAAAAATAATGCAGGATTTTCCTTATTCGACTTGTACACACAAACTGGTGAATATGCAATGTTGTTTAAATCTATTATCTTATATGATAGTGAAACTTTTCTCATCCTCTTTCATTCATATGCATTTAGAACAATCATTTAGTTCAGTCTAAATTCAGGCTGTCGCAATACAAGATGTCAAAAAAGGATTTCAACCAAATATACTTTACTTAAATATTCTTGTCTGTAGCCGGTTCAGACCAGCGAACAGTTATCATCACCTTCTTTTGGTGCAGATTTGGTTTCGGAAAGTGCTTGCAAGCTTGACCTTGATTTAACCACTATGTTTGTGTCACTTAAAAGAAGAGAAGAGCAGATCTCGATCTTATATGATGATTCCTTTGACTGTTGTTCACAGCTTGACTGTTGTACAGCAGGCATTACAGTCCCTGTCTCTTTCATTTTTCTAAGTTGCTCTAAATGCGGTCTGTGATTGTTGAATAAGGAGCATTTAGAGTTCCCCCGTAATCTCTCGAGTTGTTTCATCAGATCACCTTCAACCACCACTAATTAATTAAGTTTGATGGCGGAAAGACCTCTGTGACCTTCCCTTTCATTAAGGCTGGATTTGCCACAACAAAATTTTTGAAACCAACGCTTAACGCCGCATTTATTGACACTACCTTTACCCCAAACATCATTGATATTTCGAGGTGTTTGAGCTGAGCTGCGGCTGAACTTAAATTCATTAAAGTATATTTGGCTAAAATTCTTGTTTGACATCTTCTATTGCGACGGCCTAAATTTAGACTGAACTAAATGATTGTCCGAAATGAACAAAGAGGATGAGAAAAGCTTCAATATTGTATGACATAATAGATGTAAACAACATTGCTTATTCCCCAGTCTGCGTGTACAAGTCGAGTAAAGAATATCGTGCATTATTTTTGCAACAACCTAGTATTAAACATTTAGAGAATAGAATTAATATTTTCATGGTACTGAATTTATAAAATATTTCAGTTGTAATGCGTATTGCTGTAATAATAAATTATTATTTGTTGCATAACTATCATTGTATTTCTAAAAATAGACTTACCTAAATCTTTAGGACTATATTGTATGTTCTAATTTTGTTTATACCTTATTTTAAGTCTGAATGCAGTCATTTTTAATGTTTTTCTTATCATCAACACGAAATGGATGGATGCATAATTTTTATTCTTTAACATCCTTCGAAAATGTTAAAAATAATTTGCCTAGGTAATTAGTGGATCTAATAAAATTATTATACTTGAGTAAAACTATTCTATTAGTCAGACTAATAGTTTGGCTATTAAGTGTAGCAGTTATTTGTTTAACTTGAAAGTTTCTGGTAAAACATTTAATCATAAATAAACTCTTAATTGTAAATAAAATTTTAATTAAAACCTTTAATAAGGTTTAACACAAACTTTTATACAAAAACAAATAATATTTTCATAACCATTTTAATTTGTTAAAGTTAAATTTAGATATTCTTTAACATGAATTTTTTTTCTGCAGTGCTTATATAGCGCTAATTGTTAATTTCTGTCCCTATTAACAGACTAACTTCGAAGCTATCATCCATAGCAGATGCCAGGCTTATCATCATTCACCAGAGTGGATTCAAACCACCGACCTTAGGCTCTACAGTACACCCCAATGCCCTGAGCCAAAATTGCAATTACAAATTACTTTATTTTCAATGAATGTACATATGATATCGAAAAATGATATACAAATATTGACTACTACATGCATTCCGGCCTACTGGCCTTTCTACATATATATACTTAAATATTGTGATACAGGAATCTTGAATTGTGACCTGAGCCACCGGGACCCCCTAACTTGAATTTTACAAATCATAAAATTATTAATATTAATTTATACCTGTAATATACTTCCAATAAATAAACCTCCATGGTACATCAGTGTGGTAGAAGAAAAGTAATCTAGTATTACAAAGAATAATAGTCAAAAATAAATTAGGTATGATTTGTGTAAACCAGTTTATTGAGTAATATAAAACAATGAATTAATTACAGATCAAATATAAGAAACCAATTGAAGACATTCAACACAGAAAATAAATGTAACATTTAATTAATTTTAATAATTTGAAATAACAATTAAAGGATCACATAATAACTTAATCTATTAATTTAATTTATTAATAGGTTGTCCCTATCTTATGTCATACTTCACAGGTGCTGCAGAATTACTCACCCTTTAGAGTTTAAAAAGAACATAAGGGGGAAATAATAAGTAGTCAAAAGTATTTTAAAGGAAAAATGCAAAAACATTTTACTCACAGGACAATAAATTCCTTGAAACAAATATCAATGAATTACAATGGATTTTTTAAGCTTAAATATGTTTAATACTGTTCATAATTTACACTGGTGAACTGACAAACAACAGTAAAAGTAATTCCAGAGTATTAATCAAAATCATATCCATAATGATGAAATCTATAACTTTGCCTTTTCAGTAAAATTGTGAATAAAAATTTTCCTGCTGTCATATGTTCTTTCTCTTACAGGTAACAAGTTATCTGAAAAATGTAAATTTTACATAAAGAATAATTGAAATGACAAACAAATGTCCTTAACTTATAAAAAAAAATAAGTTTACATACCTAATAACTCCAAAATTTCAACTAAATGAGTTTTGTTGATATTAAATTCTCCAACCCTAGAATAAAATGTAATGTTGAATTTGTTCTCATTTCATTACACTTTCTATCTCACTGTGAATTCTTTTTTTATACTTCATAATTAGTAACTGTATACCTTTTTATCTCATCTGAACTAGTATTATTTATAGTAATTAGCTGTGAAAAAATAAGGTAAAAGAGGTCTTTGATTTCTTCTTTTTACTTACGTTTCTGATTTTAATAGTACTTTTATTGAAATCATGGCAGACAATGCACAGCGAAGCATATTAAGAGATAACACATAATGATGACTTATTTCGCCATTTAATAATAATTTTTCTGCCAAAATTTGAGACTGCCTCAAAATATGTTTTTCCATTATTTGATTTCCACTTTCCTAAAAGATAACATTTATCAGCTAAAAACACTATAACCTTTATATTTATAAATATCTTCAATGTTTATTATGTTCATAAATAAAAGAAAACTTTGTCTTGCTTTTATGTTATACAATAGAAACAGTAAAATACATACTGAGAGTACATACTTCGGAAATAACTGATGAAACAATAAAGTAACCAACAAGAAATGGATATAATATATTATAAAGGAACTCTTGAAATTTTAACTCTTTCCCCAATATCACATTTTCACGTTCAAAATGAATAACATCCATTGATTCCAGTTGCTTGAGAGTTTTCTCAAAATCCTAAAACATGATCAGATCTCTAATTTTATTTTAACTTATAACTTAATTTAATTTTAAGGGGTATATAAATATATATAAAGTACACTTACCTTATCCAATGGCTCATCAAATAAAACAAATTCATGAGAGAAAAGGTGCTTTAATTTCTCATATTTCTTCACTAATTCATCTGAAAACATACAAAAATATACCGAATAATTGATTTTCTTGTGGGGAAGTTATATTAAATTATTTACTAATTTCAGCTTTTTACGCTTTCAATAATTTATTGATTAAATACCAAAATACTTTTAATAATAATAGTCTTAGTTAAATATAATTTGAAAAACATACCATAAGTTAACTGCAGACTTTGTGTACATTTTAACAGTGTAGTGATAATAGAAAGTTTAACTAACAAGTACAAACAAGGATTTATATAAAGCTGTAGCATCAGAACTGGAACTGCTTTATTCATTATCTCATTGCACAAAAAAGACTCTGAAAAATAAAGCAATATCTAATACATTTAAATGGGAGTAAAAAATGTTTTAGGTGAGATTCATTACCATAATAAGAAAAACTGATAATTACCAATTCCAAAATAAAAATACTTATACATATAGGTACAATAGTACAACTATTTACTGAAACTACATATATAATCCAAAAGAATGAACATGAATGCATGATGCTTTTTGATCATGCATGCTTTTTGACATAAAAATTTATATTGTTATTTGTATTATCTATTCAATACTATTCATAAAAATTAATTCCTGCTGCATACATAATTTGATAGTTTTCCAGTGTTGACTCGTATAATTTCAACACAAATATTTCATCATATAAGTAACTGTTTTGACTGAATTTTTATAGTGCAAGTATAGCAGTAGCCAATATACGTCACTATATATCACAATATATATTATGATCAGAGGGAGCACTTATTTCTCCGATCATGTATCCCTCATTAGTATGACTAACATCCACAGTAGGCTTCCTGGGCAGATTCTAACCGCCGACCTCTGGGTTCACACAGGTCCCACAACAGTGGCCTCAGCTACGGAAACCCCTAATTAACTTTTAAGATAACAAAAAGTACCTTGCAAGCCTCTTTTTTTATCATTACTCTCTATTCGTTTAAGATTAATCATTCCTTTATCTGACAAGCTAACAATGTTGTTGTGTTCCTGAATTACACGTTTAACATCTGACTCTATGGTTCCTACAAAGAAAACAAAAATATGTTAACTTCCAGAAAAAAACTGTAGATAAAACATTCTTGGACATATACCATTTGAACTTTTTAAATGAATAATACTATTTATAAAAACACTTATTTATAAAAGTACAAAATGAACTCAGCATTTTCCTACACTTCATCTATTGAATAAAATAAAGCTATGCAAGTATAAAAATAAGATCCTTAAGATTTTTAATTTAGTTACATTTGTTAATTACATTCAAAAAAGTAATATCAAGCGCACTTTATTTAACAAAAATAAATATATAATAGAACTGGCACAAAATAATTCTGAAGAAATAATAACACACATATTAAACACTCTTAGTTTATAAAATGAAATTATAAACAAAAATATATAATATATTTATTATAATGAATTAGCAATAACAATTACTAAGGTAGTTACTGAAAAGACACAAATGATTAGTCTATTTTTGTATCAACAAAAATATATTTCGGTACAGAAAATAACAAAAATATATTGCTGTAATGGAACATAAATATAAATGTACCCAATGTAACAAACTCATTCAATTTGATTTGAATGTTTAGTCCATCTAAACATCACCCAAATAACAGCTCAGAAATTGAAAAATAGGCTGATTCCCAGTTTACACTCCCAGACCTGGTTAGGTTAGATAAAATAGAAATAACATAATAGTAGTTATTTTTTTACATATATTTGAATTCCTCCTCTTCAGCTACTTTGCCACTTCCCATATGGGGGGGATTCAGGTTGTGGAGATTGATTAGGAATATAGAATATGAAAACTAGATGTAGAACTGGGGAAACCCCTGGGTGCATAAACTGCTATTTAACCAAAAAATATACCTGTTGGTATACATATTACTATAGGTATTTATATTCGGGTAAACCAGAATTAACTATTGGCATAGTTGCAAGATTTCAAATAAACTCAAAACTGAGTTGTAATGAGTATACTGGAGTTTAGGTACTCTTCCCATAATTAATTTGTTCTAGCATTGAATGTGGTTTTGGTAGTGCAACAATATAAGGATGAATAGGAAGATCAAAGGCACAAAAAACAAAATTTGAAGGAACATCATTTGACGGCGAGCATTGAAAAATAACCAAGATAGTATTTTACACGATTATTATACAAAAAAATGCTATCCATATAGTAAAATAACTGTCCAAATATATTAAAATATAACATTAATCTTCAAACTTGAAAATGTTTTAGAACTGCTTGAGCTTTTGCTCATATCCACTCTTAGAAACTATTAGCAAAGGGTAAATTGGCATTTCATTAGAAGGTGACATGTCAACACTAGCAGAAACCCAAAACTGAAAGAAGACAATTCCCCCTCAGCTCCAGGGGGACCCACACATAAGTAAGAAAATTGAAGAAGGCCACTATTGAAATAATCAGACAGACTAAAAGAGCTTATGTTACACGTTTGGTGTTAGAAAACATTATCATTTTTAGGTTAAGATTGTCTTCATTTCCATACCATTTCCAACAGCAAATCTTCGTTGTACAATTTTAAAAAGTTATCACTAAATATATAGAGTAGGGAATACTACTTTGTGTGATGATTCCATTTTTTCCTCCTTAAGTGTTACTTGAAAGTATAGTGCATTGTTTTGAATGTGAGCAACTGTCTGATGAATCGGGAGGATCGGACAATGGGAAGCTATTCTACAATGATTCCAATGATTACAAAAGAAACATTAGCAGTCGTCTAATATTCTAAGAGAGGTAATGTTATTAGAGAAGAGAAGCACAATGTTAAATTAAACTAGAAGCAACATACAGCCAAAGGTGTTAGATGTTATATAAAATGTGCATGCAGTAAAATTTGTTGATCATACCGTGGATATAAACAGAAGCTCCCAATTTCATCAAAATCGAACTAATCCAATGTATATCATTACACATTTCTTCCAATGTTAGGTGATGACGATCATTCAATGAAATATGACTATTCAGAATAAGAGAAAACAAATGGAAACACCCTATGACTTGCATTTGTTGTTGCCTAAAAATAATGACTATGTACATTTTAACAATTCAGACTTTCCACAATGTAAGCTGAATCATTATAAATGATACAATTGAATGGTGTATTAGACATTTAACATTTTATTTACACACTTTAGAATCACTTACCTATTAATTATGGTGTGAGCAAGATTTACAATTTGACGGTTTTCTCTTTTTTTACATCTTGTGACAAAATCAATGTCATCATTAAAAAAATCACGAATTGAAATTGGTTCGCTGAAATCAATAAATACATTGCCATAGCTCTGATTCAATGTATTTAATGCCTTCAAAAGACCCTGTAATATATGGAAACAAAGATTTAATTAAAAGTTTAAATAAAATAACGGTTAAATTAAAAATTACTTTGTTCTAGAGTTACAATACATTAAATGACAACCATTCCTAATATGCATCAGCATCATTTATTAAATAAGGAAATTTATTTTTAGTGGGAATTTATGTATTTTAAATGTACATATACTCACAACTGTTGACTCCTTTGGTTTTGGAACACCAAGGAGCTCATATGCAAAAAGTTCTTCTTCCAATAACCGGTCATAACTTATGGTCACAGGAATAATTGTTATATCTGGCACATTTCCAGAATAAAATGTTTCCAACACCATTGTTAAAAAACCTAATTTCATAAAGTCCAATTGAATTAGGGGAGTAACAAAATATTAGTTAAAAGCGCAAATGCAATGAATGTTGAAGCATAGTTGAAGTACATTTTTGTTTCCTATGCGCAGAACATGAAGATAAAAACTAAATTGAATGCAATTTGTTTTATAATAAATTATAATTTTTCAGGGGAAATGATGAAATAATTTGAACGTGACAATACACAAAAAGAGCAACGGATTATTTTAATATTAAGATGTACATAATGGGCATTGTCATTAGGATATACCATATATTAAAATTATCCGAATAGGGTACTAACCAAAATTTTTCTAATAAAAGGAAAGACAATTAAGATACTAATATTTTGATCAAGCACAATTATCATTGTTCAATATCAGAATAGGTTTAAACAAACCAAATTTCGGCATTAATGATTTAGAAGATCGGCTCCGGGTACCCTCGATGAAAAACTCAATTGGCGAATTCCCAAAGGTAACCAAATAATGTAAATATTTTTCAAAAACCAATCGATACACCTTATTGTCTGAGAAAGTTCTTCTCATGAAAAATGCCTTGCTGTCACGTAGAAGTTTTCCCATTAGCAACATGGAATAAAAATCTGTAATAGATGACAAACTAAGATATGATTGGGCAGTTAAAAATAATAGATTAACATTTAACTTGCGATTGATAAATAAATTTTAAGTAAGAATTAAATTTTTTCACCCATTCCTGCGGCTACACACGGAATTTCTATATCGTAGCTAAAGCAAACAAAAGCCATAAGTATAAAATCGGCATAACTGCGATGAGTTGGGACAAACAATACAGGGTTATTTCCCATACTGGATTTTATCTGTAATTACAATAATAACACTTATAAGACATCTGAAAATATTAACTGTCACTGTTCTACCACTAGTACGAATTATTAAATAAATCTCATTAAATGTTATACTAAAGAAATATAAACATCATAAATGTTAAATGTATTAAATTCGTTGATTGAATGATAATTTCAATTTTTATATTTTTGTACCTTATTTAATTTATGATCGTTGACGTACAGCCCAGATAAAACTTTCTTTACAATTTTTACTAAAGCAAGTCCTAACCATCTCACAACAGGTAACTGATAAAGATAACCGATCTCTTTTAGAATGTTTTTAACCTGGGCGCATATTTGTCTTTCAGGAATTTTCTGATTTTCATACACCTAAAATGGTGGTAAAACGTGGTGAAAATTGAACAAAAGCATTTAATTAAAAACATATACATTTATATTTTGTATTAATATTGTACATTCTTTAACATTAATATGGATGGATAGAATATATACTTACTTTCAAAATGGTATGAAATAGTGTCGCATTGCTTAAAACTTCTTTTATTAGATCTTTTGGAGAGAGGGGCTTTTTATCACTTTTATAGGCATCAATAAAGTTAATAACTCGTGTAATCCATCGCAAATCGCTGCTATGACGACGATCAATCAAAATATCTTTGAATTCAGAATAATGAGATGGAACGAGACACTCATTTGTCATTTTTGTTTAGAAATCAATAAACACCAATGATGAAACAGACAGGCTGTAACAGACATCGACTGTAACACTGTGATCAAAATATGAAAGAAATTTGTTATATCTTATGACAAGAACCATAGGTCTGTATTTTATTTTGTAAAATTTCCATGGAATAAATATTCAAATTTACATACCTTTGATTGTAACCAGATGATAACAGTCAACTAAGCAGTAGACAAATACTAATACTTCTATACATAGGTCAAATAAGATCACTATATTACATCTTTAAAGCGGCAATTTTTTATAGAATCGTAACTAGTAACAAATATGTACAACATATATTGTAAACTGTCAAATACAACTACAAAGAATAGTGGAAAATAATAATTGTACAATATCTTGAAAATCAATATTTTGAGCAAGAATGAACTCGAAACTTGAAAACAGTATTTTTAATTCTGTATTTCACCTCCTTATTTTTATATTGTAGATATCTATTTCGAGGAAATACCAAGTAAGTTTTTACTATGGCAGCTTATTAATCAGCAGATATAATAAGCAGAAACAAATTAATACAATTTAAAGGGATGAGAAAAAACTGATTGACGAAAAGTATGACGAAAACTTTATAAATCAGACGAAGCCATTCAAATATAAAAAAGGAAACTAAATGCCGGATCCAGAACTGGCATCATTCAATATCGAACACTTTAATAAATCAACTTAATCACGAAACAGTTACCGTAAATTAAAACAAGATCGTTACTAGTTAGTATTAAAGTTAGTATTTAAATACTAAATTCACACTGTTCAAGAACGGGATAAGAGTTTACATTTAAATAGTATAAAGCTACTCTAGGGAAGGGATCAAACAGGTACACGGAGCGAACGAAGCCAGTGTCAATAATCAAGAGTTAACCTCGTACAGATCAGCTGATTGCTTAGACAAATATTTCTTGTTTTCGGTAAAAACTCACACCCTCAGAATGAACACGTTTTGGATACTAAATTGAATTTTATATAATAGAATAAAGATGTTTCCCAACTTTTATCAATTCCAAGTTTCCCATCGCACTTTTTTCTCACCAATCCGGTATCCATAGCAACGCCAGAATTCCTTATCAACGTGTTTGGGAGTGAAGGAATATATTTAAAAAGCTATGTTTGGACAAATTAAGGATTGGAGATTACATTCCTACTTTTTTTAAGTATTCCACCAATCGGAATTTCCTGCGTCCGACAAGGGAACAATAATTGTCCCCATTCTTATTAAGTGGATAACATAGTAAAGCTTAATTTGCGGCCATACTATTTATGTATGGAATTCTATGACCCGAAAAAATTGATTTCTAAAACACCAAGTTGATAACTAACACTATCTTTACATTATAAAATGCGAAGATGGCGTAATTAGGCATCTGATATAAAAATATCATTCTTGTAATTGTCTCCATTGGCTTATTTGGCAAAGCATTCAGTTATCACTATGAATGCGGTAACACATAAACCAGATACTATTTTCCAGATAATGAAATAATACTAAATACTTTTTTGAGTAATTAAATAAGTAAGTAAAATACTAAAGTATTTTATTCCCAAAACTACTACTAAGAAACGTATTTTCACTTTTAAACTTGCGACACATTGCTACGAATTTCTAAAATATTTCTGTATTTCTGAGATTCCAGGCATATTCAAATTTAATATTAAGTATACTCAAGGAAGTTTTAATTCAAAAATAATACAATTACGATTTTCAAAATAATTTATTTAACAGATATGTAAAATATATATCATCAACATTATCAAATTTGTAGTATCTATACAAACACACTCAATTTTCTATTTCAGATGTCTAATTCATAAATTGAATCTCTCTTTTTTAACATGTAAGTGATTTGATATCATATTGTTCACACGTCCTAAGTCTTGTTAAAATAATTGTGAAAATATTATAATAAATCCATAAAATGATTTCATTTCACTAGATAGAACATTTTTCAAAAATATATATTCGTGAAGAAATTTAATAAAATTAATACTATTCAACAAAAATAAATAAAACTCAGATTTTACAGTTTAATATGATATTTGATAAATGGACACCATTTATACAAATATCTCTAAAACCTTTCAGAACTCCTTTAGATTGATAAATATCGGTGCACATCTCTGGAAGGGTCCAAACATCATCAACACATAATTTTTCTAGGTGCTGACTAATTCCAGTGGTCGACGGTGTTGCACTGCATGTTAATCCACTGGCCATTATTTCCAATTGGTTCATGGCCAGTTTGGCTGCAGTTGATTCTTTGCGTTTAATAGGTTTGTAGGTGGGCAAGTTGGATGAGTCCTTGAACACACTGAATGGATTTTTGCATCTGCAGCCTGTTTCATTTGGTGCTACAAATGTGAAAACTGTCAGTCGAGCTCTTTGCGTCACCCGGAAATTATCATATGGTAAAAACCAGCTCGTTTTTGGACAAGCACCTGTCTTCAGTTTCAAGAGGAAGTAAGTGTTAGTTGGATCTACGTGCCGACTAAATGCTGTGTTCAATTCCGGTGATTGGATGACAGCCCTATAACAAAAAATAATTGGGCTTATATAGTCCAATAATGCCTTATATCTATCTCTAGTCCAAGTACATTTTTAGGTTGTATTACCATCTACTAGTAAATTATGCTCGATCTAATCCTAGCCTCAATCTATCTTCTAATCAAACACGCAATCTAAACACTTGAGATACAGTTGTTTTACATCCCCAGTAGGAATCAAACTGTTATCTTAACGGTTCATGAGTCGTAATTGTCTGTGGCCTCTAGTATAATTTATTTTATAAGTTTTAGAGGCCGTATCATAAATACGGCAATAAATTACAATAAATGAAGGTTCAATACAATCTATATCCTTAGTAGGGTTGTAAGAAAATGAAGAATCACTCTCTGTTTATAAACATGATGGATATCATTCCTCGAGTATATAAACTTAACATTACATAATTAGATGTTACAATTACCTGCCTAGTGTTGTCAACAATTTACTTGCGGGATGAAATTGAGAGTGATGGCCAGGGTCAATGGTCGGTAATATAATTTTATATACATAGCTGGGTGTAAACAGCGTAGTCCCAAGGACAATAATCACTTCGAGAACATGGCCCTCGATCAGTTCAGCCCTTAGATTCTGTAATAATAGAAATATACACACTCTATCGTAAACAACAAATAAATACAGATAAAGGAACAAAAGAAGACCAATGGTGGACTATATCCTTTTTGACATATTTAATCAAAGACACTAGAAGTACTATTTAACCTATATTATTAAAATTCATTTATTTAAAATTAATTAGATAGTAGTCAATATACCTTTGCACCTTACAATTGACATATCAGTGATATGTACTCAGTAACCAAACTAGTTGTATATACTATTCAGTCTGGTTGTAGAACGAGAAAAATATGAAAGTAAATGGTATACACTGATTAATCAAATCTCGACAGATGGAGCACGAATTACTCAAGCGAACTTGACTCAGCAGTAGCAGCAGTCAATCTGTATCTGTAGTTAGAGATCAGCTAGTGCATATTCTGAATATGAGTTATTCTTCCAATAATGCATTTAATTTAAAACAGACCTTTTCTCCACATCCGCCATTCATTAAACAAAATAAATAATTTCCTTAAAATAATAAAACGAGGTATAAGCTTACCTCAAACAACTGTTCATAGTTGTCATATACTTCCTTCAATTGGTTAAAGTGATTCTGTATGACTTTTTCTCTATAGGTAAACCCTAATCCATATTTTATCCTCTCATCTTCCTTCTACATGGAGTAACAAAAATAATGAAAAAATTGAACAATGAAATTTATTACTCGTAATTATGCTCATCTAGAAAGTATATATAATAAAAGGGTCCCTTCTACTTACACTTGCGTAGTATCTTTTCCCTATATTAGTAATATGGGTGAAGAAAGTGAAATCATAAGGTATTTGCCGCAAGTTAAATGTCAAGTGTTGAAGCAGATGAGTTACCATTGAGAAGCACGATTCGGTTGTTACAATATCGGTTAATGAAATGTTTAGTAGCTCCATTGATAGTACAAAATGGTGAATAAGTAAGTGATAATCCACAGTGCATCAAATGTTGTTCACTTTCCAGAACGCTTTAGCGGGTTAATCAAAACCAATGATGCCACACTATGAATAATATATTTCCGTGGGACAGTTAAAAGACATATTATGTAGAGTAGAATATTAATAATGTGATAACATTACGAAATTTTACTTTTTATTTTAATTATGCACATGAATTTCTGGACAAATAAGATTTAAGGGTGTATATATAAAACATAATTTGTGATTTTAAAAGTGGATATTGTATAAACCTAATATTTTATGAATTGTCTAACCAAAGTTAGGTTTTTCTAGTAAAGAAAAGTACGCTTTATACCATATAAAATCTAGAATATAGTGTATTATTCAACTTAAACCTTTTAAGTAATTATTTTAGGTACAATCACTCGAAGGTGTGATTTATATAATTTAAATAATAACTAAATAAAAATAATACACTTTTCTTAGTGAAAGTTTTATACATTTCTGAATTACTTGATATTAATAAGACAATTAGGAAGTATTCCATAAAATAAGAAACGTTTATTAACTTTAAAACAAGAAAAAATCATACACTTACATTTACAATATTGTTTCCTTAAAGTGATGATTAACTAATTACAAACAAATCAACTTACGAATGAAGTTCAAAGTTGGGGAGTGTATAGTATAGGATCTATTGTTGGGTTACATCCCACGGGTTGGGCAGACAGAAATACAAACATCCGCCATAGAATTTTAAATAAATAATATATATAGTTCAAAAGATTCCCCTGGCCAGCATGATAAAAAATTTGTCTAAATATGAAAATATTAGGATTATAATAGATATAGAGGATTGAAGAAACTTTTTTAATAGTACACATTTAGAATTGGCTATCTTTAATAAAAAATGTAACCAAAATGTATTCATTCTGTGGTATAATGTACATATTATGCTGTATGAAAATTCTCATTCCCAGATTAAAAAACTTCCAATTGCCAATAAGAATTTTATGTGAAAGAATCAACACATCATCCTAGGAATTTATTTTTATTTTCATGAATGCTTCATTACAGTACATCAATACCATCATTACAACATATAATGACAGATATCCTACATAAACTGATTTTGGAGTGTAGTTACTTTAATTATATTTAGTTGGTTGCACAGATATGCTGGTAAGATAGTATTCTTGAAGAGTGAGTATAACAAATGATTCTACTTATATACATATATTAAATGTCACTATGAATAAATTGAAACAATAAAATAAAGAAGACAGAATATTGAATATTATTATAATTGAATTAATTCAGGAAATATTGGTCAGTTTGTTCTACCCACAACTACCAACAAAAATAAATAGAAATTATCTGTGAAACACCTCTTCTTTTGAAACCACAGACGATTGTTAATACAGTCTTTAGATCTATAAAGACAGCATTTAAAAACAGCTGCATTCCAGACCATAGTATATATTATACAATACACTTGAGAAAGAAAAACAGGTAATCAAATAATTTAAAGCACCTAAAAACCTTTGTTTTAAGCTTTACAAATCAAATAATCTACAGTATTGAAGTCATCAAGTTTACAGGCCTGCCACTATTATTCTAGGATCTTCTACAGCAGCCTTAATTTTCCTTAAGAATAATACAGCTTCGCGGCCGTCAATCAGCCTATGGTCATAAGTTAATGCTACATACATCATAGGCCTGATGACAATCTGAAAATAATGGAAATAAATGTTCAATAATCATAATAAAAAATAATGATATATGTATAGCTACTCTAAACCAATTTCACAAATGAATAGTTCTATTCAAAAGGGCTATATTTTTCTAGTCATTCTCAATTTACAAGGAAGTAATTTCTAGAAAATTTATGTGTGCATTGCAATTTATGTATGGTTATCATATAACTATCCTATTATCATCTTGTTAACAGTGAAGGATTTACTTACAAATCAGTTTTTCCTCTTTTTATCACATCTTGAATTGGGATTTGAAAATGTGGAGAAAATGAAGAGTAATATACAATAAATTAGCAATCATACTGGAGAGAACAAATAGATCAATGAGAATATATGCACTGAGCATTTGTGTATTTATGCGGCCCATAGATATTTGTTCACTAATTAAATTATGTAAAATAGGCAGTAAAATAGTAAATTACTACAAAACCATACCTGTCCCTTGATTGCCACAGGTCTTTCAACTGTAGCATGCATTCCTAAAATTGCAGACTGTGGTGGATTGATAATTGGTGTTCCCAGTAACGAACCAAATACTCCTCCATTACTAATTGTGAATGTCCCCCCATCCATATCTTCAACAGCTAACTTATTCTGACGAGCTCTTTCACCAAGAGCCGCAATTTCTTTTTCAATGTCAGCAAAGTTCATTGATTCAACATTTCGTAAAACAGGTACTACTAATCCCTAGAAAGAAATATTCATCAATAAATTAAGTATAAAAAATCAAAACTATGAGGATACCTTAATGTATAAACAAATGTATCAAAAAAAAAAATTAAATTTCACAGGAGTCGAATAACTATAAATGTTACTACCAAAAATATTTTTACTTAGCAAGACTTCAAATTGACTTCATTTTCTATAAAAAAATATTTGATCTTTTAACTTTATGCATTAAAATCTAAATCTAAAGTGTGACAATGTACTTTCGGTGTAGCAACAGCAACTGAAATGTCGACATAATCTCTGTATATTATTTCATTCTCCTGAATTACTGCATTTACAACTGGCTGATCCTGCAAGGCATAACTCGCTGCTTTCACAAATGCCGACATGAAGCCCAATTTGATGCTATGTTTTTTACTAAAAGCCTCTTGATGAATCTTCCGGAATTCCATAATTGCACTATGACAAAAAGTAGTGTATTTTAAAATAAACAGTACTATCCTGCAATTTTATAATGATGACAATTTTATTTCAGGTAAAGAGCTTTAACACATTTCATTTATAATTTAAAAAAAAAATATTTGGATCAAACAGAAAGGGTAAATATTCCGTTATAAAAAAACACTCGAAATAAATCTACATAAAATCTTAATAGATTCAACTAAAATTTTTTAAATTATTCTAGTAATCAAACATAATTACATCGAATAGAATCACATTACATGATAATTTCCAAGTGTGAAATCCTTGCCTTTACAAAAAAAGTTGAATATTTTAAGAATAATTGATGAAAAGTAATTTTTGAAAACATATTACCTCATATCAATTTCATTGAAAGTTGTAAGCATAGCATTGGTATTTTGAGCTTCCTTTAAACGTTGCGCAATCCTCTGTCGCATTCTATTCATCTTTACCCTAAACTCGGTTCTGGTACCGGAAATTTCTTTGGTTGGATCTTCTGGAGGAACTTTGACAGTTGCAGCTTCTAACGCCTGAGCATGTTTAATTGCAGCCACGGGCATTGATGACATTGGCCCCTTGCCTTGACCAATGGCCGATGAAGGTGGAACTGCATCAGGAACACATGCTGGCTTAGCAAGTTCAGGCTGACCACCTTGAATCTGTTCGGCCTTGACTACAGGAATAGTGTGCTCTGTTTCTTTAACTTCTTTAACTATTTTTTCAACTGGAATGGATTTTGGTGCTGGACTTCCTCCAGTGGCACCTAATGAAAATAGAACAAACTCTAGAATAATTAAATTTATTTTTATGAAACATTAATGCAGTAAATTATATCTTGTTAAGTGACGAGATTTGTTTCATTAACAAATTTGTCTGTAAGTATTACAATTTCAAATCTATTTTTATTTTTAATATATAAGAGGGACCGAAATGTAATGTTGTTTCAGTACCAAACACATTTTAAGGTTAGAGTAAGAATGAGGGTGATTACATCACTGATTAAATATAAAAATGTGTTAAAAATTTATTTGTTTGAATTTTATGTGAAAAAATGGCATTATTTTCAGGTCCCCATAATACTTTTCCGGATAATAAGCAAACGATAATAAGACAAAGTTGAAGTTAAAAAATAACCTACCCACTGTCAGTTTAAAAATTTGCTGTCCCGCTTTCACAGTCGATCCATCTTCTACATATCTTTCAGCTATCACGCCAGCGGCTGGAGATGGAACCGGTATTGATGTCTAAAAACAGATGGCATATTCTGAAATACCATACAGGATTACCTTATAGTAAAATAAAATATAATGATATATAGCATTAAATTTCCAATTGAGAATACTGTTTATTATTATTGTTCTTTAATGAAACGTGAACACAAAAAAATTATGTATATATTTAATGTGTAAAATGATCTAATTTTTGGACTTAATGTTGATAATATACTGTAGAACGGTATTAAAAAGAATGCATCAAATATCGATTGGCTAAGAAAATACAAGAAAGAATACAATATCAAATAAATAAAGTTGAAGCTACTGTAAAATATCTTACCTTGTCTGTTTCAATTTCACATACAACTTCATCTTCAACAACTGAATCTCCAACAGCTACAAAGGATATAAATTACTCTAAATAATATTCTAATTTGCCTGTGAAACTTAAAAACAATTCATGCATACCTGCTCTGTGTTGTCCTCTTGCTCTTATTAACATCGAGACATGTTTACTTGTCATAGAAAATCACTGTACCAAGATAGTGTATAAAAACAGTACAGAAGCAAGGAGGAGCAGGACAAGAAACAGAGACAAGTGAATATTAATTAATGTTAATAAAAATTTGCTTATAGAATATTCATTAAGATAATCATACCTTTTTCCCACCTTATATCTCCTTCAGTAACTGATTCTGCAAATGGTGGTACAGTAACAATTTTATCTTCACCTATAATAACATCTTATTATTGGAAATTCGTATAATTCTATTGTCATAATAAAATGATCTAAAATATCAGAGAATGCCCATTTATAAAAAAGAGGTGACTAGAATATCATATAAAATAAAAATTGTTAATAAAATTAAAAATTGAACTTACAAAATGAGGAAGATATTCTGAAGCTTCTGAAACTAATACTGTTAATCAGGATATTCTGTGTAGTGTAACTGCAAAATTTGAATTTAAAATATTATTATTGGTGGTCCACACACAAAAAGAAAAGGAAACAACCAGCCAACACTGTTGAACAACTACAAAGAATCATTGAATCTACAGAAAATAAATTTGGTTAGGCACTTACTTCTCACATAATCGAATATTCCTTTTGACTGAGTTTTGTACAGCCCCCAGTACATATCCTGCAAACAAAATACAGTAGCGTATACTGCATTGTAGCAAGTGTATAAGTAATGAACCAGAATATAAAAGAATAATCAATTGGCAAAACAATATTGGTTACTTTATTTTATGAATAATATTAAGTACAATTTACCTTTGTAATAATGTCGAAGTCCAAAATGGTTCTGCAAAAAAAAATGTAATACTTCAGAAATTAAATTTGGTATGCAGCACCGAATAAAAATAACATATACCAATACTTTAATTGTTTATATTTTTATAAGTTAAATCTTTTTAAACCTAACCTTTCATCTAACCTAACACACATGAGACAAATAACTCATAACTGCCTAGTAATATAAACAAGATAATAGGAAAAAAAAGCTTATCGCCATTTGCTTCGCTATAGACCATTGCAAACTTGATAATATTGTAATCGGTGGCTATTAACAATCTATAATGAGCTCAACCATGAAAAAGTTATCACTCACTTAGGCATAGTTTTTTTAATGTACAAAATGACATATAAATTCTAAATTATAATACTACATTTGAAAATATTAAAGGAAGCGTATTTGAGATCAAGATTTGCAAACTTTAAAACTAATAATAATAATTAAATGGTTCAACTTCTCATTTTAAATTAAAGTAATCAAGAATAAACATCATAAGACAAGTACAATCACTGCACTATTACCCATAACATATTTGTTAAGCAAGAGCTTATACATAAAAAGTCAATGAAACATATTTGGATTCAATACATTTTAAGTGCCACATTAGTCATATACATATTTGCCCCATTAAGGTATAATTTACATAATTTGTTTAAACAACACCATGATAATAAAGATAACAAGCTGATAAGAATTAATTAAAAAACAATTTACGCTTCAAATACCCAAAATCTAAAAATTCCATTCATATTTCCAATTAAAATTCTATTTGTTATAAGCACCGAGTTTAAATTATGATAATCATTAAATAAATGTGTGTGTATATTTTGTTAAGATGAAAATATCAGTTCACTAATTCCTACATGCTTGTTTCATTATTTTTTAAAACAAAAAAATTAAAATTTTAGTAATGAATTTAATTCTGATGTGAGCCATTCAATTCACTGTTATAATTCTAGTCACTCTGGTTCTGAGAAGGCTACATACGAAATTAATGCATTTGCAGTTAACTAGTTGAAATTTTGTCTGCAAGAGTAAATATTGTAAAAATTCATTAATTAGCAAAAAGGTACATATCTAAAACATCAAATTTTGACAAGAGGTTTTCCACGAACCCTGTATTTAAATGTACATATTTTTCATTAATATAGAAAATAAAATATTCCTTAAATTTGAAACGTAGCTTATTTTTTAATACAACTCTTTGTTAACTGAATAAAATAATAAGACAACAGTAAAGCCATGAGGCCATTTTTTTAACAAGAAATCAATTATTATATTAAAAAAATGAATAGATAAAAATTTCCTAAAAACAAACAATTTTCAATCTTTTAATTAATATATTAAAAGGGATAATTACTGGATCAATAAAAATTTAATGAAATGTCCTAATACTCAGAAATGGTTTCTGCATACCAAAGCAAAATAGGAATCTATTTATTATTAATCCAGTTTCATTGAAAGTATTATACAAATAGTGTCTACAAATATCTGGACACTGTCAAAAATAGATTAAAATAAGAATTGTAAAATAAATTGCATTAAAACGTTCAATTAATCACGTTTTGATAAATGAAAATCCATTTTGATCTAGAACTACAACTAGGTCATAAGTTGTAATAATGCCAAAAATAATAAAAATACATATTCTTCTTTCACAACTACTATTAATTACTTTTTTACGAGAAGAAATCATGAAATATATTAAACTTTCCTAACATCCGATCATAACCCTTAACAATTTATTAACCAAAAATGCCAAATGCCAAAATATTGTTAGCCTTCTCATTTACCTTATACTTGTACGTATCCGTTAATCTCGTAGATAATATCTGAAGATTAATAATATCAGACAGCCTTCTCTGACAAAATTTTCGAGGTATATTCATTATCCTTGCTAGGAAAATAAGCCGACACCTCCAATTCTCCTCTAACTGGGACAAAGTGTTGAAAATATCTGGTTATAGAAAGAAAAGTGTTTTGCAGGCTTGCCAATTGATCATTTGTGTCTACCTGATTTAGTCGATCACCGCAAAATCTAAATTTCATGTTTATGAATTTCAATAAATGAGATTGAAACATTTACGTTGTCTCAATAAAAGCCATTTTTTAAATTAAATCCTACGCCCAGTCTCTGTGATAGCTTTTCCGATGTTCTTTACATATCAGGGAGTAAATAATACCGAAATATCATTTTTGGGGCCAATTTTCTTTTCCTTAATAAAACAATAAAATAAAAACATAATTACTATTATATTATAAACTCGGATTATTGCTCTATTATTAAAAGCACCTATTACTTACTTTCTCACTAAAGAAACTATTAATATTTATATGCGCGTTGTATATATGTGTTAAATGGATTTTACCGAAAGTAGTTTTTCAAATAGGTTTTATGGGATTACGAACAATATGATTAGCTTGAATCAGATTTAAAATAATTTATTTTTCTTATAACAGTTTGATTGGTTGGTGTAAACGTGCAATCGGTATTCGATTTGATGGTTCAAGTAAACCTTCTATTTTTGATTACTCGTTGCATTGAAACGTGCTGTTATTTTTTACCGGGTTATGAACTCTTGAAATTGATTAAACCATACTTAATAGTTTGTACATCGCATTAAGTACTTCTAATAGTAGTTTGTTAGTAATATACTAAGTTTTAGAACCGGGCAATAGCTAAGATAGGGAAGGAGATTTTTCATGGCCAGTATTTATATGAAGTATCTTCGACTACTGGAAAAATGGCCCGTCGATATTACTAAGAAAAACAGGTATATTCCTTTTTACAAAGAACCATTCTAGTTATACCGTAGATTTCGTTTTCTGTCTCCTCTCGCTGGTTTGATCATTTGCTAGACTAATTTCAGCTACTCCCCATCTTCAATGGCAGTATCAGTTACTTTGGCACTGTGATGCTTCTGTGGCAGCCTGTTTGTACTGTCACCTGCGAATGTGAATGACATTGTTACTGAAGATGGCAAGCAGCTGAAACTAGTCTAGCAAAAGACCAAACCAGCGAGAGGAGACAGAGGAACATGAAATATATGGTATTTCCATTAGAAACCATTCTAGTTATAGTTTTATAACCACCATTGCTACTTCTAATATAAAGAATGCCTTTAAAGTTTTATTGCCAATGGTAGTTATAAATGATGTACAGAATAAGGAAAAATACTGAATAATTTATTTTATTTAGATATGGTGCTATTACCTGCTAAGGAATTGTTCCAGCAGATAGAACCACTTTCTAGAATATTTAACTTTACTAGGCTTTGTACTTTATTTTACCTTTCAGAATTTTTTACATTATTGTATTTTTGCTTTTTAGATTAATAATATTTGTTTTAGGGATTTAGGACAATTTTTACGTGAACAAATAAAACTGAGCTTCGGATCTGGTAATTCTTGTCAACCAGAAGATGAAGAGAAATGTAAGGACACTTATGATGTTTTGAACAAGTTTGTGAGCAACTACTATCATGATCTCTACCAGCGATCATTAAACTCTTCAGCTACAGGTCTATCGGCTGAACAATGCAAAGCAGTATTGTCAGATGACTTTTTGGCATACTTAAAAGAAGACAAGCTTGGTTTTTTTTCACGAGTGTTAAGGAAAAAATAAGAGATGATTATTAGTTTATGTAAACAGTCGTCATTGCAAACATTTTATTTGAAATCAGTATTTTGCACTCAAAGAAGGCTTGAAAGTTTTCTACATATTCCAGTGATGTGTAGGGAAGTGATTTCGTACTTACAACCTGGAAAAAACCATTTCATAATTGATATGACCTTTGGTGGTGGTGGGCATTCAAAAGCCATATTAAAGTCCGCCAGAAACATAAAACTTCTGTGTTTAGATAGAGATCCACAGGCTTATGAATTGGCAAAATGTTTAGCACAAAAATATCCCGGTCAGATTATTCCATGCCAAGGAAAATTCAGTGATCTTCCCCAAATATTAAAAAAACATAATGTAAAAACAGAATCAGTTGATAGAATTTTATTCGATTTTGGTTGTTCCTCAATGCAATTTGATCAGTCTGAGAGAGGATTTTCAATTAGTAAAGTTGGACCGTTAGACATGCGAATGGATCGTAATCAGCATAGTGATATTCCAACTGCTGCCAATGTTTTGGAACATGCATCTGAAAAATGTTTGACAGAAATATTTACGACATACGGGGAGGAAAAAAAAGCGGCGTTAATAGCAAAAGCAATAGTTGAAGTAAGATCCTTCTATGAACCACTGAAAACTACTTCGGAATTAGCAAATTTAGTATCTTCCTTTTTTCGACATGTGTATAAACGTACAGATGATTCATCAGATAAACCTTCCCATGTTGCGACAAAAATATTTCAGGCAATAAGAATATTTGTAAATAACGAATTAAATGAAATTAATTTCGGTTTATCGTTATCATTGCGGTATCTTAAAATTGGTGGAAGGATAGCAACGTTAAGTTTTCATTCGTTAGAAGATATGATAGTTAAAAGACACTTTAATAACAACCCTCCATTAAATCATTCATACCCCTTTCCTATCAAATGTCCAAGTTATAATAGATCTAATTATGATGTTTTCAAAGAGCCAGATTATTTTGAATGGATGCCAGTTAACAAACATGTTATAACCCCTTCTCGGAAAGAGCTTGAGAATAATCCAAGGAGCAGGTCTGCCAAACTTAGAGTTGCTAAGAGAATAAAATAATAAAACCTTTTTCTTTATATAATATTTTATTTCAGTTGGCTAATGTAGTGTAATACCACGTATATATTTATATTTATGGAGTATTATATGTTGTTGTCATTTCTTATGTAGTGAGATATGGAGTATAGCTTTCTAGAATGTTACTAATAATCAGTGTATGATTTTATTTTTTAACCTGGATGTATCATTCTTCCCAATGAAATAGTGTATTTAGAGAACTAGGAAGGAATAAGGTATGCCAGTGCCTACCTACTAGTAGACAGTAAAAATTTACTCAAGGTTTCATGATATCACCACATAACTCACAAATATTCAGAATAATATTAATAGATATAATGCATGGACAATTTTTCTCAGCATCTCCCACACATGTGTATTATTTTGTGTGTAAATCCAAACACAGAAATTATGTTTTTGATTTTAATATCCAAAATTATTATGAAAAATATTTTTTCCTGTGCTAGATCAAAGCTGTTAAGTATAGAAATATTTCATGTTTAAATTTATCATGTTATTTATTTGTACATTTTTTATGAAGGAGATATTGGAGGAGTATTTTTCACCACCATATATCTATTATTGCAAGTAGGATATATATGTGTATATATGTGGTGGTATTCAAATTATATTTAGAAACAGAAACGAGTACAATTTACATTAAAAAATAATAATATTTATCAATAGGATTTGATATTTATTTCTTACTCATAGTATACACTTAAATGCAAACAGGATATAAATATTTTTTAATAAAGCGACATATTGCAGCTGAAAATAAATAAATAAAACTGTAACTAATTTATTTAAGTTAAGCTCACGAATAAATGTTTATCAAACTAATATTTGTACACTGTATTAAGACATGAATATTAAAGAAGTTGAATATTAAATTGAAAAATATGCAGTTAATTTTTCTTAATACTATTCAATTTTATATAACTATTTTCAGGTTAAATTACACAGTCCTTTTAGAAAGTTAAAATTAAAAATCAGAATCAGAGAATAATAGAATTATTGTTAATTCTGGCTTTAATAAGTATAATTTTCTTAAAGCATTTAAAAGTAAATCCCAAAAGTTGGAGAAGTATAGTCTTCTATTTCTTTTTCATCTCTATACACCACTTGGTCAATTCTGCTGTGAGGGCTACCAACAGTTTCCAGCCACTTTTTCCTTAAACCATATAGTTTTCGTCATTACTACAGCACATAACAATAACAATGTAATTATTAGAAAAAATATTCACTCAATTACATTATATATTAGAACTTATTATTAAGGACTTCTTAAACTGGTTAACAGGATTAATAATTTATTAAATGAGGTTAATGAAATTACAAACCATCCAAATAAAGGAGCGAAAGAAAAATATCCACCACTTAACAGATGGCAAACAATCCAGTTGTGACACATTATCCCGTTTGATTTTATATAACTTGGGAAATATTATTCCTCCCTAGGACAATGCAAAAAAATAAGTCAAGGCGTAGTAAATATAGGATGTTTTTTACAATTGGGGCTCACATTTGTGCGACGTCCGCAGGGTTTCCTTCGAGAACGCCGACAACGGTGCCAGCGCTCGTGTTCATGCACCAGCCTCTCATCCCGAGCTTCATCGCCTCTTTCTGGGTGTACTGAAAAGAACAGTTCGGAAAGGACAAAAGGAAAAATCGTCTGTTAACCGTCACGGTAGATCAACAAGACTCACCTTCCTGAAGAAAACGCCTGAAACACGCCCCCCCCGCCAAAAAAATATGAGAAGTGGTATGAAATTGGAACTGGGAATATAAGTTAATTTGCCGGAATATCTCACCTTGTACCCTGCCGTAAACTTCGAAACCAACGGAAATCATCACTAGACCGGGTTAAATAAAAGTGAGCGAGGTGGAAACAGCTGATCGGAGGTTTCAAGTTAACAGTTGGTGGGGTTTCGACTAGTCAAAGATGGGTTTGCGGCACAGTCGCTCTCGAGATGTCTTGAACGCGAGATCACCCATTTAATTTCCCGACTTAACGAAAACATCATGCTCGTCGCGATGACCGCTATCCTGGTTTCTGTCGCCGAACTTTCAAGCATACTCTCGGTCCTGGCCGTCCTCGTCTTCTTCTGCGGAATGGTTTTGTTCGTGATGAAGTAAGCCGCACTTTTATTTTCCGATAATTTTTGTTTCCGCGTACTTACCGTCTGTAAGTTATGTAACCGATATGTTTTTGTTTCCGCTTTGGCCCCAACAGGAACATAACGATATTTTGGCTCCACGGCGAGGAG
The DNA here is from genome assembly GCA_019843655.1 of Lethocerus indicus. Lineage (NCBI taxonomy): Eukaryota > Metazoa > Arthropoda > Insecta > Hemiptera > Belostomatidae > Lethocerus > Lethocerus indicus. The sequence continues at coordinate 49,377,418 of JACDQD010000001.1, read as the reverse complement.
TTCGTTTTCGGTTCGGCCGTCCACAACGTCCAACCGAGAATACCTCAGATGAAGATGATGAAAGTGCATATTCCGTTTACCTTTAAACTGCACGAAACCTCCAAATCGTCCTTTAAAGGTGAGTGTCGACAATTTCCGTTTTTTCCCTACCTCCAGTAACCTACCGTTGTTTGTTGTTTTTTATGACATCTCTCTTAAGTGTGCTCTCTTAAGTGTTTTTTTATCCGATTACAATTACGTTATTTCGGGATTGTATTGTAAATCTCTAATTATTTAAAGAATTTAGTTCTTAAATAACCTTGAAATTGGTTTTGATTACTATCCAAACATTGGACATTGTAACAAGCCTGTTGAATTTTAGCAGGAGGCACTAATTTAAAAATGCAGTGACAGTTCATTTTACAATACTGTGATTCATACATGTTACACAAGGTGTGCAACTATTATTGAGGTTAATTGTGAATTGATCAGCTTCTAACACCGTTATTTCTTTAGATGAATACCTCTTACAAAAAGTATGATACTACATGTTTTAGACTGTTATTTACTGAAAAGCCAAAAGAGTTGTGTTTCACTAACACATTTTTCTGTAACTGTATAAATGCAGTGTTAAATGTCTTATGAACTGATGCGATTAGTCATAGATTTTTCATTATTTTTTCTTTTTAATTTCCTTTTTTCCTTGAGTTCATTTTTCTATGAAACCCGAGTTTCCTATTTGGAATTAAGTTGTATTCGGAGACACAAGTTGAAAAATATTTTATTTAGGATCAAGGTAGGAAAATTATTCACAATTTCTTTCTTAGAATAATTAAACAGACAGCATAGAATACTTATTTATATTTCCTGATTTTGAAGGTCAGTTTCAGGCAAATATTAAGTGTAATAAGTGTAAAACTAAAATTTTGTTGTATTAAGGTGGTCAAACGTGTTCTGGAGTTTTGGAAGGTTGTTCTGGAGAGAGAAAAAATTCCTGTTGTAAGAAAAAGGAGGTATACAGTAAAGGACAGAATTTAATTATGTTATTAAATAATAGCAGTGGTAAATTTGAAAAGTTGGGCCAATAACACAGAACTGAAGATTTTTGGGGAATGGGTGACTTGACAGGTAACATATTTTTAACTTCGAGATTAGCAAAAAAAATGTGTGCGTGCGTGTGCACGAGTTGTGTGTCGGGTGATCGTGGTAGTTTGTTAAAAAAACTTTTAATCAAATGGATGAGCCCTACATCATCCGGATATGGGATCTGATAGTTATGTATTATTGATTTTCTTGATCTTGATTAGTTAGTTTTCGACGGGTGTTTGTTTCATGGTTATGTACGATCGAAATTGGAACGTGGAAATTGCTGGGCCGTTTCGACCAAATGCATATTGCGTATTTCTGGTCGAAAACATCGGAAGTATTAAACGGCTGAAAAACCCAATAATAATAATAAAATCATTTTTGATACAAATAAACATTCGTACGTATGAACGTCAATCTTGTTATACCTTAAGAGAAAGCATATTACACTGCTAGCGTACCATAACCAGTGCCACTAGTATCACAAAAAAACAACTATGGTAAACGAAATTGAATTAGGGGAAACATGGTATGAAAAGAGTCCCCTTAAGAAACTCCAATTATATTCATTGGAATAAAGGATTTCGTTAATTCTTCTCCTGAAAAAAATATTTGATATAGGAAGACTCATTACATATATGGTTGTATATACATTGATATCGTTCAATGTTTCAGTGGCCGAACGATTAAAATATTAACACGTTCAACGACTATTATCTGATGGTCATATGGGAGAAACTCGGGTATACATTCTTTGAACTTTCTAATTGTACTATTTAAGTTTATCTTTACGGCAAGTTTATTTACAGTTATTAATTATTAATAACGATCATTATTGGGTTTAATTTATTTACATAGTTCCGCTTCTTTATAATAAAATGGCGGATTAAAATGTGTAGAGAGATTTGTGTTTAATGTTTACGGATCTTATTTAAAAGTAGTAAACTGTTTTAAGATATTTCCTTGGAATGGGGGTGACTCAATCGGGCAATCCTATCCCCAAGCTTTACATCCTGCGCTCCTCTTTTTATTTCTTATAAAAATAGCCTTGGAAATCATTTATATAACTAAGGCAATTTTAGGCGGGAACAAAATTAGTGCAAATATTTTCAAACTGGAATAGCGCATTTCGAAATATCATAACGATCTGAGATCGTCATCAATGTTAACAAACATGCATATCCGATTCCTAGATTATCCAGATTATCGTTTACCCTAGATTATCCAGATTATCATCGAGGCATTACAAGAAACAACAGGTTAACTGGAGTTGAATCTCAAAATTAAATGAAAGTCAAGATTTTTTTTAGTGATGAAGTGAAGTGGCACGGCAACCATAATCTATCTAAAATAGGGAGCGGGACAAATGTTATAAGGAAAAATTTAACAAAAAGTACAAAAGCGAAATTACATTCCCCTTCGTGGCGAAATACCTCGCAACATATTATTATTTGTAGGAATTCAGAAAGGATATTTTGGAAATCGTTCTTTATTTCTTGGAATTCTTTATAAATCGAGCACTTTTTTAAAATTCTTGTGTCGCTTTTTTTAGCTGCGGCATGTTTTCTACAAAGTGGCATTTCGTTCAAATCGAAACAATCTAACGGTAAATTAGAAGGCTAAGGCCGTCCGAGTTCTCGTTTCCTATTTTGCAACATTTAAATTTATTGCGAGATAAAATTTTCGTTTCGTTAATGTGTTTAAACCGGTCGGAAATTCAATGACACCATGAAGTTCAATGACACCATTTTCCTATATCTTCGATTTTCCAAACAGTCACGGGATCGTCGTAATGGACTCCCACGATTTCCTGGGAAAAAAACAAAGCAAATATCAATTGTTTTTTTTGGCGTTCGAGGGTTTTGTAGATTTGTTTTCCTTTTGAAAGCACGCTAGCGGTAGTTTCTAATAGCGAAAGATAAAGAGGATTGCCACTCTTCTCATAACTTGGGCTAGAATCTGCGTAAGGTGAACTCTGAATAGTTGAGGATCTAATTTTCGCTGCAATATGCCGCAGTACGTCCGATTTCCTGTAGAAACCCACTCACGATATGAGTTTCGAATAACCCAATATATTTTTCTAATTTACTACCGTACCTACCGCTCGACACACTTTGTCGATACAATTTTTACTTATTAACAAATTGAATTATTATTCTCCTGATGATTCACTAGAAGTCACAAACCACAGATAGGGGAAAACAAATTTTGTAAGTCCTGGTGATGAAAAAAGTGTATACACGGTTTAACATTTCTGTCAAATCAGCTCTTCGATCAAGTCTGAAATGCGGACTAATCTGTTCAACTAAACTATCTTCTTATTGTGCCTTAAAAAAGTAAAAAGTAGTTAATATAGAATGCTCAACATGTGTTGTGCATTTTATATCCGCGTATATTTTCATATATCTACGCAAAATAAAAGTGCCGACTAACCATCGCGCAAAAGGCAGGTCAGATTAGAAAAGTTGGAAAAAAACAGTGGACGAACGCGCCTAAAGTAGGGAGCCGGTAGCGAGTTACATCAGAGAGTCCCACTTTCACCACCAGAGTTTATCCATCTCCTTTACATGATCCCCGTTCAATTTTGCGCTTTATGTTCAAATTTGCAGCCTAACGAAAACCGTTCGAGAAATTGGGTCCTAAAACTAATATTTATATTTCGTTCGGTCTATACGGAATATTATTTTCTTCTATATTCATGATTTAGATAACAGGTATGTTTCGGCTGCGGGCCTTTCTCTGCACGTTTTTAAACGATTGTCGAGATAAATGGAATATTTATTGACCACCCTCCAAACTGCTGGCGGATGTTGCGACACTACTCTACGGGATACAAAAATGCGCTTAAATCCTAAAAAAATGTGTCGCGATAAAATGTTGGTGTATCGAACAGTTTGTACTTTCCAAGTTCATTATTATCGCCACGTTTAGATATTTTTTTAATTCTACTTAGTACTTTCCGGTAGATAATTATTATTTACATTTTATCGGATAAAACTAAGACGGACTTAGTTTTTACCTTCAAATGTATTTAAATGTTAAAGGATGTGGTCATATTTTGTTTAAGACAAAGATTTGGGCATTTATCTATCGAGTCGATCCACTTCGATTTTTATTACCGTAATTTTTGGCGATTTCCAGAGATGCTCGTAAACTGATCGGTCTCTTATTATATAATGACCGAATTCCCCTTGCGCCTTCTTTATTTCAGGAATGTGATAGTGAAACATTCATGTTTCACTATCATTTCCTGGCTTCGCCCCTTCTTTTTCACCGCGCGTACCCTAATCGACCTTCGCGGACACGTTTTTGAACTCAAATATTTATTAATAAGATCACGTCCACCCGTAGCTTAGCAACGGGTTTAAAAAAGCATCACATCCTGATCCCGTCTCATTGTGCTTATTATTGAATAAGCGGATAGAACGTATTGATCATAATTGGCACCCGAGTTTGTTTCATCTGTGAGCGTGTTATTTAAGACACAATCGCCCAAAACGGTCTAGCTTAAGCCCAAATTGGTATTGGAGTCTACCGCTCTCGACACTTTCTGAGTTGTTCACTACCACCGATCGAGCAGCATCAAAGTTCTCGGAGCACCAAATATTCACGATAATAACGATGTGTGCGAAATGTCACCGCATAAAACTCTTCCCTAATTGGCCTTCATGAGCACAATGAAACGGGCTTAACGGCTTTAACGGATGTATGTTTATCGGCTGTTTTATTTAAAACGCATAAGTTTCACTCATTATTCTGAGTTAGTAGATGTTAGTCTATTTTCGGATAAAACTTCCGTGTCAAATTGTTCAATAACGATATAATAATTGAAAAACATATAACCTGTTATTTAACGTCGATAAAATAATAACGAAAACGGCGATATCAAATCGACGTAGGTTTAACGTTTAGCTTGTGGAGTATAGATTTTTTTATGGTATTTTTAATTGCCTCGGTGGTTGATCGAAAGGTTTCGTAATGATAACGTAAAGAACATGTCTGGATTTTTGTTATTTCCTGTCGTATTAACGATTATATCGCCTTTATTAGGTACTATATATTTTCTACTAGTGCGGACTGATGTTAATCTGCCGTCAGCCCTCCTAAAGGTTTGCTTTAGTAATTTTTGGAGTTAAATTAGAGTTAGTTATTTAAGTTTTTCAGTTGGCAATTTAGGTTTGTTTAATTTATTTGGCTCGGGCGGCAGTGAAAGTGAGACTGGGTTACATGTCTACCAAGTGTGCGGTATTGCGGCACTAGAAACCTGTCTAGAGGACGGTAAGTAGAACGTTATTTAACTAGCGGCCCCATTCGCCCGCTATACTCTCACTGTTACTGTCTGTATATTGAAAAATCATTGATAAAGACAAACGCGGCGCGGTCGCTGTTAGAGGTCCCCAAAGCCGGTCGGACGTTTTATGACGCGATGGTTTGGAATAACATTACCACTGCCTGCCGTTTTCCGCTCGATCGGCTTCGGTTTCTAGCCACGGTCGATAGTATTTAGACAGTAACAATAATGAGCCAACATTTCCTGTCCCATCTATTCTATACCGAGATCTATTTAGGGTAACGAAAGTTTTATTTATTTCGTTGCCTGGTTCCGACGAATGTAGTGATATAGTAAGATCGAGTGTTATCTCCTGTCATCTTCGGTTTTGTCGTTCTGCTAAAATTAAAACTTTTTAATTGTGTGTGTGTGTGTGTGTGTGTGTGTGTGTCCTTATATAAAATAGAGCTTTTCTGAGGTGAGTTCAACTTTATTAACTTGTGATAGTAAGTCGTTGAAGGCAATAGACGGACACGCGGGATAATATTTATTTCAATTCAGTACGATTACAAAATATAACTTGGTGTAGAAAAAGTTTTCTATTTCATTTGGAAGAAGGAGCCAAGGCTTACAAAATGGGGAACAAATGTCTCTAATTGTCCGTTATATTGGAATGCTTTAAAGGTTGTATCGACTGGGTGTATCGCCGGAGGGAGGCAACATGAGGTCTCGCAAAGTGGCATGACGAAATACCGTAAATTGTTGCCGGGCCGTCTTAAAATCGTCTCCTTTTTGTTTTTCCGCTATTTTATAACGGCCGAGGCCGAAACACAATAGAGGTCTAGAGAAACAGTCTGGCTCCGATTACGCAACAGCGAAAAGCGTAAGGCTCGCCCTTGGCCTCCATTTAATACCTGGGGCCGCTTCCTTCTCGAATACGATATTGTAAATACAGTTCTCCACCGAATAACCCTCGTATAAAATATTGTATCGCAGGTGGGTGGGTGAACTGTTAACATTTAGCGGCGATTGGATCTATTATAACAAAAATTGATATTATATAGTAGTATTGCCCTTATCGATTGAGAACTTAAATTCCGTTTTTTCAACAACCTGGATAATATACTACAGTCGTCTTTTATTACCCTATATTTTTATTCTTATATCTTAAATATCCTTTGTATGTGCGTATGTATGTATATATATATATATATATATATATATATATATATATATATATATATATGTATTATGGTGTCCTTGAAGCCCGGTGTTAACTTAGTACTTGTACTTTCGGTGTGTTCTCGGATTATTAATATTTTAATTTTCCTAAGAAACCGAAATCGCTAAGAAAAGCCGCGTTACCGCGCGCGGGTTATGTTGACATTTACGTCGGCAATTGTGGCATCAGGGCATCGATTTCGTATCGAGCACTCTTACAAAACGTGTTAGTTTCTATATTCTTTAACACGAGAATAAATATAATTATACTTCATAAAAATATGTAATATCGCGACCTAAGAAATAACTAAAAGTTTTGTTTTGCTATAGCCAAATCTTATTCTGAGCCGATTGGAAAAATGGCTTATTTTTAAATTGAATTTTAAGTTTTATGCTCGCTTTAATTTTAATATAAAAATCGGTGTGTGGGCCCGCATTACTAAGTTTTTTCAGAAGTTAAAAGACCCACTCCGGGTTCCCTTTAGAATTTAAGTACAGTTTGTTGGAACGTGCATCTCCGGGCCGATTCCATAATATTCGCTCCGAAGGAACCTAGAAGCGATGATACTGAAATTTCAACGTTTTATTTTAATTACGCTGTTCCCCCGGCCTGTCTTCAGTCGGGCGTAGAGTAGAGGACTCGCAAAATGTTTAGCTTAACAACTTTACTTGTATAGTATCGCGTCTTAATTAATAATTATTGGTTTCCAAGGGTTATTCGTTCACAGATGTTACCGGGGTAACGTTACAGGGGTAATGTTGTGTCCGAGTAGAATATTTTCGTCGGGACAGTTTAATTGCGGCAAGAAATAACGAAATCGGAAAGGGAGATAACTGGTTATTTCGGTTTTCTAACGAGGGCTTGGACGAAATGGCTAGGTTCGAGTCGGGGAAAAGTCGGTCCCTTATGTAACAGGTGGCTTAAAATGGGGCAGGATACCAGAAACCAAAACTAGGCCGCTGCCAATTTGCCCGTTATTTCTTCATTATCCCCCTTTCTCTCCTAGATCGGCTATGGAAACGTTCTGGCGTAAATGTTTCCTGCCGGTTAGCTCTCACATTATCCCCTTCGTACAAGCGGCCAATCGCTGATTTGAATCGAAATAACACCTAGCCGGTTCGATGTTAATACTGCCGATAACGGAATCGGTTCTATCTGAACAATAAGTTTAATCTGAATGGTTCAAACTCGTTTCGGAATTTTAAGACAAAATTCGAAAGATATTTTTTGAGAAGGACCGTTACGAGTTAAACGAATATCGTCCGCCCTATACCGAGTTACGGCTCTCCCCTTTCTGTACTAATACTGAGAAATTAAATTTGGAATTAAGAGATAGCGTTCCGACACCAAATCGTACAGCCGCTCAATTATTCTCCAAAAGTTGGGTTTCGTCGCCTTTTCTATTATGGTGGATGCATTCTACCAATCGTGGTTTTAATGGGAGCATAAAAGAGTGGTCGGTGTTCGGTCGTTGAGTTTTATATGCTGTCTTTTTTTTGGCTCGTTTACTACTTGCCCTAGCCATTCGAAGCGGCAGTTTCATTTTCAGTTGTGTCAAGATCGGTAGAAAAAAGTTTTATTTTAAGGTTTTTTACATGTCTCCTTACATGTATCGATTTGTAACGACAATTTCGATCAATGAAACGGTCTAAGGATAATCCGGTCGATTGTCGTTTATTCGCTTGGACCCGAGGCCGATACAGATAAGTCGAAAGACCGAAAAGCAATATAAGGATCGGTAGGACCGTGATCAATGGACAAAGAAATACTATATTGAATTTACGTAAACGGGACAATAACTGGAATCTATCGGAGGAATAGATAAAGAACGCTTACGTCGACTACTAGGTCGGTTAATAGTTAGTTATTTTACTTATAAAATGATGTCGGAGTCTGCATCAGACTTGAAAATAGGGCGGAGGAGATCGAGAATTGAGGAGGGAGGGACCTATAAGACGGTAATCGGTTGGATTCAACTGGAAGAGGGGGCGGCCCTCGCCCGCTCGGTTAATTGTGGTGTGTGTAATGAAAAGTGTATTCCGTTTACAGAAGTCCGATGCACAATCTCCAGCCAGAGCCGATACAGGTTACAGGCCTACTGGGGAGTCTCGATCAGGGAATTGCACCTGTTCCTACGAAGACCGTGGAACCTGATCAACGAGGCCCTACTGGAGGACTGCCTCCTATCGGGACACTACCAACAGAAAGGAATGTGTTCTAGGTTCGGTTTTTCTTTTATTTGCTAATTACTCGTATTTTAGAGTAGCCGTCTAACCTCCATTTTTATACCTTAAGCTATACCGCCCGTCTCATTCTGTCTATGCGTTATCGGCTACGAGCGTTTTTATTTTCGTTTTAAACGAGCCCTATAATAATTATTCCTCCGTCCGTGTATCCGGAGTCGTTTGTTACTTTCATCGGGTAAGTCGGCGGATAGCTCTCATCTTTGCCGGGAGGCGAAGCATCCTAGCGAAATACGCTACGAAGGCATTATACAATATTAAACAGTTTTGGAGGAACCCGCGTCAACTTTCTAAAACATGGACACCGGCCGAATCTACAGGCGCGGATTCTCTCTGGCGTAATATTTACATGAAATGACAGATTGGGAAATGGCGTTTGTTTCTGAATCGTATCACTACGCTGGAAAGAAAACAACGATCGGAAATACTCTGACCGTCTCGTGTCAAAATTCGCATCAGTCCCATCTCGAAATAATGAATAAAACACAGGGAGTGTTCGGTTTTGAAAAGTGGCGCCGCTAAAAGTGCGATGATAGGCTACGAGGTTCTTTATGTGATCCCCGTCCCGGCTCGGTTAGATTTCTGTTTCATAATCCACCGGTTACCGATAAAGTGCACTACTAATAAGTAGATATGCACTAATTTGGATTGATGAGTCCAACTTCAGATGGGGTCGGGACTTCAGGGGGAACGAAATCTTTATTTATTTCTCGATCTAAGGCTTAACTCTTAAGCCACTGGACATCATTATTTTTTTCCCGGGGTCACGTCTTATATTTATCCCGTTTGCGGGTATTTTAATATCTCTTAGGACTAATTCTGTATTCCTAATTCTCACCGAATCTTATATAGAGAACGTAACTTTGTAATTATCGAAAGGAATAACTCCTTCCTTGGAAAAGAACATAAAAAGAAAGTTACTGACAAAGGAGGAACGTTCCCTTTTCCAAAAAACTAAATTGGTGAAATGAGACGGATATAGCTTTCCGATAGCCCTCTTGTACTGCACATAACATGCATAATTTCCTGTTTCTCTGTTTGTATTTTGCAAACTTGTATTAGTCATTTTAAGGCATTCTAAAGTACTGCGTCCCAAATTAAAATAAGGTAGTCGTACTAAACTAGTCTTATAGTCGTATAATTAATACTCGACTGTCTATAAGGTTGAGAGCGATGTTTATGAGTGTAACTGGGACAATCTCCAGATGGTGTTAATGGTTACCGTTGGGAACAGTGGAACGTTCGTCTCGTTTCCCATAAAAGAGGTGCGTGTATCGTTTGCAATTTTTCAAGCTTCAAGGCTCAGAACGTGGCGATTTCGTCGACCCGATCCGACACTCAAGGTTCACCCTATCGTTCTATATTTTCCCCTTTGAATTCAAATAGGATCCAGATGTGTATCATTATGTGTCTAATTGAGGGCTGCTTTCCGCTCAATTCCTCTCCGTATTTCTTAATTTAGACTGACTTGAAATCTCTTCTTAATTTTTCCTCAGCGAAATAAATAATAAGTCCGGCAATTATGTTCCCAACTCTCCCGAGATCTCCCCACTATTCTCCTAAGCGTAATATATTACTTTATTTTGGAAATCGATTTTATTAAAGAAATGAATGGAAATTGGAGAGAAGCGATATATGTAGGTAGACAGGTACGGGGAGATAAGGCAGTAATTTAGAAGGCTTCCCCTTCCCTCGACCCGACCACCAACGCTCCGTTGTGTAATCCATATTTTCACTTGTGCGATGACGAAATTGCTCGACGAAAGCAGTTTGGATTTCTGAGTTATTTTTTAACCGCAGAGTCCACTATCAATGACAATTAAACGACGGATCAGTTCTCATCTCGGGGCCACTGTTCCATCCCACCGTTCCCACTTAAAGATTTTCAAGAGACGTTTCTTCTCTCTGCCTTCAGTAGAATTCCGTCAACATACATATTAATGGCACGCGCTACTTCTTCGGCTAAATATTTCACAAATTCCGTGCATCGTATTTCTCCTTTGCTATACTTTTTTAAAATTTGGTTTATACTACTAGGCCGATTTTTTAAAACTGTTTTATTGCCATAACTGTAAAATACAATCGGCGACATCGATGTATTCCCACTACTGTGGAAATACTCGATAATACAAATTTATTCCTAAACCGTTCGCACCGGTACACCTAGCGTCATCCGATCGACCTAGGAAAAATCCTCCTTCACCGCATCCTAAATTCCTCCGACAAATCATATTAATAACAAAGATTGTTTGTTATAGTATACGTAGTTGTTTGGTGTAGCGGAAATGTACATAAAGTGTAATGTACATTACTGTAAATGTACATTACTTTCTTCGCGCAACGTTGAACTGAGCTCGACATTGAAGACATTTGACGGTGCGAAATGGCAAATACGGGAGTCGTTTTGACTGGAGGGGGGCGGTAGGCGATTGTGCTGTTCGATTTATTGAAATTGGCGATCGGATGAATAACGGGTCAGCTGGTTACTTCCTCGCAAATATCTGCAGGAACGTTGTCCGTAATAATCATATAAATTCATGGTACAAGCGCATATTTGCGCAGAATCTGTCGGATTGAATTTGTGGCTGATGTTAACCTTTCTTGAGCTGGATCGGTGTTACCGAAATAGGATGATAACCGTCTCCCTTTAACCGATGACCTTTAACGAGGTCGGAGAGAACAATATGCTGCAAAGCTCCACCTCACCCCGGACTGCTTTCCAAACTCCTTTTTATGCCGATAGATCACAATTTACATTTTGTTATCGTTACGAGTTATATTATTGGGATAAAATTGTGGGAGTTTTATTAATTGTCGTCTTTTTTCTTATAAGGAGATGGGATAAAATAGCACATTTTACGCGTCTTTGTTCCTTTAACCCAGACCGATAGTTATACTTGTTTTTAATATTCGAACGAAGCATTTTTACAACTCCCGAGTATTATTGGGAATTTAACCGACACTAAATTCTTTCGAATTATTCCATTTACTTTCTATGATAGTCCTATCTTATTTAATCAGTTCATTTCTTTACTGTGGCTTGGGTTATTTCCGAGTAATACACGAGTGTAAGCATTTTATAGTAGTGCCAAAGTATGTCTTAAGTCCAGTGTACTTCGACATATATGTTGAGCAAGGTTTGGAAGAAGGGTTTAAACATGGAAATATGCTTCGGACCACGATGAATACGAGATGAATACTGGGATATTAGATAAATAAACTTACTGAAACATAAACTGAGAAAATTAGTGGAACGAATTTAACGCATTTCAAATATGCTGTCCATATATAGTTCTCTAGTTTTTAGAGCTCCGCTATTTAACTTTCCTTAAAAAATCATGTTTGCTTTAGTTTATCTAAAAAAAAAATTATGGTTACGCAAAACATTCCCGGACTGATAGATAAGTAAGGAAAGAAGTGGGGGAGCGGGACTCCCAAATTGCGGTTAGGTTGAAGAGCGAATAAATAACATGTGATAAATGTTTCATAAGTGATAGAAAGAAGAATGGTCCAATCGTAAGGAAATATAGCAGTGAAATAATAGCACTGGCGCAAAATGAAAAGTCAACCGCTAAATTGTCGAAATCATAAACATACTTCAGTGGAATTTATGCAGGGAAAGAGATTTATGCAAATATACAATTTTTATCCACCGTGACATAAACGATTATCATCTATTAGACTTACTGTAATATAGATAAATTCTATTCGACTATGTTAATCAAAATAATTTGACATTATTTCGGCGTCGGAAGATAAATCTCTCACGGGTTTTCGCAATTATAGGTTCCAACTTTCGTCCGTACAAACCGAGTGGTTTGTGTTGTGGTTTGCTATCATATAAAAAGATACAACTGCTGCACGGATATTTTCTATCATTTTCGGCACGGTTCAGAGATGTTCTTTTTGTAATATGTGCGTTAAAGTAGTGTGACAAAAGTGCGGATTCACAATGTAGCTTTAGTAAATACTATTATTGCAATGGTTACTAGTGAAACCCTAGGTTCAATAAACGTCAAACCGGAAGAAATACTGCGTGGTCGCTAGTCGGTTCCAATTATAAATAAATAAATATTTCATTAAAAATAATCGTAATAATTTTTCATATCATAAAATATATTTCGGCGGCTTGTTAAAATATAACGGAGGTTTCATTTTATGAAGTCCATTCCTAATCAGTTTCAAGTAGTTAGATCGAACCCGAGAACGATCCCTTAGCGGTAACCGCATAGTAGCTTATTTCTAGACGAACACTTAATAAGACATTCGAATTATGGATTCGTCCGTTTCTCATTTGGATTTTGTAAATAACGCCTGGCACGCCCGCGATACGAACGAATGAGGAGAAATGTGGGTGAGAAATTGTTCGTCATAACATCGGTTCTGCGACAGCTAGAATAAGTGTTCATTTTAACTACTGTAGAGGACCTAGAGGTTTATCTGCACGAATATTTTTTCCTTATAATATTGTTTCTACGATTACTAGAATAAACATTCTTCTTGAGTAATGGTAAGCGTGGTTGAAGTATAGGAAGCAACAACTGCTCACTGCTAGAGGTAAGCTTTTCAGCTTCTCGCCCTTGGCAGGCGGTAATCTATGAAAAATTTACAAATTGAAGAAATCCCGTCCGGAGACAACTGAAAGAGTCTTAGTCGAGGGGAGTTGAACAAGATGAGTTACGGAGACAAGATAGGTTGGCATCGGATTAGACCGGGCACTGACATTCGTTCCTGACGTCCGTGACGAAGGTAGCCGAGATGAGATGCTCGGCTAGAAAATCCTGGGCTCTAAAGATGGTAGACAGAACGGTGAGTGTAAACACGCCCTACAAGTGGTGACCGGATGTGGAAGGAAAGGAGGGCTGTAAAAAACTGGTTTAACAATGGGTTAAACTACAACAATTGGATATAGGGGAGCAGAGGGTGTGAGTGTGTTAGTGTATCTTCGTCAGATTGGGGAAACTTATAAAAGGATTGATGAAGATCTCGAGCATAAATGGGAAGAGAAATGAAAAGATAAGGAAAGTGGGCAGGTAACCTACCGGTTTGTACGGTTTTGGTATAACTTTTTAGTTTGTTTTTTAAAACTTGTGTCCGATTGTTACCACGAAATATTTTACGAAGTCTTCAGTATACGAAGATTTCGAAATATCGTACATTATATGCGGCCGTATTAAAACACGCCCGCTGCAACAGTAGTAACACAGTAACGGGATTCATTACCCAGTAACCGAAATTAGCCCAATATTATGATGACTGGAAGGTAGGGGTCATTTACCTTGAAATTAGGAACCTTTCATTGGTTAAAGCTGTTAAGACAGAAAATGATGTCTAAATGTTCTCTTCCGATCTAGGATTCGAGTCGAATTCGAATCTATATCATCGAACACCGTCCGATTGTTTATACCGACGCGATGCTAATGGAACACGATGGGATTTTGGATTGCAGTGGGGAAGTTTTACGTTTTTCGAAACTCTCATTATATTGTCGTGTCTCACTTCTCGTACGTTATGGAGAAGTTTTTTTTCCTAGGGGTGATTGTTTCTTCTTGAAAATTGTGCTCTCAATACTGGTCCAGTTCTTTAACATTTACTTAGGAACCAATGTGTATTTATTCCTCGTCGTCGTGGACTCATTCTCGCCGTCGGTTTCTTCTTTATGGGTGCTTTTCCTCGTTTCTGAGAAATGCACCCTATCTCTTATAGTGGTTTCTATAGTGTCGGTAAGAACTGGCTAGAGCCGCCCAGTGAACCGAAACCTGCCAGTTTAAGTGACTCTGTCAACTGTGTGCTATAATGCTGCCGACGGTATACAACCCCATGTGCCTCCAGTGTACAGCGCTCCGACACTAAAGTGCAGTGAACCGAGTGGTGAGCAATTGGGCGAATGAGTTAGTAAGTGTGTTTGTGCCAGCAGTGATTGGAGCGAGTGTAATTTGAGTTCTCGTGTCTTTATTACCGTAATTTTGCGTTTCACCTTAACAACATTGTTGTACAAGTATATTTAGACAAAATATTCGTATATGTAAATGTAGAAAAGGCCCGCATTACCGATGTGCATTGCAAACAATATTTGTATGTTGTCTGCAATAACCTATGTGTATTTAAAGAAAAATAAAGTATTCGCAATTGCAATCGTAACAGCCCGTTCCGGGAGGATCCTGGATTCTCGGAAATTTTTCGATTTGAATTTATTACGATCGGAGATCAAAACACAATACCGGTAGACTGGCTGTAAGAACTTGTGGCTCCGATCGCATTTATTCCTGTATAGAGGACTAATATTCTAAACGAGTGGCAGATCTTGGAAAAGGGACGGTGTGTTCGATCTCGACCTTGTTGGGGCCGCGTTTAGAATGGGCCGACGTCTAAAGGACAAGCGCCGTTTTAGTTTCGAGTCCTTGCATCGCCAAAACCGGCCCCTCCTCTGTTTTCGGCTCGCCATTTATTTTATTCCCTTGGTTATTTAGGGAGTGGAGTTTTAATACAACTCATGTCTTTATTTTTCTTCTTTTATGTAGTCCAATGAGATGTTTAGTCCTGCGATTTTTTATTACAAGTTTTAAACAGTACCGCCGGTGCAATTTCCCCATCGCCCTCTCCAATTTTTTATTTATATTTTTAATTTATTTCCTTCTTATCGCGGGCATTATTGCTTTCGGTTCCTCCCCGAAAACGGTAGTTCGTAACCGAACTCCATTGGGGGGCTCATCGAAACATCAAAAAACAGGTTGGCGTGCCTGAAAAACGACGCCTATAGTTTTATAGGAAAGGCGGCTGGTGGAGCGGATAAGCGGTATTGACAGTGGTATTGTTTAAGTTGCCAGGTTTTCTAGGTCGCATTTGTTAATGCGTGCGTCTTTATTTTATTATGCTTGAAGTTATCCCCAACGACCGCGTGAACAGGTTATTCTCGCTGAGGCGAGAGACAAACCAAAACAACCGAATAGCCGGAACGTGGGTATTAGCTTAACACTTCACTAAGGAACAGGGCAGTTCCTAGAGAAACTGCGGTCCTAGAACACATGGTAAACGTGCCAATTAAGAAAGAACGAAATTTCAAGTTAAAACAGCCATCCAAACGGGACGAAAATAACGGCAGTACAGGAAAAAGGAAGACTGAAGCGAGAAATAATAAGACTCGATATTCGGGGCTTTGAGAAATCGGGATCATCATTCCCTTTAAAAATACCCAGAAATTTTTTTTTGTTTTTTCCCAGTTAATACTGATATCAGATTTTTGCGATTCCAAAATAAAATGATTTACTTTCCCATACATTTTTTATTGACTGATGATGTCCTTCAAAAATTGCTTAATGATATAATAATTGGTTTTATACATCCAAATTATTGGATGTATAAAATATTTTGTACAGTCATAAGTAGTTTAGTAGTCTTATATAGTTTCTTTAAGAATGGAACAATCAGTTTTCAGTTTTATTTCGATTTATTTTTCTTTAATTAATATTTAATGAAATGAATTTGTTACGTTTCTAGTGAAAGCAGTCATGGAGAGAGGTGTATAACTATGTGTTTACCTGAAAAGCGATTGGAGCTTGGGACTCCGCCGAGGCTATGTTACCCTCTCGTTATATTTCTGATACGAGATACGCTTGGTGCAATTCACCCAGACGAAACAGTATGAAGTATTTTATTACGTCTCAAATAACTCATTTAAATAAATGTACCGTATTTATATTTCTTAAATAAGGCTATAATATATGGAACTGTTGGGAGTTTGTAATAAAGATAAATCTCAATTGTTACTTTAATATGTGATATAAAAATTTATTGATTACAAATCTATTAAATCAAATTACAGTCGATTTTAAAATCATAAATTTATGATTTTTATTTGGGGGTTATTATGTAGCGTCATTTGAAAAACAAACAAAAAACTGACTCTAGTTGGGTCATGTTATATTATTTAAGCTATTACCATTTGGTATCAGTGAGTCATTGATAATTTAGTATTTATCCTTATTAATTATAATATTTTAATTTATGTTATTCACCTTATTAAGGCATTGATTGTTTGAATTTTAGGTTGCCTTAATTAATGTGGTACATATCAAAGATGCCGTCTGCACACTACCTACTAGTATTTTAGCTCAGTATTTGAAACAAGCTAATGGACAGCTTTCCTGTTTGAAGGTGAAATTTTACATTTAACTATGAAAATTATTTAATAATGTTTTTTGTTCATAATGAAATAAGTGCTAAATTAAAGTGATTAATAATAAAAGTGGAAAAGGAAAACTACATAAATTGTGCACTTGTATTGCATTTGGGTAGCAGAATTATATATGTTCTAATAAGTGTAATAGAATTAAGTGAACTGCTGCCACCAATTATATAATAATTGGCATGTGATAATGAGCGATTGAAGGAGGAGTCGGACATTTCTTATGGTGGGGTCCAACAAACATTAGTGACACCTCATTAAATTAAATCTGTTCAAATGTTGTCGATGGAAATATTCATTATTGGAACAGTTTTTCTTACTATAATTTCTATTGTAATATAGTTTATTTTATTATATATCTAGTATGAATGCCTATGTTTATAGCAAGGACTATTTCCATTAACAATTTAACACTCTGTAAAATTTCAGCAACTCTATCTTGCTACCGGCAACTCTCTCAATTATGATTCCAGCTTAGAGTTGCTTGATGGAGTCGAACAGTTATGTGTCGTTTGCCAGTATTTTCCGTTGTCTCGTGCTTTGCTTCCTTGCAGACACACTTGCATTTGTGCATCTTGCTTTGGAAAACTAGATACCTGTCCAATGTGCAGGTAAATTACAATTTAATAATTAAATTGTAAATAGTAAAATATACTGTTAGTTTTTAAAAAATTACACATATATATATATATATTTATATATATAAAGTATTTCTTTTTTCAGAAGCCCAATTAAATCGTACTTTTGTATTCGTGGTGAAGATTATATGCCTGATTGTGATAAGGGCCATCCTTCTAAACCTGAACCCATCACACAGTGGCTTCAGGACAGGCTTACAGACTTCCTTGGATTCCACAGATGAAACTGACCCAGTTCTGCATTATGGATGATATAAAACTTCAAACTTTTTAAACATTTGTAATTTTGAATATTTCACCCCTTTTGGTTCTGTTTTAGTTTAAACAATAATTTCTATAATTGTACTATTAGTCCTATTTTGAACTGTAAATCAATAAATAGACCTAATAATATAAGGTAGGTACTTTTATTCGTAAAGTATTTTTTCAGCATCCCCTCATTAATAATAATTTCCTCTATTTTGCTCAGGCATCTATTCATTCTATGATATGTGTTCTGTTCGATGTTTATTTTTTCTTGCTGAAAATATACTTGAATAAATAATGTTACCCGGACACACGTTTCTTCAGATGAAAAAGGAAATGCAGAACTGTCAGTATGATAAATATTGTTTTGAAACAAATTTTTTTGTGATATAAAATTACTTTCTTTGCGTTTTGAGTATACTTTACGTATATGTGATGCCTTTTTTATTTTACCTATCTAAAAATAGATTAATTTACCATTTCAAATTTTTGTAAATCAATATGAATGTGTTACTAATAATATATGAGTGATTTTTGTGTGATAGTAATTTTGTGTTAACAGAAGTGCAGTGTTTTTATAATGTGAATATAATTTATGTCATCATTGAATGAAAGAAAGCAATATATTACGTAACAGAAATAATGCATTCTTTGGAAACCTACTGTGAGTAGAGAGTCACATAGTAATATGACAATTATTTTGTTCTGCATATTTTATAAATATGTTCATGTATTAATTAATAATACTCGTAAATTATATAAATATAATATATTATTTATTAATGTTAAATCAGAGAATGTATTCTCTGTATTCTCCTTTAGTTTAATTAGCTTTTAGATTTATAGTATTGATTGAAATTATGAGATGCTGATTTAGATACAAAAATATACTTTAAACATATTGTGTACTTAGTACTGTAAATGATTACATTGTGATAATCACTTGTTAAATCATTTAGTCAAGGATAGTATGTGTGCCTGCTGCTTCCGTCCTTTAAATGAACATTGACTAATTCTTAACTATTTGATACATTTATGATAACCTTATTTCATGTATTAATTACTACCAATTATCTTCTGCTGTTACAGAACATGATTACAACCATGCAAATTATTGCAAGTTACTTTTTCTATTCTTAAATGCAATCTTCTGATTCATGAAGCTTATTTCCATTCGAAAGATGTATTCAGTTCAAAATAATATTTATTCTTTAGAATATTTGTTTTGAAAAACATTTGTAACATTTTGACAGAATAAAAAGACATTTACTTGTGTAGTTATAATCACATAACTTTTTAATTCGATTGATGATGAGGATTTGAAAATGTTCACTTGATAATGGCATTAAATTAGATGTTATTTAAGATGTGCATGCACATCTGTTAATATCTCTTAATTTAACAAAGTCGATAATATATCCTTTGACCTGAAAAAAGAATCTGATTTAAAAAATAACATACCAACTATAAAAAATGAAATAATAATTAGTATATTAAACAAAACAATATTATATCTATATTAATATTTAAATATAAGCAAATAATATTGGTACATAAGAGTTGAAAATGAAATCAAATATAACCAAAATTTCAATTTCCGTTTGTTAAGAT
This sequence comes from Lethocerus indicus, assembly GCA_019843655.1. NCBI lineage: Eukaryota > Metazoa > Arthropoda > Insecta > Hemiptera > Belostomatidae > Lethocerus > Lethocerus indicus. The sequence goes on along the minus strand of JACDQD010000001.1, from coordinate 49,357,938 downwards.
TCTTTTCCACATTAAATGTACTTCATGATCCTCTTACCTTGTTGATATTATAAATTTGTATACATTTTTGTATATTGAAGTTAACAAAAATATTTCTGAGATTATAATGGCGGTTTCCAAGGAATGCAGATTGTAAAATATTATAATAACTGCATTACTTTAAGTATTTTACATACAGTTTCAAATAATTATGTCAGAATTTATAATTTATACAGTCAAAAATGTTTTTGTAGGATACAGATTATAGATAAAATAATTACCTGTGGCAAGACTGTAAATAATAATTTTTAATGTAATTAACAATTTTTTTTTGAATTACATAAATTCAGAATAAGATAGTTCCTTTCAATAATTGCTCTATTTGAACCTAGTTACCTTTGAATTATGATCATCATCATATAGTCTCATAAATTTAATTAATTTAAAAATGTAATGAGTTCTTTGACCATAATTTACTTAATGAATCCATGAAGTAAAAATACAAGGAATTCTAAATTAGAATAATATTAACACCTTAATTTACCACAAACACTTTAATTAAAATAATAAAAAAGGCATAAATGATGAAACCATTTCTATCTAATAATGTTACATTTTAATTTAATTTACATATTAATTTAATTGAATAAACCAAAATATTTGGGATCAGTAATAAATTAAGTAAGTAATTCAGTAAATCAGTAAGTAATTAAAATGTAATATGTTTTATTATAACACCATTTATGTTATAATTGTAATGTAATGATTATTGAGTATTTATTAATTTGGTGTATAATATATTGTAATTTTTAGTAAAATATAACTAAAATTATATCAAAATATCTGAAAATATGCAATGTTAATAAGTTATTCTTGCTTTCTTCATTTAGATGAGCGGTACTGATTCATTATTTCTTCCTTTTTACATTAATCATTTCGTACTTTTATATAAACATTTTGATAGTAACATTTTTATTCGTTACTAAGCTCGTTGGTTATGTAACTACCTTTTATTATATTTTGTGTAAAATTCAATTATTGCAATCAGTAAGGTTGAAAGTGTCTACTTATTTCATTATAATAAATCATTATAGAAAAACATCTTTTATATTTTCCTAAAAAAATTAAACGGAAGTTTTCTATAAAATAAAATGTATCTTACATCCATATTTGAATATAATCAAACAATTAGGAGCTTAATGTAATTAAAAAAAATAGGTAATCCATGGTTTATTATGCTTGCTGAAAGTGCTCAACGTCTTTTTCATGTTATTAGTTCAATTAACCTAAACAGGTATTATTTGATACCTGTACGATTGGTACGATTTGATATATCGTTACAGACGATATTTAATTTAAAATTTGTATAAATTAGCAGAAATATTTTGTATATATTAAAACTAATAAATAAACATTTCATATTCTTTCTCCCGCTGAGTGTAGTAATTCCCCTTATCGGTCGGAATAACCCGGCGTCATTTGGATTCCAAGTCCTTTTTTTTAATTTGCGTCATCGCGTCTTCGTGGAACCTACTTGAGCACAAGTTGGGTTTACATATGAAATAAAACAGTATGAAGTAAATTCTCGCTTATAAATAAGCTTAAATTTAAGGGGGCGTAAAATAAACGAGAATTAATATATAGGTTATATATAGATTGTGTGTATGTACATATTGTATGTATGTATGTATGTATATATATATATATATATATATATATATATATATATATATATATATATAGTTACGCTCCTCCGGACAAGACTTGCGTTTTTAAAAAATAAACTTTTATTCACACGCACTCTATCATACACCAGACTCGACTGCCGGGCTCTGCCCGGCTCGTCGTATATATCGTTCTTCTAACAAAGGGCTTTGCCAAATCTATCGTTGTTTTTATTTACTATTCTAATTCCTTCTGGGCCCCGGGCCCACTCTTAACTGCTCCCCCCAGATTTGGCAAACCCCTTTGTTAGGATTATTTACAGTTCAGGTTCTTAGCTAAAGTTCGGAGATAGGATTTCTCGATGTTTCTCCTCGGCCTGCAAAATCTTGCATCTTCCTTGTTCCTGTCGTTGGTCCTCTGCACGCCTCGACAGGAACGATGCTGTAACAATCTTATACAAAAGTAAAACAAAACAAAACAAAAATAACACAATTTGGTCTAATCCAACAAAATAAATTTATCTCCGCCGAGGAGTCCCTAGCTAACAATTCTCCAGCGATCGAGATCGGTTATCCGTCCGCGGACTATTCCCCTTATTCCGCGCTCCCCGGATTGTCGCCGAACTCGATCACTGACCTATCTCACGAACTTGCACACCGTCCGCGAAGCGGACCTTCCTCTTAAGCGGAGTCCGCAACTCCTGGAGGTGGGCGGTCTCGCGGCGCCCTGTGGGGTCGTCGGCTCTCTCAAGTCGTGCCCGGTTTCTTTTTAACAACCGCACGACCCGATACGGCCCCAGATACCGCGGATCCGTCTTCCGGCGCCGGCAGGCGTTCTTTCGAAAAACCACATCCCCCGCGCGTATTCCTTCCAGCAAATTCCCTTCTGTTTCCGTATTATGTTTGTTGGTCATTTCTGTTTTTGTCTTTTCAATTTTGTCTGACACGCCCGCCCGTGCCGATAGGGAATTCGTTAAATCGTGCGGGGTCTGACCCGTCGCGGTCGGAGTGTATACTATAATTATAGGCTAGGACGGCCCTAGCCATCGCGTTTGTCCCCGTTAAGTTCCGCCCGATTTTTAATAAATTCAAATGTTCCGCGAGGGTCCCGTGTAATCGCTCGATCATCCCGTGGGACTGCGGGTGTCGCGGCGTCGTATAGTGCCAGCCAACGTTTAGTTCTTTTAGAGTATCCCGGAGACGCTTGTTGTCGAACTCGCGGCCCTTGTCCATAATTATTAAGCGAGGTTTACCCTGTGCCGCGAATCGTTCTAATAACGCTGTTCTAATCGCACCTGCTGTTTTATTTCTAATGCGCCGGGCGTAGGCTAGGCGTGAGTACTCATCAATCGTTGTGAGGTACTTTTCCTTTTCCCAGAAAAACACGTCCATCTGGACCCTCAGACCCGGCTCCGTCGGGGTCGGCGTAACCATCCGCGGGGCTTCCAATGGTTTCCGGACATATTTTACCCGGTTGCATACCGAACAACCCCCGACAATCTCCTTAATCGTGCCCAACATGTTAGGCCAATAATATTCCTTCTTCAGGTGATCCAGCGTTTCCTTTTCCCCTCTGTGATTTGTGATCCCGGTATGGTAACTGTTGACTATTTCATTTTGCCGCGTCTCCGATTTTATGGTTTCCACCATCCTGTCGCAAACTATCAGCTGGCCGGTCCGTCCTATCTGCCCTGCCAAGTAGGCTGTAATCAGCCTCTGTTCTAGCTCTCGAGAGTCGGTATACGCATAATACGACCTGTCCTGATCGAGCACCTGTTGCAAGGTTTGTACCAACCGCTCGGTTGACGCGTCCGTCCCCACGCGTACTGTCGTTGTCCGCGTATGCGCATACCGATCGCGTTCCGTTGTTATTTCCGACCCCTGTATGCTCACTAGGATCAACTGATCCCGCTTGTCGTTGATTATTTGCGACAGTCGAGTCACTCCAGACGGAAGGCCAGACTCTGGTCCTTCCGGGGTGGCGAGTGGTCTTTCTTCGGTCGTTCCTAGACCTCTGTCGCTAAACGCCCAGTCCCTCAAGTATCTCAGGGCGAATGGGGAGTCTCCTTCTCCGGCCACCTCTGGGTCGTTCGCGCTGTTTTCTCCGGCGTTGACATTCCTGGAGAGACAGTCTGCCACCACGTTCTCCGAACCCTTGGTGTGCGATATCAAGAAGTCGTACGCGGCTAACCGCTCTTTCCACTTCGTGATACGCGCAGACGTCTCTTTTAGTTTGTCAACCCAGACTAACGGCTTATGGTCCGTCCGGACCGCGAACGATCTCCCAAACACGTACGGCCTAAACTGTTCTATTCCCCATACGACTCCCAACAGTTGTCGCTCTATTGTGCTGTAATTTCTCTCCACTGGCGTCAGCTTCCGGCTCGCGAATGCGATCGGCCTGTCGCCATCCTTTTCCGGTTGAGAAAGAACCGCACCTATCGCTTCCTGACTTGCGTCAGTCGTTATTACGAACTGTTGTTCGAAGTCGGGGAATTTCAATACGGGGGCAGAGCACAGGGTTTCCTTACATCGTTCGACCGCGTCGAGCACCCTTGACGTGATGCTGAACTCCTTCCCCTTTTTCAGCAACGCCGTCAAGGGCTCTGTCATGTGGGCGAACAACCGGATGAATCGCCGATAATATCCAACCATACCCAAGGACGTCCGGACCTCTTTAACGTTCTTGGGTACCGGCATTTCCCGTATTGCTCTGATCTTGTCCGCGTTCGGACTCACTCCCGTGGCCGTAATCTCGTGTCCCATGAATCTTATCTGATCTACTGCCAACGTTGTTTTGTCGGCTGCGACCTTCAGACCAAATTCCTTGATCCTCTCGAATAGCTTCCCGAGGTGGCGTTCGTGATCTTTCAGTGACTTGCTGAAGACCACGATATCGTCCATGTATATCTGGACACACCCCTCATCTAGTCCTTCGAGAAATTCGTCCATTAACCGTTGGAAGGTCGCCGGGGCATTTTTCAATCCGAATGGCATCGGTAGGAACTCGTAGTGTCCGCGCTCGAAACTGAAGGCCGTTTTCTCCACGTCTTCCGGATGCATCCGTATCTGGTGATACCCGGACTTCAGATCGAGCGTACTGAACACTCGAGCACCCGCCATTCTATCCAACATCTCTTCCAAGCGGGGCAGTGGGTACCTTTCCAGCCTAGTCCTACTGTTCAATTGTCTATAATCCACTACGACTCTATATTTCTGTACTCCATCTGCCCCGATTTTCTTGGGAACTACCCATAGGGGGCTACAGAATGACGACGTCGATCGTCGTATAATACCTTGATCTGTCATTTCTTTAATATGCTGGGCGATTATTTCTCTCATCGCCTGCGGGTATCTACGCGGTTTAACATATACCGGTTTTGTACCTTCTAAATCTATGGTGTGCCGGACTCTACCCGTTGCTGTTAACGGTTCCCCTTCTTTATAGAATACGTCACCATACCGGTCTTTAATTTTCTGGATTACCATTTCGCGCGCAGTCTGGTTGTTTTCTACTGCCGTTACCGCGACATGTCCGCGACCCTTTGTCCCACGTTTCGCGTTATACCGTCGGTTGCCCAGAGTCACCGTCCAACAGCCGTTCGTCAGTCGCTGTTCCCCGTCTACTCGCTCGATGATGTCGCACCCGATTATGACATCGTATTTATTGCTGGGCAACCGGGCGACGTACCGCGGCCGTTCCTGATTTACCGGTCAGCTTCCGGAGTGGTATCTTCGCCTCGCCCTGCAGACGTTCCACTCCGGTCACGGTCCTGACCGTACACTTACACGGGTCTCCCGATGTGGTTCCCCGAAACTTCCTGCACGCCGCCGGTGAGATTAGCGTGGAGTCGGACCCCGTATCTAGGAGGGCCCACAATCCTCAGGGCTTAATATAGAACACGGGCAGCAAGCCTGGACGTGCGCATTTCCGGGGTGAAGCCCCATCACCCCGAGATCCGCTACCCGTGTGCCGAGACCACTCACCTCAGCTGGAGTGGCGTCTCCCACCGGATTCCGGGCGCCGTCTCCTCGTCCCCTTCCTCGTCTTCCTGTCGTCCTCTGAGCTTGACGACGCCGATGATATCGATGGTGACGAGCTCTGCGACCCCCTGCCGGTGATCCGCTGGGGCCTACGTCCGGACCCGCTATCCTCCGCACATGAAACGGGATAACTGACATTTTTTAATACATATTCCCCGTGTCCTCTTGGCCTCCTCGCTGCCTACGCGAGGGGGGAGGGAGAGGAGAGGGAGAGGAGAGGGAGAGAGGGAGAGGGAGAGGGAGAGGAGAGGGAGAGGGAGAGGGAGAGGGAGAGGGAGAGGGAGAGGGAGAGAGGAGAGGAGAGGGAGAGGAGAGGAGAGGAGAGGGAGAGGAGAGGGAGAGGGAGAGGGAGAGGGAGAGGGAGAGGAGGGGAGAGGAGAGAGGAGAGAGGAGAGGGAGAGGAGAGGAGAGGAGAGAGGAGAGGGAGAGGAGAGAGAGGAGAGGGAGAGAGAGAGGGAGAGGGAGAGGAGAGGGAGAGGAGAGAGAGGAGAGGGAGAGAGAGAGGGAGAGAGAGAGAGAGAGGGAGAGGAGAGGAGAGAGAGAGGAGAGAGAGGAGACATATATATATATATATATATATATATATATATATATATATATATATATATATATATATATATATATATATATATATATATATATATATATATATATATATATATATATATATATATATATATATAGAGAGAGAGAGAGAGAGAGAGAGAGAGAGAGAGAGAGAGAGAGAGAGAGAGAGAGAGAGAGAGAGAGAGAGAGAGAGAGAGAGAGAGAGAGAGAGAGACAGAGAGAGAGACAGAGAGAGAAAGAGAGAGAGACCAGACGAGCGATGTTTGTAGGCCGGGGGTTATCGCAGGGTCGAGTAGAGGAGGTCGACGAGTGGGTCATGTTTGGAGGGGGAAACTTTGGGCTCATTGTTGGCTAAAGTCTGTCTGCAACTGTAGGATGCCGCTTACCCGCAGAATGCTCTCTCTGGTCCTCCTTTTCGGCTTCGCGCTACTCGTTGCCGGTATGTTCCATTTCCCTTACTCCATTTTTCAAACTCCTCCGTTATTTCGCAATCTCGTGTATCGCTCGCTAAATGTGAACGCTTCGAGTTAAACGAATATGCTTCTTTATACCTTGTTTGTTTTACGAGATAATAGTTTAAATTAAAAAAGTGATATCGGAAAGGAATTGGAGTGATTAATTATTCGGGCAGTCCAAGGAAGCGTCTGATAACGCTTAGAAATTATCGTTCTACCGTAAGCACACTTGTTAGTGACGCTTCTAGATTTGCAGACACATTCTGTAAAATCTCTAACCGAGTCGACGGATTGATTTAATGCAGTTTGATGTCGAGAGATTAAGTCATCGTGGACATCTTTCGTTAAGAATGTTTGCCGGCGGTCACCGAATTGTGCATAAACTAGATTCCACGCTTTAACGGCACATAACCTAGTTAATATCCAGACTATCTTGTTTTCCAAAATTAAAGTTTGCTAGCGGTAAAACTATCGGCATGGAACGCTTTTCTTGTTATTGCCAGTTTTGTTCGCGTATTAATTTGTAGATGTTAGATGTTTTTCTCGACGGAAATAGCGGAATAATAAATATTTTTTTCTAATCAGGCCAGGACTGCGAGAAGAGTTGGACCGAAGTCGGTGGGGAGAGGCGTTGCCGGGGCCAGGTAATATTCGAGGAAAACTTCGACGGCTTGGACTCAAACAAGTGGAGACATTCGCTACAAATATCGGGCGAGGTATCCTATCGCTCGAAATAACGACCGTGGAAGAAGACTGTTCCACGGTTGTAAATATTCGAATATACATTGGGTACTTGTATTTTTAGCGCGGCACCGTATTAAACGTAAACACGACTAAAATGGAACCAAAAACCAGTGGGTTGTTTAGCCCGACAGCGATGAAAATGTTTTCTAACCTTAGTTGGAGGAACTATCAACATATCCCGAAATACGTTGTAGGAGGGATCCAGTTTCGTTCTGGGCGTGAACTCGGGGAACGCTCTTCGTCTCACGACGAAGGCCGAACGTGGCGCCGCGCTAAAGTACAAGTACATTACATTATTTAATACTTTCAGTAAGGTATAATACTATTGAACGAAGCCTACGCACGACGTGCACTGCCTCTGTCTGTATTAAATTATCGACTACGGAAACGTTAATTTGTTTTTTCAGGATTTCGAATTTGTAACGTACACGGTAGGCGAAGGGAATACGCGTGTCGAGGGTGGCAAACTGATCATCACGCCGACAATTCAAAACGACCGATACGTAAGGGAGGGCCGCCTCAATTTTACCTCAGGGTGAAATATTAATTACAGTATACGGTATATAGAATAAATAGATGTAACGCCCGTATAGTCACGTGCCATCGACACAATTGGCGATTTGATACTCCCACCTCCTATCTACAACGAGCTCATTAATTCAAATTTTTTAGCGTTTTTTTTAATCGATCGCTCGATCAACTTATTTCTTAACCTCGCGCGTTTTGAACTTCAGATGTACTGGTAAAACTCCGTTGGACTGCGCTCAAGTAGCGAAATTCGCCCAAATCCTCCCTCCGATCAACAGCGGTGAGATCTGCACAGCCAATTCATTCAGCTTCAAGTACGGCAACATTACCATCAAGGCCAAATTCCCCTCAGGCGATTGGTTAATACCTCGTGAGTCTATTCTATTATGTATATATATACATATATATATATATATATATATATATATATATATATATATATACATATATAAGTATACATAAGAAAAAAGAGTACCCTTCTAATGTTAGGAATGAAACGCGTACTATCAGATTTATTGTAATATTACGCGTATTAATTATAATAGAAATGATATAGTATCTTCATAATTTCCTAGTCAATAATGCTCTTTATCAGTCACCAAAGGATAAAGCCCAGCGGAAGAAATTATTTCCGAAAAAAATCATAATTTCATCTTTTCATAATTTTCTGTCGATAATTGAAAATACAAAAATTATGGGACATGTTTAAACGATAGTAATACATTTATAATAATTAACACTATTAGCGTAGTAATAAACGTATTACATATAATATATAAAGGCTTTATACTCGCTTCCACAATCTTATATACCATTCACACACTACCTCACTATGCCCTTAAACTCTTTCTACATTTCTAAACCTACGAATTTTTAAGAACATATAAAATTCAATAGGAATACTCACCAGTGAATATACTATACTACAAATCGAACGGTGAAGGTTGAGATCGGTGTACCGCACAGCCCCCTTCAATATGTTTTAACTGATACCTTAAATATTTTTTATATCGTTTTCAATTCTTTAGGCTATAAAATGCTTATTTTAGGACAAAAATTATTAAAATAACGGATATACAACTATACCCGCAAATCCCGCGATACCAAAATAGATATATACGACAAAAAAATCGGTGACTGGGTGAGACCGCGAAAAGCGAGCGAATGGCAAACGGTCAGGTATCGGTACTGTACTTTCGGAAAACAATTTTAGCGCACTCCAGATAGCCTTTTCGGTAAGACTTTAAATGGTAACTGGGGGCTTACTTTGGCAGCCAACATTTCTGGAACGATAATTATATCTCGGTTCTCTACCCGCTGCCAGGTCTAACCCTGAAACCGTTGAGCGCGTCCTACGGTCCGTGGTATATGTCGGGCAAAATACAGGTCGCCTCAATTAACGGTGGCCCACTCATCAAACCCAACGGAGAAGACATCGGTTCAAAATACGTGGCTGGCGGAATCATCCTCTCGAAGAACGACGACTTCAAGAAACCGAAAGCTCGATTCGGGTACTTGGCCGCCAGTGAACCTTGGAGTAACGACTACCACCAATATACTATCTCCTGGGCCCCGGGTAAGTACTCTAAACGCATCCCCACAGTTCTATATTGTAAATCCTGAGCGCATTAAGAAATTTGTGAATTAAATAACCTAAGATTTCCGCGTATGGAACTTGGGATGGCGTAATACTGGGGGAAAAACCTCACCCCACAGGAATGGGTTTTGCCCTTTCCTTCCGGGCTTTTCATTCCGGGTGTTTTCTGCTTCCGACTTTTCGGAACACTTACCAGTTCATCCTCGACTCCGACTGATGCTAACCGAGGTTCTTCCCACAGTATTACCCGATCCTACAGCAAGTCAGTTCGTGATATTCAAGTTCCGTTCATGAATCAGCATATTATTATAAAGAATACTCTATGAAATATATAAACACTGGGGCGGTGTATGAGCCCACGATGAAGAAGAGCGGAAGAGTAAATTAGTTCAGAATTTAAGCATGAAGAATCAGTTGCTAGGCAGTATGGAGAGCAAAACTCCAGCAGAAATGGCAGAAATTCCACCCAGACGGCAGAATAAACTAAAAAAAAGTGTTAGTGACACGAAATCAGCAATGTTTCACCGTTTCAGAACGACCCAGAATTTTTTTATCGGATGATGTTTCGGGTTTAGCTGCAAGCCGTTTTTGGATATCTTGGCTCGGCTTAAGAAAGCTTAAGCGTTTCTTTTTGAGCAACTTCGAGTCGCTTTGTGACGCGATTGACGCTTTTCTGCCTTAAAATAAAAAGCAAATTTTCATACTCTACTCTTACCCAGGCAATTTATTTCACAAGGTTGCTCCTCAAAAGCGGAACATGCCGGACAATGTGGTGGGAGACATTCGATATAAAAATATCCCCTACCTTTTTTCTAGGTCTAGTTTTCAGCCTAATTGTCAGGCGGATCTAGTTTTGAGCGCCATCAGGTCCGTGGTGTCAAATTAAACCTGGGAATTATCCCAGATATCGCAGTTTAAAATATGCCACACAGGTAACTAATTCATTATTTATTGACACGCTATACGATAATCGCAGACCGGATTCTGTTTTACACTGACGAGAACAGAGATCAGACGGCCCCAGTTTACGTCTCCAATGGGCAAAGGCTGTACAACATTATCGATTATGCCTACGGTGATAATCCACTATGGGAGAGCGGAGACAACGATGCACCCTTCGACAAAGAGGTAATAGACTCTTATCCGATTTTATTACCGTCAAAAAGGTTAAAAAATGGAAAATTTATGAAATTTTAAAGATGACCACAGATTGGTCTCATACTCAGTCAGCAGTGGTCCCAATGTGAGTTACATTTGCCCAAGAAAGTAAAAGTGAAAAATCGAAAATTTCTGAAATTTCAAAAATAACTGTGTTATATAATTGGACGAATTATAATACTCGGTCGTTTTATATCTCATACAGTTCTACATTTGCATCGGGCTGGCTGTCGGAGGCCATTTCGGAATTCCGGACAACTCAGTTATCAGTCGAGGGAAACAAACGTACACTAAGCCTTGGGAAAATCTACACATCAAGGTAAATGAAATAAATGAGAATTAGCTCGACTCGATATAACTTTTCATCTGTCTCATGGAAGTTGTGTGGAACCTGCCCCATAAAACTCAGCACAAACAAAAATGATAACAACATCGAACATTAAAACAGCGACATCGAAACGTTTCGGATAGAAAATAGCGTTTTTTGCCGTCGCCGATGCAAGTGAACCGTTTACAGTCACGACGAATCGAATTATCCGATCCCGTCGGAGAAAATTACATTTTTGCAATTCAATTCTCATTTTTCATGTTTCAGGCCATGTTCAATTTCTGGCAAGCCAAGAATTTATGGAGTCCCTCCTGGTCGGCGGACGACATCCGTCTCCTCGTCGACTCAGTTAAAGTCACCGCCCTCTGATGCCCCCGACATAGTTAATGCCGACTTTTACCGACAGTACCGACAGTAATTTGTCAGATTATGGCTAATCGTATTAAGCCTATTTAAATCGACTGGTATCAATAAATGTTTCTATTGAAATTGATTTTCTCTTTTTTCTTACAGAATAATTTAACGTCGAAACCCACGAATTAAATTTGTAACAGGTTTAAGAATACTCGGAATGCGGCCGTCGCAATAATGCTGTAGCATTTGGTAACGCGGGTAACGGCACAATTTTATCCCAGCGACGTCACTATTACGGCACGAACGGCTCCAGGCTCCTGCGACCGTCGGTAGAGGTCAGCGCGCCCATGAACCACGATGGACAAGAGCAAATTAGTTCCGAATTTAAGGTTAAAGAACAGGTAGCACCGAGCACCGAAACGTTGACGCGAGTGCCTTCCAATCGGTTTCCACTGTTATAAATAAAATATGGGCAGAATTGAAATCGGCGTTTGACACGTTTGGAAGACTCAACGACTGTCCGAGCATTGGGATAAGCTCCCGGTGAATACCGAGCTTTCGATAACAATGCGCTATTAAAGCGGACGGCCGTGTCATATTTATCGAAAGATGTTTCGGGTTAGCTGCAAGCCGTTTTTGGATATCTTACGACCGCATTGAGAAATTTCAGAAACCTCGATTTGTTTTGGGGTTGGTTTCGTGCTAAAAAATGTTGTATATGAAGCCAAATCCTCGCATATTTATTTTTTTCGCTTGACAACGCCACGTTGAATAGGTAGTAACCGAACATATGATCTTGAGCCCTTGGCAAGGGCATTGTGCGAAGGAAAGCTTAAGCGTTTCTTTTTGAGCGAACTTCGGTGTTCTTTGTGACGCGAATGAGATTTTTTGCCTTAGAATAGAAAAACAAATATTCGCATTCTTCGCTCTCCCAAGAAATTTGTTTCAAAATATTCCTGAAAAAACAGGATAAGAAACATCCTAAAACACGTTCGACATCTCAAAAGTGTCCCCTACGATGAGCGCCCAAAGAGAGGAAGAAGCTGCAAGCTCCTGGGGAAGCGGGAGCCGAAACGTATTGGGCAGTTGGAATGAAGCTGGTGGTATTACTATAAATAATACTGTAATAATAATTGAATATAAAAAATCGGGGAAAATTGTTTAAAAATAACCATTTCCTCGAATTGCGTCTACTTTTTCGAACTCATTTAAAGGAGGGCCAATTGTGTAAATAAACGCGAGATCCGAAATAGGTTTCGATATTTGCTAGCGGTACAGATAATGGTTCATACACACGTTGTATTGCTAGCCTGTTATATTTACGGCTTTGTACCGGTTTAAAACAATCGATACATAATTTAGTGGCGAATATTCCTTATATTTAAGTTGCATATTGCGAGTCGAAAAGTACCATCACTGTTTGGTCTCTTTTGTCGTAAGAAACAGTTCAAAAAATAAACATTTGGCTGCACTTTTACCTATAACATATTGTTGGTTGTACAGTAAAAAAATGTTAAAAAAAATGTTTAAATGGTACATAGAATATGGCGTGTTCAAAAACAAACCTAACTCGCTTTTAAAACTAATTCTTACGACAAATTCTACGCTATTATATGAGATTATAGTTAAAATAGGCGTTACACAGTCCTGATGAACTTCTAATCGCAAAACGTAAATTTAAATATTTCTCGAAAACGGCAGGTAGGATGAGCGCTCTGATCTACCGAGTAAATATTCCGGGAGCGGGTGAAAAAATATATCGTTTAAAAAAAGTGTCACGCCCGCAATTCAAATTCCTTTCTGGCAATTACAAATCGATTTGGAACCAAGTTGGAAGACGTCGGCTGACGCACAAGCGTCCACAAACAATAAGCACAGTTCAATATGACGGTAGCGTTAGGGCCTACTCACACCTCCTTACTTTTAAAGTGCCTCTTGCTTTTTAAGCACCCTCTAAACTTCCCCAAACTGCGGGCCTCTCCATTAGGCAAAGTGAAAATTAATTCCGGCTTCCGACTAGTCTCCGCACGAACTTGGGATGTTCCGATTTTTATCCCTACCGATGTTGCGAATAACGAAAAAATCTATTCCTAATTTTTTACGATAACGATATTATTAATCTTACGAATAAAATAACAACACCACTTCTCCAATACATTAGCATTACGAAAAAACAAGTAACAATATTATGATGATAGTAAGTACTGTAATAACCCCGAAATAATAACAATTTTTAACCCCAACCCAGTAGAATACGATTAAGGGACAGGGCGCCATTTTTATCGAGAATATAAAAAAAATCAAATCGGGAATTGACGAATGGAAAATGCTTTATATTTAATAGATAGGGTGCAAATTCCGTCGTCGAATTATCGGAGTAAAATAATAAATTTATAAATTAATACAGAACAACGGGAAAAACTTTCGACTTAAAAAGCAGTACCTTTAATATACGTATTAAAGCTGTATTCCATTATATTTCCGATTAATGTCTTTTTGAGCTTGCCTGGGTGGAGGGCGGCAATTTCCCGGAGTGAATTTGCTCTTCTCTAATTGGTCGGAGGACAGCCATAAATCGTGTCATACTCATTACTATTAGTCCGGCCCTAATCGGAGTGAAATTAGTGGGCGGTGGCGGCGGTGGTGGGGGTGGCGGCGGCGGTAGAGGGGCCGTAGGCAGGCAGGCAGCCCGCCCGACCGGACAGTCATCAGCCCCGCCCGCTCCGCACTTTCGCCAGGTGAGCCCTCTCCGACAATATTTATTGCTTTCATTTTACCCGCCATTGTCGAGAGGTAGGCCAGTATACTGTTTAGACACGGTGTCTGTCCGTTATCCCGCAGAGGGAAATTGAAGAATAGACATCGCTATAGTATCTTCACCGCCTTCGGTACCGACCCATCGGTATTTTCAAAAACGTTTTATTTTATTCTCAAATTTCTTCTACAGTAGCCGCACGTGACGCCGTTCTCGCTCTCCTCGGATCCCGGATCGGAGGATGAAACTTTTCGGATGTTAACATCTCGAAACGTCTTGAGCGACCTTAAGACCACGAAGCCGGCAGGATAATAAGTACCGTCCCTTCTTGAAGAAATTGACTATATCCGGTTCGAAAATCTCGTTCGGAGTAAACGACGCGGCGACACGGCACTTGGCCGGCTTAAATAAACATTACGAGCGTTATAAATAAGAAGCGGGAAGAATTGAAGAATGGAAGCCCTCGGTGAATAACCCGATAACGATGCGGTATTAAAGTAGACGTCTGCCGGGCACCGATGGGGCACTTTTTACCGGAACCCAATTGGCTGATCGGTTTGAAAAAAAAACAAATCATTCCTATTATCGCTAGCTCCTTCTCACCTAGCCGATACGTCGATGCTACTGGCGATGGCTAGCGGTCGAAGCCGGTACAGCTTAAGACGGTAGGTTCGTTGGTCCGGTATACGATGGAGTTAAAGTTTTGAAAAATAACAACACTAAAAAATTTCATGTCACCCGACAGTGCGTATCTCATTACTGTTACTGTTGTAACAGTATTAAATGGTACTACTTTACCTAAAAATTTTCTGTTAATTGTTTTCAAACATTTTCTAAATTCGTGAGTGGGGAGGGGGGAAAACAGAAGGGCCGTCTTTTGAACCTTGCTGCGAGCTAGTAGTTGTACAATATTAGAATTGTAGATGTAAAATTGTAGAATTCTACTGGGGGTACAGAAAATAACGAGCTGCTTTCCTATTCGACTAAAATTTGCAATTGATCATGAAAGCCGGCTGACTCCTTAAAGTTTATTCCTAAACACTGGAATTGGCTGATATAATGTCCGCCACTCTCAATACCGGTGAATGCACATTTCGGAAGGAGAATTCTAAAAATACCGATTCGCATATTTCAAATAATAGTGTATAACAATGTTCGAACAAAGAAATAATAAAAAGTCAAACGTCCCAGTCGAACGAGGAGTATATATGTAGGTTACGTGGCTACAAAAATGTCTTTCATATTATAGTATAACTATTAACCGATCAGTTTGTGGTCATTGCTAGTAATAAACCGGCCCGCGGTTAGATCAAAACAATTGTTTGCGTCTCTGAGAACTTTCCGAAGACGGCTGGATTGTTTTTTAATTCAGTGTACGCCACCTCGGCATGTTGACGCCAGAGAATGGGAGATAGATGGCGTGGGGGCGGGGGGCGATATCACTCGTCTATTCGATCAGGTACTCTAAACCGATCGGTGAAATACATAAATTTAAAGTCTATAGACCACAATTTGTACGTACAATAAAAAAATAATG
Source organism: Lethocerus indicus (assembly GCA_019843655.1). NCBI lineage: Eukaryota > Metazoa > Arthropoda > Insecta > Hemiptera > Belostomatidae > Lethocerus > Lethocerus indicus. The sequence continues at coordinate 49,342,228 of JACDQD010000001.1, read as the reverse complement.
AGAATGAGGAAGACGACTCGGAAAGACATTAGTCCTGGAGACTTTCCGCCGAGTTTTCCCTTCGACTGTTCTTGTACAAACTATATCTTATATTATATAGTTATGGAAGAACCCGCATGTGGGGTTTAGCCCGTGGACATAAAATTTTAATCCTTTTAGAACGTCCTAAGAGAGGAATTTGTCCCGAATTTTTACGACTCCTGTTTTATTATCTATTTCCCACCGCTTCTTTCTTTTCGATGTCTGCACCTATCAGTAAAGTGAAAGGGGACCGTCGAATTTAAATGTCATCCGTCTTTCGGCCGAAAAAAGCCAAATTGCGGAACGAACCTGTACATCGTCCGGGGATTGTTAATTATTTATTTCTAGTTAAAAATAAAATTAATGAATTCCTTTCGGATGGTAATTAGTTCCACTAATATAAAATATATTTCTTTATTCATTGCTTTTAATGAATAGTCATTTGATGTTCCGAAGAACTGCTTCAGGATAGATATTCTGAGGCATCTTGCCCGAGGAAAGAGGAATATAAATTCAATTTTTCTTCTGTATTATTTGTATTATTGTACCTCATTTTGTTTTATTTTCCCCCCGTTAATACATTTCTGTTCCCTCTAACACTGTCTTAGATATTACTCAGAAATCTAGGTTATAAGTAGAAGGTCAACTGAACCTGCAAGTGAAATTTCTTACTTCTAGTTTAAAGCATTGAAATATTTACAAAAATATGTATATATGTGTGCGTTTGTGCGTGTGCGTGTTAAATTCGATTGTATACTGAGTTTAATAAGCGATATTTATTAAAATTTAGTTATTTTACATACACCCGATGAAATAAGCCATACTATTTTTAAAAAGTTATACTCTGTTCCATAATGTAAGTGAAAAGCGATGCCAAATATTATCTTTTTCGGATGTGCGGAATTTTTCACACTACTTAGGATTACATCAAAGAAATGATTATGATGTCGTTATATAATTGATTGAAACGGGTTATAAACGAATTTAATATTTGTTAACAAGGTACTATAGAATATGATCAACTGAGCAAAAGGTAGACTATGGAATAATGTTCATATTTACGTATGCTAGTAATATTCTTATTATTTTTTATTCGTGTATTTATAAAGATAATTTGAACCTATTTCTTTATGCATGACTCCTAGCACGCGTTGACTGGTGATTAAGTATCATCACCTTAATGGGAAGATACTTATTTCGATCAAAGCGGAGTAATGCTTAAGAAAATTTCGTTGGATCTAAATAAAGTTACCGTAGATTTCGTGTTCTTCTGTCTCCTCTCGCTGGTTTGATCTCTTGCTACATTGGTTTCGGGCGCTCGCAATTTTCAGTATCAGTGTCAGTCACTTTGGCACATTGAATGCTTGTGGGGCATCCTGTTTGCACTGTCACTTAAACCAGTCTAGCAAACGACCAAACCAGCGAGAGGAGACAGAAGAACACGAAATCTACAGTATTCCAACCCCTCGCAACCACGAAACAGGTATTCCGGACTAAATAAATTTATATGTATAAACATTCGATACGTTTAACGTTAAATAATTTATTAATATAAATGTAAATAAATGTTTATGTTCAATGTAATAATTTACGCTTTAATGACCGAGTCGGCCCTTAAGTCAAAACCCCAGAGAATTTTATTTGTAAAAAAGTTATCATTTAATTTATTTTTTGAATATTAATAAAGCGCAAATAAATGAACGCCAATGTACATAAATCGATATTAGATCGATAATTAGAAACAAATTCGTTTAGTAATCGAATCGGTTCGGTATCGGTGACAGAAGGCCCGCCAATAATAAGATTGCCTTCTTGTCCTTATAATACTATTAATTAATTTGAAACAGGCTTTCAGCAATGCTTATCACGCAATGTCCAAGTGAATTAACTGAGGGTTAGCCCACCACTTGGGGTCTTAGGCCAAATTAAGAGCAACCTCCTTATTATAATCAACTTACATTAGGAAATGAGTTTCGGGAGTTTTACCTCCTTAAACTTGCTCAAAACCCGAATTAATCCCAATAATGTACCCCCCCTCGAATTCGAACAATTACAAAACCAGGCAAGAAACATACGAGACGATTATTTTATTTCATTTAATATTATTTAGGATGTTCTATCATTTTAAACAAACAGACCACTTACCAAATAAAAACGCGTACAGTTGGTTTACTTTAAAAAGGCTATTTTAATTAGCCTTTCTCACAGACATAGTGTTTCTTATTTAAAAAACACAATATATATATATATATATATATATATATATATATATATATAAATTTAGATATAAAGGAAAAGATTAGATTAAAAATAGTCCTCGACATTTATATAAATAGATGATTACATTAGATGATCTTACCGAATTTCCAAATTGGTTTACTGAAACGAATTTATGGTCTTCATCCATCTAACTATTTGTTAACTATAGTCGATAGCATTCATCGACTGCTATCATCGATAACCTATAATCGACTGCGATTTTTTTCAGTTCGTAAGAACGGTCGTGCACAGAGATCGAATCAATCGGCGGCCAAGAAAACTGCTGGAATTTTGAGCTATGTTCTTCCCGCTATAGGTACGTCAAGCACAAAAAAGCTTCCGAATATGTGTATTTCGATTATAAACATACATTTACTAAGAAAAATATACAACGCCGTTGCAAGACGAGGAAAGGATTCAGCCGAGTGGTAGACCCTGCTCACGATGTCAGTTATTCGATGGAATAGAAACTTAGATAATTCTAAAAATTGACATCAGGAACGAATATAGTTATTATGACCCGCGATAAATATTTTTTGAATAAGCGAGTTTTTTCCTAAACAGGAAAACCTGTTTTTTTTCAAACAGGTTTCTTTTTTCTACGAGCATACTCGGTTTATTTCGTTAATGTAGAAATGTCGCAGTGTGTTTTTTCTTTGTCCTGACCTCCTAGACGTCTTCGTTACCTCTGGTATTAGGGGAGTCTATAATACCACATCAGTCCTCGACGACCTCACATCCGACCATAGTTCGGTACTCCTCACTCTTGCTACTAATCCTATCCCAATTCCTCGACCTCCAACCCTTACATCAGGTCCAAATGACTGTTAAATTCAAAAAACCTTTAGATTCCCACATAAATGACAATATCCGCCTAAAAACCCCTTCAGGTATAGATTCAGCCATCCAAAATTTCACTACAATTATCAAAAAATCCGCGTGAGAATTTTCCAAGACTCCAAAGTCCTCGCCTAACTTTCTCTCATTAAATTTACCCCAACATATACGTCTCCTCATAACAGAAAAAGGGCGAGTTCGCGCTGTCTGGATGCGTACTCCTTATCCTTCCGATCGTCGCAGATTTCATCAATTATCCCGTGAACTACATTCAAAACTTCCCTAAAATCCGAAAGATACAACTTCTGCGTTTCTTCGCTTTCCACTTGTGACTATTCCTTGTGGAAAGCGACCAAACTACTCCTCGCCTACCCCACAACGAGTACACCTCTTCGCAAAAGCGATGGCTCTTGGGCCAGCACTGATGCGGAAAATGCGGCCGAGTTTGCCAAGCATTTATCCACGACCTTTCAACCACATCCTAAAGGTGATCTAGAACACACCAATTCGGTTCTAGAATCTCTCCAATCACCCCTTCCTCTCTCACTTCCTCCCAAGGCTATTATTCCCTCGGAGGTCTCCTACATAATACGAAAGCTCCCAGCACGTAAAGCCCCCGACTTCGACCTAATAACAGAGATACTCCGCCACTTTCCTAGGCGAGCCATAGTATTTCTAACATACCTTTACAATAGCATCCTACGAACCATCTGTACAAGTCCTGTTCTATTCCCACCCAACAGCAGGCTCGCTACCTTGGGCTCACAAAAAGACTCACGTGGAACCCCCACACGAAAGAACAGATCTAAATCTTAAAGTTGGACTGTTGAGACGTCTTTTGAAAAGGACATCAAAACTTACGATAGACAACAAACTGACAATATACAAATCCATATTAAAACCGACATGGACTTACGGAATAGAACTATGGGGTTCCGCCAAGAAATCCAACATAGCCCGCCTCGAGATTCCAGTGAAAAGTCCTTCGTGCCATCCTTAATGCTCCCTGGTATGTTTCTAACCACACAATCCACCACGACCTCAACATACCAACAGTCGACGAAGTCGCAAAATCTCCGTTCCTGAAGTTCCACTCCCGCCTTTCTCCTCATCCTAATCCACTGGTTCAGTACCTTTCCTCTCTTACCCATCCATTATCCCCCCACCCGCGTCGGCTTAAACGCCACTGGCCTAGAGATCTTCTTAGTCCGAAGCCATAAACTACTCATGTGACAAAAGTGCCATCATTGGGTGGTCTCTTTTATCGAGACATTCACATGAAAAAAAAACATTCAACATTTTTACCAATAACTATATAAAAGGTTAAAAAGAAAAAAGAAAGGTTTTTCTTTGACGATAAAATTATATTGTGATCCAGCTTTGTAAAAATATAGTAGGATTAAATTTAGGGGCATGAGCTATAAATACAGATGACTGTTATACAATCGACGACTCCGGAACAATAAATCTTACCTTAAGAATATCTAGGTCTCCGAAGAAGAAATAAGTGTTATTAACCGAAAGGAAACATTGTCAAAATTAATTCCGAACTTATGAAAAGTATAATTGGCATTAAAAATAAAGGCGTAAATTCTGTCAAGTATATGCAATAAATATTGGGATGTGTTTTTAGAATGTATGGTTTGCTGTTAGAGAACCTGGCAGGATACATCAAGCAAAAATACGGAGAGGAAAAGTGGGAAGAGATACGTAGAAAAGCTGGCGTCGATCAGCCCTCTTTTAGCGTTCATAAGGTTTATTCGGAAAATCTCATACCCGTCCTCGCTAATAAAGCCATAGAAGTAAGTATATTTATGCAACCTTCAAAAATCATAAATCCGACCGGGGCATAAAAATAAATCGGTAAATGTAAAAACAAACCTTTGGTATGATGCTGAAGATGAGACAGAAAGGAGAATATTTAGAGCCGCCGTGTATCCATAGCTACAATATAACTATTGTATAAATACAAAATTCAAATGGTAATAAACTTACCTGGTTACAGGTTCTTGGGATGTCGGAGAGAGTGTTTTTCGAACAGATGGGCGTACATTTTGTGAGTTTTATTGGCCAATACGGATATGATCGTGTGCTTTCTGTACTGGGGAGACACATGAGGGATTTCCTGAATGGTATGGCAACCCGTTGCGTTTGAAAAGTGGCCTAGTCATATGTCCTCAAGCTTTCTAAAGTACAGATGGCTCTTGCGACTGGAAATGGACAGACTGTTTACATTTCTAGAATATTCTATCTGTACGAATGTAGGAGTTAATCGTAGTTTAATAATCTATGAATTTGCTCTGAGTTAGCCCCCTATAAAAACCCCCTCCAATATGGCCTGAGGTGTGTGCGCGTGTGTGTGTTTGCGTGCGCGTGTGTGTGTGTTTAGTGAATCCGAAAAAAGAAACTAAGTCATGTAGTACATTTTGCATGCAAACATTTTTATGTTTAAAATAAAAAAATATGTAAAATGGTAAAATTTTGGTTTCTCTTCTTATATTTCATACATGCTACACAACATTATATATTTTGTTAAAAAAAAGTTTCATGTAGGATTAGATAATCTTCATGAGTACCTGAAATTCTCTTATCCACGAATGAGGGCACCTTCATTCATTTGTGAAAATGAAACAAGGGATGGACTTACCTTACATTATAGAAGTAAGAGAAAAGGATTTGTTTATTATACCATGGGGCAAATCAAAGAGGTTGCAAGACATTTCTATCATAAGGTAACATGATAAACATGACTAACATGGGAAAACTAGTTTAACCAAATAAAAAATTTTCTTTATTAATTATTTGTATAGAAAAACTTTTAAATCGGGTTGATTGGTTTATGGGAATCAATATTAAGTTTAAAAATACCTCAATCAATTGTGTCTGTCCATCGTTATATGAAAAATTGCACTCAGTTCTAATATGCAAATACTTAAGGTGCAATATTATTATATCTTTATGAATTAAAAAGAAAGTATGTTGGAAACATATTAGTTAACAACGTGAGTATTAATAAGCAACAAACATTCATAATTAAGAAATATACTACTAAGATAATATTAATATGAAATTATAGAACATAATGTTTTGTAAATTGTATTTATTTAACCAGTAGGAGTTTTCAGGAGATGTCAATAGAACTTATAAGGGAAGAAATGCTTGTAGATACAGTACATGTAACATTCCAATTATCTTTTGACAATAGAGCATTTACCCTTGCATCATTAACAATGACAAGAGAAGAAAAGTGTCTCCCAATCAGTGCATCTCTTCTTTTTGAAATATTTCCATTTTGTATAGTTTTCAGGTACATATCTACTATTAATTATAAATTAATAATTATTTACTTTTATGTCACCTTACAGTAATTTATGACATCATATTCACTATAGTGTGTGAGTGTGATATAATTATATATAAATTCATATAAATAATTGTACACTAAAATATTGTACTTCTGAAAGTATTTTTATCATAAAAATATAATATGTTGCTTACAACACTATTCCAAAATTATTGCGATTACATACATTAATTCATACCTTAAACATTACTGACTAGGACATTTATGTTATTTTAATGAATCTTTACCCCATATATCGTTGGTAATTGCTTATTTAACAGTTTAACAGCTTTAGGTAACAGGTAATATATTTCCAGTATAAATAATAAAAAAGTATAATTGTTTTCTTACTTTTTTTTCCAGTTCAGATATGGTAGTTAGAAGTATTGGAAATTCACTAATGGTTATTATGCCAGATTTAGTTGGACAAAAAGTAACAAATCGATTTAACCTTGTAAGACCACTCATAACATTTAATTTTCTGACTGTAAGTAACATTAAATTAATCTTTGTGGCAAAAACTTTATATTGAATACAGTTTTATGCATGTTTGTCTACCAGTAATGCATTAAAAGAAAATCTATAAAAGAACAAAAGCCTGTTAAATACATGATTATAGTCTAATTTATTATAATGATTTTATACCTTTCTAATGTGAGTATAAAATATTACTACATGTTACAATTTAATTAATATCAAACTGTAATTTCTGTATGCATTCCTGTTGATTCCTTTACAGATTCTCAACCGTACCAATAACATATTTGAGCTTATTACTGTCGAACCATTATTGTCAGGTGACCCGCAAGACAAATTTTGGATATCGATTCATGATGAACCTGACATTATCACTGATGAGAAAAATCTGAGATTAAAAGGTTCATCTGTTCTCATTTTTTTTTATTTAATTTCAGTGTGTATCTAATTGAGGAGAACTATTGTAATAGCAGTAACGTGTTTAGGTCAAATGATATACATGGAGAAATGGCAGATGATGATGTACCTTGGCACCCCAGTAATGCCTAACCTCAACTCTCTAATCACTACAGGTCTTTATATCAATGATCTCTCCATGCATGATTTTAGCAGGTGATAGAACATACATACTTACATATAGCTGTATGCATATGCATGAATTATTTCATAAAAACTGTTGGGCTTATTTTATTAAAAAAATATGTAATTGAGTGCGAATACAATTTGATTGCCTAAGCACATTAGAAGTATTATAGTATATAAAGCAAAATGTAATTGAACTATATTATATACTCTTAGTATACATTACACTGAACTGTTTGTTAATAACAGTCATTTCATACATTATTGGGTTCTATGTTCTTTTATAATTATTATAATGTTGTAATCATAAAGTTATATTTATACATGAAAATATTAAAAGATCAAAAACTTAATGTTAAGTAAGGTTACCAACAGAACTATGACCTTAGATGGTTTTGAGTATACATTTCAAATTCCAATATAAAAACCTTCTCGCTAAAAATATGGATTCATTTGTTAAACTGAAGTATATAGTTTCAATATTCACTGAAATTAAATGACAATTTATGAATGATGAATTTATGAGTATTATTTATTTTACTCATATTTATTTATTTACTCATTTATTTTATTTTTTAATTATCTCTTTATTGAATCAAATCATTCATTAGGAAGTTCTTGAGCAGTACTAATTACTTTTTCTCCAATATACAATCATGAAGTGCTATCCATCATATTGTGAAGATAGAAAAAAACATTAAGATCACACACAATAAAGAATTAATTTTTAATAAAATTACTATTTTACACACACACACACACACACATTCAGAGTCGGTCACATTCAGTTCGGGTTGGAACCCAAGACAGATAATTATGGTAAATCTATTGTTATATTCAGCACATTATATATATATACCGTATTATTTCCTTCCGTATTTAGACTTCACACCTCCATGTGGTACTATACTGTGCTACTATCCTCCAATAGCAAATAAATTTTGTTTTTTATTATTGAGTTTTGCTCAATTTGAGCTACAAACAAACACATTTAAAAGCCCATGCCCCAGCCATTCATGCCAAAAGGGAGCTGAAATTCTCTGGCTATCCTACTCTTGTAATGAGCAGGCAACCAGCAAGCTAGTATAGTGTTATATAATAATAATATTAATGCATTATTTAATTTTTTTATTAGGGTAGAATGAATTCCTTTTTAGATAGTTTACAATGTCCCTAATTCATATCATATTTCAGTCTGGATATTTACTGAAATAACTAAATCTGTGTGTGTCACGTGTCTTATTTTACTGAAATATTTTTAAAGAAATTGATTTTTAGAGATCTAATGTTAGCTGGAACCCAGCAGTCAGTAGAGCTAAAATTAGCTTTAGATCAAGAGCAACAAAAAAGTAAAAAGTTGGAAGAATCAATGCAAAAGTTGGATGAGGAAATGAAGAGAACTGATGAATTATTGTATCAGATGATACCAAAACAAGTTGCTGATAGACTTCGATCTGGAGAAAATCCAATAAATACTTGTCAGGTACTCATTTTGAAGTGAATACATACATATGCACAGAATATATGATAGGGAAACATGATACTTAATATATTTTCAAAAGAAGAATGAGAAATGAACTATAAACACAAGCATACAAACAAACAAAAAATTAATATTATTTAAATTTTATATGTTACAGTTTAAATTGGAAGAAGACTATTTATTATTTTATTTATCGCCTAAATAAAATAATTTAAAATAATATTCTACAAATATTTATTTTGTAGCTTTTTATGTAATAAATAAGAGACATAAATAACGAGAATATTGTTTATAAAATAGTTATGTAACTGAGTAAATAAAATTAAATAATTTATATTTATAAATTAAATCATTTTATTTTATTAAATTTTATATTTTTTTCAAATTCATGAACAGGATATATGATCAGAAATTGTTCAAACTGTTGTTTTTATTTTAAATTTTAGATGTTTGATGAAGTAACAATTTTATTTTCTGATGTGGTGACATTTACTGAAATTTGTTCTCATATATCACCAATGGAAGTAGTGTCTATGCTGAATGCAATGTATTCCATATTTGACAAACTAACAGAACATAATAAAATTTATAAAGTAAGTATGATACTGAATAATTTACTTTAGCTATTGTAATAACATACTATTGCTATTAGAGTAATGTGTCTTTTTTAAATTAGCCTAATAGTCAAACCGATGATCTATATTAATGTTGACAGAGTTTGAGTTCTCAGATATGTTACCAGGTGGAGACAATAGGTGACGCTTATATGGTAGTGTCTGGTGCACCAGAAATTGAATGTGACCATGCTCTCAAAGTGTGTGATATGGCTTTAGATATGATAGATGCCATTACAGAACTTAAAGATCCTAGTACAGGTTATTTCAATATATATATATATATATTTCTGGATCTATGTATTAAATTTTGAGCGATTATTTACACGTATATTACATAATTAATAAGGATAAAGATTAATTTTTATTTTATGAATTTTTAAATTATATGCAACTTATCACCCTTGTAATTTGTCTTTACACGCTGATTTGGTCCAGAAAATGGCAAGAGTGATGATATTTCAAAAACTTACAGCATTCAAACAGATATGCTCAAACTATATAAATACACATAAGTGTGCATAATTTACATATAAATGTATATAAACAAACATTAATATCGTGTAAATCTTTGCTGTAATTTGCAAAATATTTTCTAAATGTTAATATCCTAAACACCATAAGCATAATTAAACTAACATCTAAACTAACTTAATTAACATATCAGAAAGTAACATGCCATTAGATATACATTTAATTCACTATTGATGATACTTATATTAAAACCAGTTAGAATTAGTAATTAATTCTACTTTCAAAATTTAAGGGACACATTTAAAGATACGTGTAGGAGTACATTCAGGAGCTGTAGTTGCAGGAATAGTTGGTCTCAAAATGCCTCGTTATTGCTTATTTGGAGATAGTGTACATATTGCATCTCGAATGGAGTCAACAAGTCAAGCAATGAAAATACACATTTCTCAGTCAACTAAGAATCTTTTAACAACGCAATATGCAGTTTCTGAAAGAGGGCAGATACCAATAAAAGGAAAAGGCACGAGTGTACTATTTATTTATGGAACCATAAAAGTAGAATCTAATGGTCAAAACTGTGCGCTAAAGCTGCTATACAGTTATTTAATTCGAAGTTGAATTTTTTTTATTTTGTTACGACTACAGTTTTAAAAATGTTGAAAATAAAAGAAAATTCGGTTCTGCTACCGTCCTAGTTTTTATTTTTTAAGTATGCCTATATTTACTGGATTTTATAACTGGTGACGGGATTGAGACGGTTTAGGGTTGTGGGTGATGGATGGTGATCGTTTCTAACCAGAAAAGTTTTTTTTTAACAGCATTTCTTTTCCTCACCATCATGCCCGTAAACTGTTTACGTCAGTATCTTGATTTCTGTATTGAATCCCCTTCAAATAATGGGTAGGGATATATACCTTGCACACGTTTTCAAGTCAGGTACCTGATAATTAAGTTATCAGGCTACCATCAATGGAAACTCGCATTCTTTCTCTGGTATCCCATTTCTCTTTATTCCACTCTTACCCTTAAGTCTTATTTTTCGACTAATCTTTGGAGGACTCACTGACATTGACATCCGATTCCCCTCAATTTTCTCGTAAATCCCTAAGTCATCGGTAAATGTCTCATTGGCACACCGAATTTTCCTTCTATTTCAAGTTATAATTGATTACAAGAGGAGTTCATTGCTCCATTATATTCTACTATACTCATTAAAATGCAGTCATTACACTTTAAACCAGCAATCGTACTTTTAAAATGTAGGGATTAGATTAATATTACAATTACATTTATTGTAATAAATTACATTCATATCATAATTTGCTTAGGAATGATGAAGACGTACTGGTTAGAATCTAAGAAGGAGCATACTGGCTTTAGAAGTGGTTATCCGAAAGGTATGACAACAAGATTATCTAGTGAGAACGCAATAAAGTTCTCAAGCACATATTCTCCTGTCACATTGCAACAAGTAGCTGCAGTTACTAAGTCTGCTGCCACATCTCCTGTCATCAAACATTCTGGTATTTATTGATCCACTGAATTTTTATTCAAATAACTACATAAGTATTTTTTCATCAAAGGATTATTGGAAAAAAAATTGTCTCCGAGGCCAGAATACAAAATGAGCTACTACAAAACAAACTAGTTATATTATTGCCATAATTTTCATGACATCATAACAATTCTAAGGTTAATTCATTCAAAAGTTTATATTTTATTAAACACTTATAATGTTTGATTTAATAACAATCAGTTAGAATTTTATTTGATATTTAATGATATTAGTGATATTGATATTTATTTGATATTAGTGCCTAATATTTTAGGTACCTAAGGGCAGTGTAATATTTTGGCCCTTTTTATGTAATATTACTTCTTATGCTACACCAAAATAGCTCATTATTTAGCACTGATGTTTACTTTATTTCTCTATACATTTACGTCAAATAAAGTACAAATTTTAATACCAAAGAATTACCAAAATGAAGATTTTATTTCAAAGGGTTTTATTTTATTTCTGTTAAAATACATTTAATATATCAAAGGGAGGAATTGACTAAAGACGTTCATTTATATTAAATTTGAAATAATTAATTTAAATACGTTGTTTGCACAACAAAATTCTTATTTTAATTTACTCAATCATTTTCATGTATATGTTGGCATTTTTACTTATTATAAATAATAAACAAATAAATTAAAGACAAAAAAATAAAAGATGATGTAGAATAACATTTGTTATTCTATGAAATTACATTAAAATCATAGGCACCAGGTTTATGACAATTTTATTTTTATATTGCAGAATAAGTGTTGCTTAATATTCCAATATATGATAATATATAAATTATTTGTGAATAATAATTATTCAGCTCTTCTGACCTGCTTTGTTTTTATATAGTCACAGAGCCTAGTTTGAATTTAGATGGCACAGCATTACAAGTGAGTGGGCCGAGTCGAACATCAGAAAATGAAAAAAGCATTGAAGAGCTCATCCAAAATGTATCAACCATTAAAAATTCTTTGGAAGAAATTAATGTAAAAAAAATAAACCATGAGGACATGTATGTGAGCACTCTAAGCTTACTCAGCCAACAAAAATGTTGTACTGGTTTTGTAAAATCAAAAGACAAACCTCGTGGAAAGTCGTGTGTAGTTCTTTAGATAAACTCATCATTTTAATTTATTTGATGCAGGAATATTATAAAAACCATTACCATATACACTTTGCAAACATGTCAATAGTGTTGTAACATATTGTCACAAACTTCTAATTCATATTATAATTTATATATAAATTATTATAACAGTAAACCAAATAATGATTATACATATATATATATATATATATATATATATATATATATATATATATATATATATATATATATATAATTATCTTCATTTTTGTTGTGATTATGAATACAACATATTTAAATGCTATCTACATAAAAGTAGATATGATGAGTCCTGTGATAATAGATAAGAATTGATTTTAACTGAAAATAAAAAGTAAAGCTTCAATTTGTGTTCCTTAATTACCCTAAGCCTAAGTAAAAATAAATACTTCAGACTATTATGGGTAAAATGGAAAAGGGCAGGTGAAGGTGGTAAGTGGAAGTGCTTAACGTTCGCTACTGTATTATATACTACTGTAGATTGGAAATGAAAGCGTTAGCAGACAGCGTTGTTCAGTCATTCATCTGCTATTTGGTTCGAAATTTTCGTTCGTATAATGGCAAACAAATATCATAAAGTTAAAATTAATTCAGTAAAACATGTTACTAGCAGTAGAATGGGCTTCACCGAGTAGTGGGCATATTTTTTATTTGTAATTCAACGTTCAGTTTTAATAATATATATTATGAAATTATTGCGGGTGAACACCCAGAGAGAATTAATTGCTTATCATTAAAGCTGATAAAATATTCAGTCATAAACCCGGGTAGATGTAGGTTGATGATTTCGCTCGAATCTGATGGGGAAAGTAACGAACTGATTGAAATTGTTAAGGTTCTCTTTCCTTATAGCAGAAGTTGCATGGTATAATGTAAGATGCAATTCAGCAGTATGGCCAGCCACTGAACAACAACCAGGTTAAGAAAATATTTTTCACTACATTCTATATATAATATTAAATATATGAGAATATAAGAATCACCTAGGAATAAATAAATAGGAATGTAACTGAACAGGAAAACTGCATGGCTATACTTCAAAAGAATGTTGAACTGACATTCGTAAAAGTATATAAGAAAATAAAAATCAATATTTATAATAACACAAAATACAACCATCGGCTCAAAAAAAGGAAAAAGGTAAGGTTTAAATATTGCCTTTTGATTACTTGATTACCTTTGATTACATAGCAAAAACCGGAAAGCGCAGAAATATATCCTTGTATATTTTGCAACGCTTTCGTGTTAATTCGAAATATTTGTCTTCCTATTGTTTGTGGTATGGAAGGTGTTCTATTAGGATGCTTTTTTGTAATTAAAAAAATAAATTGATAATGTTAATACATTTTGAAATTATAGTTTTAAGCTTTGTTGAAGAAGGGCTAAATGATTAGACCGTTTATATTGGTAGCAGCTATCGGTATAAGATCAATGCACTATAACCTTCCCATCTGACTTTCATTGTGTCGGTTACATTCTTTTAGCGCAAGCCAAAATGAATATTGGTGTTTATTAAAGTTTTACATTCAGTATTGTTAAAACAATTATTTCCGAAGAAATATTCGAGATTTCAGCACACGTATGTTTTATATTGTTTTTAGCTTTTAGTACTAAAAGTTTTTATTGTTATTGGGTTTTAAAGAATTTCTAAAGGAAACATAATGTCTATAGAATTTCGGAATAGATTGAAAACAGGAATAATTTTAACTATTCCTTTTATTTTGTCATTAATTTTGTGGAGCACCATTTTTGTTTTTTATTTATTTGAAAGCACCTACTGTTTGTTATTTTACAGAGTCCATCTTAGATTTGTTCATTTTTTCATTTATCACGGACCTTTCTCATTTTTAGCTCACCGCTCGATTGCTCGAATTATCTTCATTCAATAATTCTTCATTCGGACCTGGACAATATATGAGACTCCATTGATTGAAGACAACAATTGAAGTACATTGAAATTAAGCTCTTAAATAAAATGGTTTCTCAAGCCCAAAACCCTTTGCAGCAATCTAACCCATTGCCCGTGGCAAGCTCATTGCAAGCGGCTGCTCAAGTCACGACTGGGTTTGGTTCAATTGGTGGACAGACAGCAGTTGTAACTCAAACAACTTCATCACTGACCTCACAGACTGCACAGAGCTCATTCAGCGTGGCTCCGAGCATAACTCAAACACCAGCATTAGCTCTTGGCTCCCTTCCTATTACTTCTTTCATGAATCAGCCTCAGACAGTATCATCATCTCAGTTTACTTCTGCTGTTGCGACGGCCACTCCATCTTGGGCTATCAGTGGCACCACTGCAGGTTAGTATAAAGTGTTCAGTTCTTATAGCAATCTACATACACAAACCTTGATTGTGGTACAGTGAGTACTTTTTCAACTTCATTTTCTCTCCCTTGTGTAAATGAAACAATTTAAAAAGCTCTTAAAAGCTTTTAGTATGCATTTTTTTACTCTGTTTGATAAGTGGCTGGAATGGAGAAACATCACTTGCTATTGTAACAAACAAGTTTTGTTCTGTTTTAGTAGCGATGTGTTTCTAATTATAAGGACTGATGAAACTGATTTATACTGAAATTTAATTTCTTGATACTGCTAGATATTATTTTTTAAAGGAAAATGTGAAAATAAGATGTTGAATTCTATCTAATATAAAATAGCGTAATGCAGTTGTAAAACATTTTGGTATAATATATAATTATAATTGGTATATTTGGTATAATTATAATAATTAGTATATCTTGCATCGTAATATAAAGATAAAGTTTAGTATACACCTCCAGAAATGATTAGCATTAGTGTTCATATAAAAGATTCCAATATCTGTAAAACAATAACAGTACTATTTAAAATATTTCCTGTTTATCTGCTTGTTATTGAATACATGTCACATGTTTAAAAAAATTAGTTAAAATTAGAATAAGTTGTTAGAAGTAAAATGTGTTAGAGTTTGTGGAAGTTCCTCTCAATTTATTAAATAATATGTGAAACTTTTATAAAAAAAATATAAAAAGAAGACTACAAAAACAAATAAATTTAATTAAAAAATTAATTTTTATTTATTAAAAATTAATTTGTTAGAAAAATTAATTTGTTTGATATTAACAAACGGCTTCCATAAAACAATAACAACTTTTCAGTTTTTTCCTAAAAACCAGGTACTTAGGAGGTTTGTTGATGTTGAAAATACTCACACATTTTATCTCACCCTATAGTTTACTTCTGAGGAACAAAAGGGTTAATAATTTATAATATTTTGGAATTGGGTTACTAATCTTTTGGAATTTTTTCTAAGCTGGAGGTCAACCACCTTTTAAAGTTGGTAAACAAGATCAGATTCCACAAGAAATGGTCCTTTTAGTGCAAGGATTCAAGTAAGAAATTTTACCTCATAATGAATATATATATTATATTTTATGCTGTTCGTTCTGCAAAATAAAGTAATTCTTGTTAGATTCTTTTAATTAATATGTTTTACATGCGTTACGTTTTTGGTTTTAAAAAAGTGAAAAATACAAGATTAAGTAATTTGCATTGGTTTCTAGAAATTTTGTAGCTGAGCAGAAAAACTGCTCGTCTGAAGTTGCAAGAGGTAACATAAAACCGATTGTAAAAGTCTCTGAAGATATTGATGCATTGATCAAGCAGTTTGTAGTGAAATTAAAACGAATTGTCAGTCGTAATAACAGACTTAATGTCAAACTGAAAGCTGATACTATTCGAGTAAGTATTTTATTATTTATATGTTTAGACATTCGCTTACTTCTTACAACTTGTATGCCCATGTTATTTAGTCTGAATTGAATAATTGGTATGCTTAAAATATCTTTTCATGTTATTCAGCAATATATAAAGTTCTTTAGAAAGTTTTATCATTACTCCTAGAAATGGTAGGATATTTCCCTATCAAGCGAAAATGTAATATAAGCTAATGAACTTTACTTTGCAAAAAGTGTTTATAATTGAACAGAGTAGCTATTAATATAACTGACATCAATATATCATGGTACATGATAAGCTTAATATTTACATTATCACATACAGAGTATATATAAGTATATAAGTCGAGGTATTGTGTCGAGGTAGTGTGAATTAATATGTTACAGCATACCAAATGCCTTAATCTAGATCAAGAGTTTATCCTATTTTATTTGATAGGGACTGTCGGACTGTGAACTTGCCCAAGACATGTCGAGTGTATTTCAGAATAGCGATTCTAGCTTACCAGTAGACAACTTTTTTTCACGTCTTGCTGAAAGGTTTAAGGAACAAGTTGTTTCATTTAAACTGCAAATAGAAAACACTGAAAAACATTTATTAAGTGTTTTGAACCCTACAGCTCTGACACCTCAAGGTATTGTGATTTTGTATAAAATATTCAAATATCAAATAAGACTATTATATATATTATATATATATATATATATATATATATATATATATATATATATATATACATATGAATACAGACACTGAATATATATTTTTGCTTTTCAGAATTGTATACATCAATGCAGCGGCTTCATGATTCATTTGTTGCTCTTGCTGGGAGACTGCAGTATGTACATTCCTCTATCACTGCTCTTAAACAACGTCAGCTTGAACTTCGTAAAAGAAAACTAAATGACTACACAAACATTTTTGACAAGAGGGGGACGCATAAAAACAAATATAATAATTCATTGTTACCATCTCCTAGTCCAACCCCTTTTTCAGGTATGATTAATTAGACTAGATAAATAAACTATGTTGTTACAATGTATTTTATTTTCTCTACTTCTTACAGTAATTTGAATCATTTTTAGTAATCTGTATCATTTTAAGTCTACTGCAAATAGACTAGTAACAGTTGTGTACTAGCAAATCTAATTAGTTTTAAAAACTAGTCGTAATTTATTTAATTGCAAGTGGACATCTAAAGGTGGTTGCAGTCATTTTTCATCTACTTTTGTACTCTGGTACAGAACAAAATATATTTTCATTGGGGTGCACATCAGTTGCACCTTTAAATACTAATAAAGAAAAAAATACATTTTTATTGACATTTTCTATTTCTTAACCTTAATGAAATGTGTTTAAGAAAACATTTTCTGCATAATGATGCAGTTTTTATGAGTATGATTAACTTTTCTGCAACTTTGATCTTACATAAACATTGTTTTTACTTTTTATAATAAGGGATATAGTTCTTCAATTTCTTTTGTTTCCTTTTTGAGAACATTAAATAATTTTACTCATTATTGATCTGATTATTGGACAATTATTGGGTCTATCTATCAACTATTAGGTCATTGAAAATATTTTTATACAAGATAGAACATAATCCATGTTTAGTGTTCATTCATAATGTACTTCTTTCTTGTTACCAACTTAAGCATTCATAGAATGCACATAACCTGAAAAAAATGTACATGTATGATAATATATTATTATTGGTTATCCAATAGCTTATCTGTTAGCAACTTCTGGCATATCAAGATCATTTATCATTTTAATAATAATTATAAGAATGCTTATGTTTAATTATAAAATAATCATTATTTGAAAACCAAACTGTAAATTTGGTAATAAATAGTAATATACAATACTTGTTGATTCCTGATGCATGTGAAAATTCTTATATTTAATATTTGTAAATATTTCAGTAGTTGATTTGCCTATTATACTAAGCACTGAATGTTATCAGTTAAAGAGTAATTAATTCCATTTTTTTAGGGCAAAGAAATTATCATATAATTAATATGATGGCTTCTCAAGCAAAAATGATGCAATCGATGTCAAAGTCACAAGGGGCAGGTAAATTTCCTTTCTTTTTTTCTTTTAAAATTAGTTTTTGTTTTTTCTATAATTATTCTAGACAGTAAATTTAAATTACACAATGTTTACAGCACATTATGGTACTTAAGTATACAAGATTTAGAAATCAAAAAGTGTATGATTTGTGTATGCAGTGTATTGAAATTTTAGGAATAAGACCGAGACATTCTTTATTTCAATTACAATACAACTTTGGCTACTTAATTATGTTTTGACAAAAGAATTGCAAAACTTCATAAAACATTTTTAAGTTAGTTTGTAGTTATCAGGGGAGGGATTTAAATTATGGCTGATTGTAAATTTATTTAATACCAAACATATTTTATCTTTTACACATAATAGAAGGTACATACAGTCTGTAAGCAATTAGAAATATAAAATTTATAGTCATGAAAGCTAAAAATAAGGTTGAAAAATAACAATATCTTTGGACACTCTTGGAATCAGAAACAGATAGTGGTTATAATTGATTGAATACCTGTGTCTATAAACAGTGCTGTGGTATGCTTTTTACTTCTAAGTCATGAACACTCAGTACCTGATGTTATGTTAACCTGTCTCACAAAAAGGAAACTGGAAATTTTTCGTATTTCAGCTTTACAGTGATTCAAAAATAATTTCTTCATAACCTGAATACCATGGACAGGTTATTTAGAAGAATGACTGTTTGGTAGCTAGCTAACTAATGTCTCTTCAGGTTCCCCTGATTTTTTAAAAAGTATTTAATGATTTTGTGTTGGGGAGAAAGCAACAGCCATATGTAGGTGCCAAGATAAGGAATTTTGTCTTGTTGACTCATTCCATTTTTAGAATCACTTAAATAAATAACTTAATGTTGTTATTAGTGTAGTCCATTTTACTGCCATTGATAAAGTGAAGTGATATTGGTGCCATTTTAAACTTTTAAAAAAAAGTTGGCAAAAAGTAATAAAAGCAGGTTGAGTGAGTTGAGAACAAAGAGGAAGCACAGTATTGTAGTGATTGAATGCCAACATTGAGTGATAGCTAAAGGACAAATTGAACTCCTGGCATTAATATAGTTTTTTAGGTGCATAACGAGGCACCTACCTATTTACAGTATTGCAGATTTGGAAAACAAATAATAGTTCTTAGGGCTGTATATGCACTATATCAAATAGATACCTTTGTACTATATTATTCTTCTAATTATGTTTTATTATTCACCTGGAATATTTGAACTGTAAAAGCTGATGCCTATAATGTTTAAAATTATTACATGTAGTATTGAGCATATGATTGATGCAATAATGACTTAAAACATGGTATGGAATAATTCTGAATCTTCTGAACTATCTCAACAAATTAGGCAAGTTTTGTGCATATTACAAATATAACATGTAGTGTGTAGTTTTAAGTAACAAGCAGTTACTTTATACAAAAATATAATATATAAAATTTCCTCAAGATATTCTGAATTATAAATAAATACGTTCAGTTTGTTCACATTTGCCGTTCAGCATTTGTTTGATGTTTATGGAAGGTTGTAAACAATTACAATGAGTTAATTTATCTCAAACATGTATTAAAATCAATAATATGACCAGTTTAAGTCAACTGTATTTAAATTGGTACTCAGTTATAATAACTAAATGATTTATAAGTAAAATATAATTTTTAAACCAAACAGTAGTCTCTTTCATACATGTTTTAGCAACATGTATGTATTTACATTTTTAACCTCTATGTAAATTTGTATTATTCAAAATTAAAAATTAAATCAGTTACAGACTATAAGCAAGGCACCTGTGCATAGTATTCATGAAGGAATGTGAAACATAAATTAACTGTAAGTAGTTATAATAATATTTATAGTATCAGTTAGCTTTGTACGAATTTAAGATTAGGTTTATAACCGCAAAACTGATTATTTTCTTTTTTTTAACATACTGCATTCATTTTGCTTCAATGAATATGCTAGATTTTGCCTTAGTTTTGTATGATATTTTTGAATTATATTTTTTAATAGTTTAATTTGATAAGCTACATAGAATAATTCTGGAAAATCATGTATTGCAGTTTTAGTAAAACAAGTT
Source organism: Lethocerus indicus (assembly GCA_019843655.1). NCBI lineage: Eukaryota > Metazoa > Arthropoda > Insecta > Hemiptera > Belostomatidae > Lethocerus > Lethocerus indicus. Next base: position 49,321,586 of record JACDQD010000001.1, on the reverse strand, counting down.
TTAGTTATCTAGTACAATTGAGAGTATTTATACTCACACTTCAAACTGCTTTTTCTTATCTTTTTTTAAAGCTCTGTTGTGTACATATTCTGCAATACTTGTTTGCAACCTTCCAATGGGACAAATGCAAGTAGGTTTAGAGTAACCTAAGGTATTGTATAATATTTCAAGTGTGTTTTTACTATCATGTTTGGTTTGAATCTGAAATATATATGGCTGCATTGTGTTTTCTTTAATGACAGTATTTAACATTATATACATTTATTGCTAGTGGTTCTTCATAACAAACAATGTACTGGTGAACTGTACAGTAAGCTGTACAATAATTGTTCAGATGCTTGTCATTAATTTTTTATAACAGTCTATAATTTTGCATGCATTATGCTTTCTTTCAATTTTAGATAAATTATTTTTATTTCATGTGACAAGTAGAAATGGTGTATCGTAAGTACCATGATATTTATGTGTTCATAGTACACTTATCCTTTTACATTTTATATATATATGTATATATACACACATTCATAAACAGATGTGTGTGTGTGTGTGTGTGCGTGTGCGTGCGCACACGCCTAAACACTTTTGTATATTTCTGTATGCTGTACTGCTATATAATAAGTGTGAGGCCATTTCATTTGCTGTTATGGGAGTTATGTTATAAATGGTGGGAACATTAAATAATAGACCTCATTTTATTGCAGATAATCTCTTATTAAATCCACAGACTAGAGGGTCTAATCGTTTTCAGTCGGCTGTTGATGTATCAGATGTTGGAACAAGTCAAAATTTCCAGCTTAAACCTCCACCTGGAAACAAAAGAGGCAAGCGATAGCAACCAACATTTATGAAAGTAAACTAATAATAAGAATAATCAAATAACAATTTTTTAGAGAATGTTATTCTGAAATAACATTTAAGATAATATAATTTAAAATAAGATTATTTTAAAAATGTTCTACTATAATTGTATGTTAACTTAGATAATTATTGGTAAATAATGTTATTTTTGTAATCTTTTTTTTTACAAAATAGTATATTCAAATGAGATTCGTTCAATATATGTAATAATAATTATTAAGGTTTGTATTTATATTATCTTAATATTTGTATGTTCAACACTGGCATCATTTGGTTAATAGCAGGGGTGGGTACATTCTGTTTTTTCATGTGTTATATAAGATTACATCGTTACGTAGTATGAAATATATAAATTCAAATTAATATAGTTATATATTCTACAGAAACCTTATTTGCTGAAAACATACAATACAATTAAAAGAAAGAAAAAATAATTGTTTAAAAATTTTAAGAAAGTAAAATATACTAAAAAGTGCAACATTTAACGAAGACTGTTGGTTAAATCTTTGAAATTTGATGCACAATTTTTTAAAACCTATCATAGCAATTCTGTGAGATGATAACTCAACTTCATTGTAGAATACACAGATTCACAGTAATATGTTGTACTAAAATTTGAAATTTTACAGTGAGCAATATTTTTTTGGACATATTGAGTCTGGCACTAGCTCCAAAATTCAAGGGAGTTGCACTTTCCCACCCGTGGCATATATTGATTATATTATAATCTGTTTCAATATTTGTCAATTGATTGATATAAATAAAATAATGTGTATTAATATTTCAAGTAAAATCTGTAGCATGTTTTTTATATCAAATATATTTCTTGCATCATAATTTTACATTTCATAGTATTTCTAAGATACATTTAATTTTTATACCTCATGAGAATATCGGTGAGAGCAAAAATTCGCACACTATAAATAACTCTTAAAAAATGTTTGTAGGACTTACTTCTCCTACATATAATTTTGAAGGATTAAGCTGTTTAAGTAAAAATGATTTTTTCTAACTTTTTTTATTTTGCACAATCAACTTTTACAGCTATAGGTGCAATTAATACATGTATATTTTTCACTTGTTTGTCTCGAAGTAAAAATAAAACACTCAATTTCTAAAGGCAGTCTGTAGATTATTAAACAAAAGTATTTCTTCCCACATGAACTAATTCATGCTATTTATTTAAGAACCATGAATTTTGAAATACATCAGAAATTTAATTAAATAATACAACTTTAACCCGGAGAATTGGTTAAAGTGTATTTCATTAGTGTGGTAGATATTAAGGACGTCCATCAAAGGAGAAGCCCGCAGTCTGTAGCGTGGCATAGCAACTCACCTAGCCCGCCCCTTAGCGGCTTACAACTGGTGTCAGGTGGGCTGTGGGTTAGCTTGTAAAGACGGCTACGCACCGAACCATGGATCGGGTCGGGAGTCCTTGATCGGGATTCTCTACTAGAGGCTTTGGGAAAATGTTTCAAATATCCTAGAGCCATTTATATTCCACCGTTGTCTATACTTCCATGTCCTTGTTTGTTATCCGGTTTTCATTTAGCCTGTCTGTTTAATTTCTGTTATTTGTGGCACTCTCATACTCAAGGTAAAACTGTCAGTTAGGGAAAGTATAAGTATAATCCTGACCTTACTCTTATGTGCCTTAGATTGGTCACTTAATTCGTTTTAAATGTTCATGTCAATGCACTTATTCTGCATGTATGTTGCCAGGAAAGTGAGCTCAGTCCATTGGGTCGATATGCCCATACATCAGTGCAACTCTGATGGAAATTCGTTTTTACAGTTTATGGACTTGAAGAAAAAAATGGAATAAGAATGTGAACCTTGTGTGGTAATAATAATAATAATCTAGTCAATATATTACGGAATTTTCTTATAACGTTTAATGAAAAATATTATGAAACATATTTCATTATATAAAACAATTAAAAAGCACAATTATAATAATTATTTTATTTTATAACAACTTCATAGAGCTTCAGTCAACTGTGTAATAAATTAACAATATCAGGTTAGAATGTTGTATTATGTGTTTAATGCTCCAACTTGCAGAACTGGTAACAACGATTTATAAACATTGTTAATATAGGATACACTATTAGCCACCTGAAAAATTAAAACACAATCCTAGAAATAATATCAAATAAGCCTGATAAACAAAGAAATTTTTAATTCTGACATACTAGTTACTATTAACAACTAATATTTTACCTCCAGAAAAATATCAGTAATGTGTGCATGAGTATCCTGTAGTTTTATTATATTATTTGTGTACCACTCCCCAATAGTGTTTATTCGAACAATTATTAGTAACATAATTCTGGAACAGAATACAATATAGATATTATTGTAAGTGAAACAAAAAATTATTTTCTTAACTAATAAAAGTAATTGATTCATTTATGAATATTTGATTTACCATTCGTAACTACACCAGGGTTATTTATTTTAACTAAACAATTGTATTTGATTACCTCAATATACTATTTAATTTATTTGATACAATAAAAATAATACAGCTAATTAAATACAAGTCACAGAATTACAGAGATAAATATACAACAATATGGGCAAATTGATTTTCTCCTTACTTAAATAACTCAACCGCCTCTAACTCAGGCCTCCTATTTTCTTTAAGCATTAGGTTTTCACATAACCTGTGAAACATTTCCATACTTAAGGCTGTAAACCTGGCTAAACTTGTAATTGCCTTTCTATGAATATTAGTAACATGTTGATTTTCACTTAATATTTCTTCATTAGTTATATTGTAACTAACCTGAAAAGACAATGTCCTACTAAATGATTGATCCATTTTTCATGACATAATACATACATAATAACATTAATAATAGAAATAATATATGACACAGTGAAAAATTACTTCGACCAATTTCTTAGTCATGATGGACACCCCTAAATTCTTCACTGCAGATATTAAAGCATGGTTAAATTCCTCTGCTTCTATCTTATCATCATCATCATAATAAGTGGATTTTCCTATTTCCTTGATTTTTTCAAAAGTATCATCTATATCATTTTTCTTTTCATTGTCACATTCCTGCAAATAAATTTCTATTTTTAAGTTGCACTGTTGTGCAACCATCTCCAACGCCTCTAGATGTATTAAACCTACAAAAAAATGAAGAAATAAATTATTTTTACAAATCTACCGATAATTATTAAATTTAAAACAAAAACTTAATTATTTCATTGAAATTAGAGCTAGACAATGAAAATGGATAATAAAATTGAAACTAGCCAATTCTTGGTATTTGTTTGGAGGTTCATGAGGGTTGGGAATATCATTACTTCAATTGTATACACTTATACATATAATTTTTAAGTAGATTGGTTTCAGATTTATCAGTTTAGTTTTTCTTCAGTAATATGCAGAGGTATTTTCATATGTTGATTAGTTAGTTTGTCAGCATTGTTGCTGTGTTGGTGTTTTTTTGGTACACAATAGAAAACAAAAGTCACAAAATAGTGGTGTTACATAAATTCAACAACCAATAACCACCTCAGAAACACTTCCAAGGATTGTACCTCACTTATATAAATGATTTAATGCTAGTGAAAACGGTGGAAAGCTGAAACTTTAATACTAAAAAGGTGGCTCTGGAGATAGAAATTACATGGGTGATAAAATATAGAAACCAATAATAGTAGAAAAGCAGTCATACAGATGGTAAAAAGTCATTACCGTTCATATCATCGAACAATTTGTCAAATTGAGTACTTCTTGAAGCTGACGAATTTTCTTCTTTCGAAGAATCATGTTTTGTTTGAGCTTCCTTCAAAATCTAGAATAAGAAACATACTCGGATACTATATAAGACAAATCTTACATCCAAGTCAGAGGTGTATTCACAAAGAAATCATCTGTGATAGAGACATAATAACTGTTTTCTTTTCTAAACATGATTGAAGTATTAGATCACTAAAATAAAAAAGTCCTACCCAGATTAAAATCCAATGGCTAACACTTATTTAATAAACTATTTCTTACTTCGCTCAATTTGGGCTTGTTATCAGTAATAAATAATGCCCTCTTCTTCTTGAGTCCAGGGTCTCCTTCTTGAAGCACTTCCATAGTTTTCTTTCCAAGTGTTTCTAATGTGTCAAGTCCAGTATTTATTACTTTAGATCCAATTTGGCTTACGCCACCAAAAATCCCTTCTATTACAGATGATTTTTTTTCTGCATCTAATTGTCTTTGCTTGAAACCTCCTTGCATACATCAATAAACTCTATTAAATCAGTTATAGAAAATGATATAATAATAAAAATGTATTTAAACTAGATTATCTACATATGTGTAAACTTGCCAAACAGTACATATGAAATTTCACAATCAGTTTAATTTCAGTCACAATAATGCACATCAAAGAATTAAGTCTAGTTTTTTCAATTTTCCTTTATAAGGCAAGTGCATCTCACTTGGGGACCACTGTAGATGGAGTGTGGGGCAAATCCGTGAGTTTTGAAAAAATAAAATTTTTGATTTTTCAATTTTCCTTTATGGGGCAAGTGTAAGTAATTTAGGGAGCACTGTTGACAGAGTATTATCAGTGTGGACAAATCCATGAACAGTTTTGAAAAAACAAAATTTTGGATTATTCAACTGTCCTTTATGTATGTGTATCTCACTTTGGAACCACTGTAGACAGAGTGTAGGACTAATCCGAAAAAGTTTTGAAAAAACAAAATTTTCAAACAGAAAAGTAATTTTTAAATTTTATATGAGGAATTAAATTAACTAAGGATGATATAATATCATCTGAGATATTTTCTTCCTACATATGTTCTTTTTAGGACCAAGTGTATCTTGGCCTTTATTCAACATCACTGATAAATTATTAAATAATAATAGTTGACATGCAAAACAGTAACGCAAATAAGGTGATAATATATTAAATACCAAAATTGGATGATTCTTCTATGTTTAAATTGGCAGTAACCGATTGAGCTAATTTTTCTGGTTCTGGTGCCCCTAGGCCAGTTTCAATTGCAGAAGTCAATCCCTGTGTTATTGTACAAACACTTTCTGTTGCACGGGAAATAATTGACGTCACACCCCACGTTCTCCCCCAATTACTCCAACTATGCTATAATATAAAAAAATATATTACTATACCTATGATAATCTCTACATTTTCTATTTATTGCAATCATCCTACGTTAAAAAAATATAAAACTGATAATTAAAAAATGATAAATGAATAATAATAAATATTCAACCGAAACAAGAAGTTAATACAGTAAACTCTTTTAACTCTTCATTAGTAAAGAGTGAATATGGAGAGTTGTGTCTCCCCCACTCATGCTGTTCCGAGATTTTTCCTGTTTTTGGAAACCACCCAAGAGGGCCCCACCCATTGAATGGGACCCACTCGGGGTCAGTGATAGTAGTGATTCAAGTTCTGGTCGTGGAAACCTTCACTCACTCACCTTAACTCTTGTTAAAAACCATTTAAAGAAAAAATGATCAATAACTCACTCTAATATGCATATGAATAATAAATAGCACAACATACTATTAGCTCATATCCACAGAATCTAGTTTTTACTACAATCCATAACAAAAGCATTTACATGGAAAATATTTTTAATCGTATTTCAACACTTTTACTGATGTGCCAACATAATCGAATCCAGAAGTCAACGTAACAGTTTCTTATAAATTAGGGGGAATAAAAAATATAATATTATGATAAAAAACTTCCATTATAAAATAATAAAAAGTAACTTGATAAGAATGAAAAGGGAACTTTAAAGACAGAATTGATTACCTGAGTATCTTCTTCTTCATATGCATCTGGTCCACAATGTCCTGGAGAATTCACACTGTCCTCATTCAAAATCTATAAAATAAATGATATATTTGAATAGATACAATTAATTGAACTATCTCATCAACTTTAACAAATTATATTTTTTAATGATAACGAGTGTTATTTAATGCTTTAACATGGTATTATTCATCATAGATAAGGATGTGACTTTGTTATACATACATAACAAAATATTAAATTGTTTCTTGAAATTGTAAACAATGTACTATGGTTTAATGAATAAGTGGAAACATTCTCATTCTGATGCAGTAACTTCAACATGTGATAAAGTTCTGGAAGAACAAAAAAAATTAACATGTGAAACCGAAGTGAAACTTTAGTTTTATATTGGTGATTTTTATGGATTATTATATTAATATTAATTAACATGAGGAATAAAAGGAAAAATCGAAGGTTACAAAGGTAGTATGAAATGAAGAAAATGACGTCTTTAAAAACAATTTAAAATTGTTGAAAATACCTTCTAATTTTATATTTTCTCAGATATCGAATTTTAATAATATATAATATAAATAATATTAATTGATTCATATTATTTATTAATATTTAAATTAAAATTAATTAATTATAATAATTGTTTAATATATTAAGACTCTAGTGCCGTTTGTCTGTCTGTAACATATTGTGTATGTTGAACCTTCCCAGAAAGAAAGACCCAAATTGCTTAACATCAAAAAAAGCAGAAATGTACTTTTTTTTCTTAATGGTGATTTAATCTCAGGTGAGATAACAGGCTCACCCTGGGTGTCAACAATATTTTTTCTGCATTCTTCTTCATTGTGCTAAATACATGAGTAAATCATTAAAAATTAACAGGAACAACAGTATAGTAGAGCTTAATTAGCTTAATATAATACATTGTTCAATTTCATATGAAATGGTTTCATAAATCTAAACCAATATTATTGGCCACAAAAAGGATTAACAAAAGAATACAAATTCATTATTATGTGTATTGAAGCTAATTACCTTTTCTGTTTTTCTTAATGGTGATTTAATCTCTGGTAGGCTAAGAGACTCAACCTGGGCCTCAACATTTTCTCTGCATTCTTTGTTAACCTAAGTAGATGAAATGATTATTAAAAATGAACAACACAAACACTTAACACAAAACTAACTAACAACCTGACTATTATTTAATCATTTACAAATTATAACTGTAGGTAAAATTCGGTATGCCACCAAGACTAAATATAAGTAATTAATGATAAGAGATTAATACTGCACAAACACTCAATTGCATTCTCAATATAATCACTTAACTATACATAAACATATATAACACCCATAATACTGAAATAATTGTTCATGATGTGTGAGATAACTTATTAATATTTAGGTTGTAAATTGCAAAGTATATATACCAAATTTGTATTTTAACTCATCATATATCATGATCAAATTGAAGTCCTCTCCTTTATTATTACCTATCCCTTATCCCTCCCAAAATGGCTTAAACTCCACTGGCCTAGATATTTTCTGTAGCCAAGACACACATTAAAAATGAAATCACTGGGTGGCTTCTTTATTGAGAGAAATAACATAAAAAAACTGCAATTGTACTAATGAATGTTTGTTCAATGTACAAAAAAAGTATATATATAAAACCCTAATCTGTGAATTTGTTATCAATTATACTTAATAAAATAAGGTGGATGAATGACAAAATAGTAATGTAAATTTTAATGTGTGCAATTCTTACATATGAAAATAAGCTATATGTATGGTTTCAAATGAGTAAGATTAAATAAGGCTTTGCAGATTACTTACATCCAAATCCTCTATAATATTCGGGTCCTCAATTTCCCAGCCTTCAGCAAATGGAGGGGAAAACACTCCCAATGAAATATCTTTGTGCTGTATGTAAGCATATTCACAATCTGTACTACAAGACGAATCATTAGTATTTGAACTTTGAGATTCTTTTTTTCCATCGTCCTCGCACGGAACAGAGTCAGAATCACATTCATTACTGCTCGTTTGGTTTGTGCCCTGACTGGATTCGTCAACATCGTCTTCTCCAAAGCTGGGTTCATTAGATTCCTCTGACATCACGGGAGCTGGAATTATTCCAAACGCTTCTACACTTCTTGTATCCGACGAAAACGTCCCAGCCGTTTTTTGGGACGAGGAGAGCGTAAGTTCGTCCTCGGCACTATGATACCCATCGCTATCTTCAGAGCTAGACATAGCTCTTCTTTTAGAGTCAGACAATTAATAATTTATTAAATTTAAGAATGCACCAGGCCGCGTGAGACTATATAATAATAAAACAACGAATGTCAATATAATATACACGTCACTAACATCCGAATCAAACGGCTCGAACTGATGACAATACCAATACGCATTTACCTCCCGTAGCAGGTATTAAAATAGATCACATGTTCGAGTAGAGGGACAACATATCAACTCGATATGTGAAATCAATAATATATATTATTATTACCGAGTGGTGTTTAGCACATTTAAAAAAAAAATATTTATGCATAATATTTGTATCCAACGGTGCAGAATTAATTATGACTTTAAGCATACAAATGCATTTTATATATATATATATATATATATATATATATATATATATATATATATATATATGTATAATATACTCGTATGCAGTACGAGTCAACAATTAAATACAAATCAACTTCTTTATCTACAAATGTATAAGAGAGGAATGAAATCAAACTCATTTGTAGTCACATTTTTCTACGTTTATAAATTAGTAGAAATAAAAATAAAAAATTTATAGCCAATTCTATCTCAGTTTTGCTGTTATTTTTGGCGTCAAAATGGTACTTATTCCATTTTTGTTAATATAGGAACTTTTAATTAATTTTATAGTAAGTTTTATAGTTTTAACTAATTTCAAAAGTATTTACATTGTCGAGTATGCATCAATATACTCGGAATCATTTAATGGTCTATTTATACATTCGGAATTTGCTATTTCAGGGAAGAATTGTTTAAAATTAATAAAGCAAGAAAGGGATAATTTGTCGACACCACTCATTTGTAAATGGCAACATTGAGAATAATGGGAGTTCAGTGTTGTTGATTTTTGGTGTTGGTTAGTAATTCGTGCTCCCGTAAGATGGAACTGTGTACATTAATGAAGATTGAAACAGAGTCAGCAGAAAACGTTGAAAAGATACTAAGTGATTTTTTACATAAAGTATGGAATTATATTTATAATTTGCTGTTAGTACATAGTTTTCTCTTATTTTATTAGTTATTTGTTATTTCAGAACGCTGACGTATTTTCATTCCGATTTGAGAGTGATAATAATTCCAGAGAAAGATTATGGTCGGCATTGTTTTCTCATATAGAAAGCGAAGAATCGGCTACCTGCAAGTCACGGTGTTTATCTGTATTAAGAATTCTGAGGTTGTCTTGAAAGAATCTGTGAATTTTGGCTATCTCCATGAGGAGCAATTTATAATTTACGGGACCTTTTTATATATTTCAGCCGTGATAAATTGGCACTGGAGTCATTAATAACAGAAGATCGAATTAAGATGTTGATAAAATATGCTTGCCAAATGAATGGATGTGAACTGTTGCCACGAAATTGTGATGGTGATTATCATGATTAATTTTTGGAATATTTTTCCCCTTGTCAATATTTTTGCGAATGCTGTTCAAATTCATTTGTCACTGTCAGTTAATATTCATTCAATTTATATCCTTTAAAGTATGTTTTTATTCCATTAACTCTAGGTATGTTAATTTTTGGCATTATTATTTTGTTTTCAGATACAGTTGAAGCCCTGAAATGCTTGTGTAATATTCTGTACAATTTGAATAAAGTTCCTGACAGTATTAATAACTTAGAGCTCTTGAAGGCAGTATTAAAATATATATCTGCAAACATTTCCAAGGAAATACCAATAGATATAAAAATGTTTGACATTAAACTCATTTTTCTTTTGACAGCATTAAACACTTCTAACAGGTTTGTAAATGGTGTCTTATGTAATACTATTGCTATTGATTTTCATTTAAAGGATAGTGTTTAATCCTCACATTTATTACGTGCTGTAATTACATTTGGTGTTGAATGTTATGAAATGAATATTATGCTAGTTCTATTATTTTAGCTTTAATTTTATTTATTAACTAAACCTTAATACAGATAATTAGGGTGATATCATACATGAAAATATTGATTGACAAGATTCAATATTGAAATAATTCATTAATACATATCAAATTGAATTAGACTGAAGGTGTATGCTGAGCTTGACGGGCTTTACATTTTAACATGTCTTTTGGTAAATGAAGCCGGGGACAAAAGTAGCTCTGCAGGTACAATTATAAATGTTAGTATAACATAACTTTTTATTTTTTCATTTCCATCAAATCAGATTTTTAATTTTATTTGTTTCTGATGTCTTTTATGACTTTATACAATCCATTGTCAAAATCAGAAAAGTATCTTGAAAATTTAAAGTACACTGTTGACCAATATAATGTAAAGTATACAATATACCAATAATATATATATACCAATAATATAAAGTATACAATGACTCATAAATATTTTTTCATAGGAGCCTCAAGCAAAGTTATGCTGCGAAATCCTTAAAACATTATTCAATGTTCTTCTCCCATATAAAAGTGAAGAGTACAATGAAAAAAATTTCAACTCCTTTTTTACTCTTGCAAGTACTTTACGTAATCTTCTTCTGTGTGATATACAACCAATAAATCCAAAGCTTCAACATAATTTACACAGGTATTATTAAATATATTTTAATTAATTTTTTTTGGTTTGTATATATATATATATATATATATACACACACACACACACACACACACATACACAGCTCAATTCGCTACTATGGCTAACGCGCATTTAATAAATTGTATTAAATAACATATATTAATATGTTTATAATGTTGCTAGGTGGCTATTACAATGCCCAAAATTACTATATTGCAATAATTTAAATTCAGTGCAGTAAACAAGAAAAGATAAATGAATTTGGAGATGGATACATTATTGAAAAAACAATTTTTGTGGTTTTTTTTAATAACAATAGGTATTTCTGAAATTTTCTAGTGATGTGATAAATCTATTAACTGTATTGCCAGAAGAGAATTATAAAATGTTGATCATACCAGGATATTCATTTACATCTGCAACTGTAACTGTAGATTCTGTTGGGATGAAAGCTATCGGAAATATTGTTCATTTTCTTGATCACATGTTAACAGAGCTAGAGGTAAATTTTAAATAATTTTTCATCTTGAAGGGTAGTTGTATCAGGTATGTTCCATAATACATCTATTTACAAACAGTTTGATTACATAAGGTAGAGGTTATAGTATATAATATTTAAAAAATTAACTATTATTTAGTAAAACATATTCTTCTTTGATATTTTAGGCTGGTAAAGCAACAACTGATTTCATTTCTCCTGTGCTTGTGACATTGTTGAATTTATCAAAGGCAAGCAGCATATTTCGCAAATATCTGCGTAAAAATGTTTTACCAAATCTGCAAGAAGTTTTTAAAAGGCCAGAAGAGGGTGATACACTAAGAAATAAATTGTGTCGCCTGTTAACATCACCCGTTACATCTGTGACAGAGCTTGCTGCTGGATGGCTATTTGTGCTTTGTAAAGAAAATGGTGTGGCCCCCTACATGAATGCTTTGTAATATTTAAATATTATTTTATTCAATCAAATTTTTAATTATATTTTAAAGTATTTATTACTTTTGAAATAAGTCAACCATTATATTATGAATATAATTTCAGTTGGAAGGATGGTGAAATACACAGGGTATGGAAATGCTGCAGGATTGTTTGCTAGACGTGGTTTACTAGGTGGTTCCATCGTTTATAGCGAAGATTCCGAAGACAGTGACACAGAAGAATATCTTAAACATAAGCACATGTGAGATTTGTAAATTATACCCTGTAAAATCAATGCAGTAAGAAGTTATTAGAAAAATTACCACTGTAGTAGAGTTTATAATAAGCACTATCAGCAGGTGAATTTGTTACTTATAGTTGTGTATAATTTTCTATAGGATTAATCCAATTGTTGGATGCCGAATGGAATCTCATCCTAACCCAATGGATAATATGACCGATGAACAGAAAGAACACATTGCTATGACATTGGTTAACAAGATAGACAAGCTTCAAAGGTATACACTAACCATTTATTCTTTTTTCAAATCCTTTTTTCTTTTTTGTAATATTAAATTGTAAATTGTGCAACTTTTATCTCATTTAATTGAACCACAAATAACAATATATTTATTTTAGGGGTGGAATCATCCAACCTTGTCGAATAGGAAAAGATGGCAGGCCTGAACCAATTGAACATGTTACCCAGCTTCAAAGTGAGTTACCTCGTCGAAACAAGCAATTTCAAATCCATAATGATGGTGAATAAATGAAATTTCATGTTAGCTGCAGTATGGCTAACTTAAACTATCTTATCTGTTATGTAAGTCTGCTGTCTGTAGATATTAGCATAATTTATGCTATCAAATTTATTGATCAAAATATATATTTTAATAATGAAAACGTCATAGATTTTTAGTGTATTTCAGTGATCTGGAATTACTGACATCAACTCAGTATCACTTTTAATTTACAGTTGATCTTGGTTTTGAAAAATCCCTTATACAAGCATGGCCCTGGATTTGATTCCTGGTGGATGACCAAAATATTTTCAAACAATTGAAAATTTAATCGAATACTAATAAATTTTGTATGTAATGTAAGATAATGTTTCCAATATTCGTAAATTAAACTAATTATATTCAATTTCAGTTCAGTTGTATATGAAGAACTTCAGAAGTGGTTAATACAAATAAATATAATAAGCCCATTGAAGATAGTGACGAGAGTATCATACATAAATTATGTTTATGAAAGTTGCTTAATAAACTGAAAGTAACATAATATCTTGAATTCTTACATTTATTTATTCTTCAATTAAAATATCATTTAATGTATAATTCCTTATTTTTTTAATTCCATTTGCATTCTATTTTACTCCTATTGTGGAATTCCAGAAAGTATGAAATGCAACATTTAACACTTAGGTTTAATTTACTATAAATTGTACATGATCTGTGCATCTTAAAGGAAACACATCAGAGAATATGGACACACCTTAAGCTAATATTATATTTATTTTAGTTTTTATTAGTTAAAAATTATTTTAAACTGATCATTTTATAAAGATGCAATGGTAAAAATAATGATGTGTGTGGTTCATGAACATGGAATTTGAGAACATAATTTGTCTATTGATATGACAGTTTGTGATCATAATATTCATTCTCCTAGAAATTGCAAGTGTACAAATAATTATATTCAAATGAAACATATTTTATTGTGTCAGATCTTCACATTTCATCGAAATGAAGTCAGGTAACATTTCTTTCAGATGATTTTTTTTTTATAAATTTTCTTTTTCACATTTAATAATTATGTATTCATTGAAATATTGAAGTTTTTCCATTATTAAAAACAGTTGCTAAATATAATTTAAAGTATTCAATCTTTTTTCTTTTGAAAAGCATATTACTCATGAGATTAGGAAAAAAGAAATTTTTATTACATTTTAAAACCATTGTTTCTTGGAAAGTACATACAAGGAAGGCACATAAAGGTGAAGACATAATTGAGCCTAATATAATTACTGAAAACAAATATGAATGAGAAAAATTCAATTTCAAAAAATTATATCCAATTTCATTCTAAAGAAATGCCCCATCCTTAGGCATTTAAGGGATGTAGTTATTGAAAAAGAAATAAAACTGTTGATATTATAATATTTTCATATTTATCTCCACAATAACTTTTTGTTTTAATTTATGATTTTTTTACTTCTATATATTTTTTTGGTACAATAATAGTAGTGTAAAATGTAACTAAGGCTAGTACAGATGTTCGTGATAACCTAGAATATTTAGGAAGCCTGAGTCATAGACAAACAATGGCATTGATAAGGAGACTGATTGTCGGCAATGACAATGTACATCATTACAGAAATATGTAACATAAAACTGTTCCCCCTCCCCCTTTGTTGTATCGGTTACCGGAGTTACGATTATTTACAAATTGTGCAAAATGTGGCCCAGCCGTGAAATCATTCAAAAGCACGAAATTTTAGAACCAGAATGGGATTTGGGGGTACCTTTTGCTTCATATGAATCTATCGACTATCCAGGGGACCAATTGAACAGAATTTTTATCAACGGTATAAACACATATAACGGAAAACATATCGCGGAGGTAAGTTCGTTTTAATTAATTTCACGATTAATTAGTTGGAAAATTAAATAATCGAATTAATAGCGAACACGCTAATAATTAACAAATTATTATTAAAATAATAAATGTTTTATTACAAATAAATTAACCTACCTTCCAGTTCATTCGGGGTCAAGGCGTGGAAGCAACATGTAGTGGTGAGAAAAGAGGTAACGAAACCATTAATTAATTCACATTGTAAAGTTGTTCCCTGCCTAATTTCTATTAAGAAATGTGACAAAATGGGGTTCGTTAACTTTTATAGAATAGTTTATAGGGGTGATGTCATCCGGGGGCTCGAGTGGGAACAGAAAGACGGTGGAAGAAACTCCCCCTCCATTGACCCTCCGTAGAAACCGGGGAAATAACTTGACGGAAATTAATATAGGTAGACGGTTTGTCAAGATTTACCGATTAAAAGAAATAGAAGAAAGATGGTTGATGGGGGTTTCCCCGGGACGTATCTCAGTCATTATGCCCTAACACTCCAGCTGCCTCTTAATATCTGTCAGAGAGCGGGGAAAATTATTTAAAGCTTGCCACCACGATGAACGTTAATAAAAAAAATATGGTGGGGGCAACGCAACGATTTTAATATGTTCTAAGTACTATTAATTAAGCCTTGTATATCTCCAAATCGTAGATATCGAGGAACTTGTTTTGTTTTAAAGACGATATAAAAACTTCCGTTCCTAACTATCCCTTCCTAGCTTGAATTCGATAGCTTTCCTCCACCTATAAAGGTGACCACGTGATTTCCTTACTAAATATTGGGCTGGTAACTAAATAATTCCTCATTTTTCACATCCGCGGGTTATAAAATACCCATCTATATGGAACAAAAATACAAATAACGCCATCTATTGGTGAAATCAGTAATTACTTAGTTGTCAGCCCAACAGTACTAGCAGGAGCACTGTAAATTGGCGGATTCTCAATGGAAAGTATATTAATGCGCAGTTTTCAACGCGCTGAATATAAACAATTCTAGTCGTGACTTAAAGTTAAACAATTAATACTAAGAAGAAAACACACTGTAAAAACAACTCCCAAACACCATCAACAGTGGTCCCAAAGTGAGTTACACTTGCTCCTGAAGTTGAAAAATCGAAAATTGAGTTCTTTCAAAAATATTCTAGGATTATTCCCACAATTCGTCAGTAGTTATTCCCAGGATAGACATACTTGCTATCTTTGGTTAGCTATTTTTGGGAACATTTTTTTAAAACATTTTATTGGATTTGTTCCACACTCCGTTAACAGTGGCCCCCAGGTGAGATGCGCTTGCTCTATAAAGGGTAGTTCCCATACTCTGTCAAATGTGTTCCGCATTTTCATATTCTAAAATGACATAATCTAAAATTTTATAACGATTTTTCTCGGTTAATATTGGTTATATCGTCTCTCATTTTTGTAAAATACACGCATCAGGTACTAAAATAGGGGTTAGAAACGATTGAAATCAGGATTTCAATTTCGTCCACTAAAATGATATAGCAGATCATAACGGTTTTCCTCTATTGGCCTAGGCGAAGGTGAAGGGTGGCCGGCTATAAAATTTGGAAGGTTTTGGTCGGAAGAGGATGGCCGCTATGTTGATTTCGATCGGAGGATATTGTCTCCCAGTGGCTACACTCAACTTTTGGACATGGAAATTAAAAAATGGCGGATGGAGTACATGGACAGGATGGTGGGTACCGGACCGGATCCGGTACCCGTTTCCCCCCTTCGGTTTACCACCTTCGGCACTGTCTTCAAGAAAGAAGACGTAAGTGGTCACCACTAGAAATTATTCTTTTTCCGTTGTTTCGCACAGTGCAACTCGCGTGTCATTTATTTTTGCCATAAATCCAAAGTGTTCTTCAAATTCTTGTAGGTCTTGTATGATACACAGACGAGGTATCGTTTCTAGTATATCTTCGCCGACATTAAGCTCATTTTCATCGATATACAGAAGTCCGGCTCTGGAAAAGGGGCGATATTGTTATTCCCCAGAGTGAGCTTGATAAACACAAATTGTCGACATACGTTTCAGCGTTATAAGCCGGAAAACAATTGGAACGAGTTTCCACCGAGGGTGGATATCGCAGCGGCCCCGTACGCACTGGTTTACGACACGACCGAACACGTTCGCCAGATCGAGGAAGCCCGAGTCGCTCTAAAAGGTAGTTGGTACCCCATTTAAAATTTAGTCCGTATTTATAAATACCCTCGGCGGCAGAATTGCTACATTGGGCTCCATCTAGAAGAACAACTTACGTGGAATCCCTATGGACGACTTGAAAGAATAGACTTGAACCGCAACCACTGGGCCGTTACTAAAACAGATATCAAAATTTACCCCAGCTAACGAACTCACAATTTACAAAACCATATTGAAACCGACGTTGATGTACGGCATCGAAGTATGGGGTTCCAACGAGACATCCGTCATGGCTGGCGTCCGGAGAAAATCCTTCGAACCGCCCTATCGCTCCCTGGTATGTTTCATCTCTAATTTACTGTTTGAATCCCTCTCCACCGTTACCCGTTCGTTATGCCCCCGCGGCGGCTTAAACGGCGCCGGCCTGGAGATCTCATCCTGGAGTCCCCATCACCGGGTGACTCTTTACCCCGTGAGACATTCAAATATTCCACGATCGTACCTATAATCATACAGGTCGATTATATAATAAATTTAAAAAAATAAAAAATTATTAATATCGCTGATTCCTGTTCAGCCATTATAAACTATCTGGAGGATATGGAGAATAAATCTCCCGACCGGCTTAAAGAATGCAACCACGTCCGAAAATTCGTTCTCATTTCACCTACGATGACGTGGGCAATGACGCCTAGACGTAAACGGGTGAGTATCAACTGGTGTATTCTCCAGATTGCCTTTGTACAATAATTGTTACGTTGTTTATTCCCTCCGGAGTATATTGCAGTCTAGACCATTCACGGAGAAAGATTTCCTGTTGAGGAAACCGCACCCGGAATACGAGGAACACCTCCGTCTGGAGAAGGACGTATTGGAAGCCGGTAAAAAGGTGAGCCAGAAAATAGATCGATATCGGACTGTAAAACAATATTTGTTTATATTACGACCGGATTTCCGATCTGTTCTCTTCTTTTTTCACGAAATAGCGGCTTACCTATATCAACCGTTCCTAACTATCCAATATTTTAATTCGACAGCTACCTTCCGCCTTAATCGGTAATGTCGCGTGATTTCCTCACTACGTAGCGAGGAGAGCCACAATGTGTGTTTTCTCCATAGAAAGTACATTAAAGTGCACTGTCATTAAATATAAGTTTAGAAAATTGTAGCGGCGTCTTAAAATAAAAATAGAAAAACTTATTTTAATTCGCGACTATAAATTTTGAATTTATATTTAGTAACAGTGTGCTTTTAGTTTTGTTTCCCTTTGCCGAAGTACCCGAACGTCTTCAAGACTTATGTCGTCTGTTGCGGAATCACTTACGGTTTTGAAGAAGGAGCCCTTCACTGTTTATTCATTATGGCGTGGCTCGGTAGGACGCTACCTATTTTCCTGGATGGATCCAACACGCTACCTCTGATCCACGTGGAAGATCTAGCCAAGTAATTAAATTTATAATAATTGCGGTATAACTTACCTAAAATAAATGTTATTACTTAGCTATTAAACAAAATTTCTGATATGTGCATCAACGTTTTCATTCTGCAGTCCTCGTCCTATAAGAACAATATTTAATACTCGACTAAAATTTACTATAATCTGTTTTTAATATACAGTAACATTTTTTCCCAGGATCATCTACAAGATTATTGTGGAGGTCGATGAAACTCCAATGTATGTGTTTGCCGTCGAACCGGAAACGAATTCTCTCGAGAAAAATGTTAACGTAAGCATGTAGAATTTAAATAATTCGTTCTCGGAAATATAGAGAATTGATAAGGGACTCTATAGTCTATTTTTTGTTTATCCAGGCCATTAGTCGAGCTTTAAACGTTGGCCTTTGCAGATACAACGTTCGTCAAGAAAATTTAAACGGAGATTTAGCGCTAAGGGTTTGTAGAATATAAGTTTTTATTTGACGAACGTTAATTATAACGTTATATATTTTTGTTTGCCGGCCCGCAACATGTGTAATTGGCACCGAATCTTTTTCAGAGCGATCTCTTCAATATTCTCACCATGGACTTGCCAATAATACCTGAGATGGTTACTGAACATGTACCGATTCCCTGGAGAAACCATTTACCGTTCTGTGAAAATATTGGTGCTATCGCACGAGAATTCGTTACTGCGCATAACCTATCTGTAACAACCATTACTTTATCAAATTTTCGCGGGAGCTTACTTTTAGAGATGTATAATATAGAATTGAACTTTAAGTTATAAACAAAATTGAGGTTTTAATTTGTTTCTTTTTTTAGCGTCTTAAATTAATAGTGGTGGGACCACCGGCGGTAGGCAAATCGAGTGTGGCAGAAGCCCTCAGTGCCTATTACAATCTCAACTGCTTGAAAATTAATAACGTCATCGACGAATACATCAGACAAATAGTAAGTTGCCATTTTAACCCTTGATCGGCAATTTAACCGAAGTGAATTCAATTTTTATTTTTCCCTTTGTAGGAATTAAGGATGAGGGCAGGTGGGAGGTTGGAAAAATGCACCGGGCCGAATAGCGTCTCCAGCTCAAAATCTCAACCCCGTCTGGTCTCAAAGCTCAAGGCTCAATTGAGACGGATCAAAATCGAGGCAGTAAATAATGAAGGAAAATATACTGATAGTACACTTCTAAGGTATGCCGGCAAGATTTCATAACTGCCAATCAGTCCTAACGGACCTGTTCGTTCTTCTATATATCGAATATTTCATTTATTTAAGCGTATTTCAACAAAATAAAATGAATCCGAGAATAAAATTCGTATAATATTGAATGACAATAAATACCCGTTTAGTGGTCCGCTAGGGTTTGCTTTTCGGCAACTTTTGTCTCGTTCTGTCTTTGCCTCGCTATTCGGACTCAATTTTGGCAGGCAAGTAGCCGAAACCGGTCTATAATAAAAAATCGAACCAGCGAGCGGAGACATGAGATGGCAAGGGTCGCTGTAATATTATTTATTTAAACTTCCAAGTTGAATAACATTTCAATTATTCTTCACCAGCTTCGTCAATTTTTCGCCTAAATAATGCTGTACTTAACAAAGGTTTTCATTCCGACAAATCCTTTCGATCGAATAGACGAGTAGAGATAGAAAATGGTGAAATTTATGATACGATAAATTAATAAAATGCTCGCTTCAAGAATTATATTTTTATTTCTAGGATGTACAAAGCGATAACGGACGATTTAGAGAATAAAAAGTTTGGTTACGTTATGGACGGATTCCCTAAAACTTTGAAGCAGGCCCTTATGTTATTCCCCGAATTAAAATCGCCGGAAACCCAGGACCTAGTTGATGATGAGGAAAAACAAGAAGAAGAGGAAGAAACAGGTACCGAGTCTGAAGATGTGCCTGGCCAACAAACCCAATCCCAACTTATAGCCAACATATTTAACCATTTACCCGGTAAGTTAGAGGCCTAATTAGCAGCTCCATTAAATGTCATCACTCGTGCCAATAAATTAATAATACCTGTACTTTATACTACATGGTTCATCGGTATGGTAGTGTTCGTATATAAAACGTTAGGATAAGTAAAAACTGTGAAATTAAGACAAACGCGGACAACTTTTCATAAACCCCCTCCCACCCACCATGACAGATCGTAAACCGAATACACTGAATTTGTAACGCTGGTATTCCTTCCCCAAAAATCAACCTTGGGCTAAAAGTAGATAAAAAACTAATCTGGTTACATGCACAACTGGGAGAGAGCAAACAGGGTAAAATTAATTATACTGCTAACCTATCTAGGTTTCATTATAGCCTTCTCGAGTTGGAGACGCTTAACACGAAGTCAAAAAGGACAATATATATTGAGCGTACTGTATGCGTTTCCTGACTAATATGGACCCGCTAGCTGCATCATGCCATTTAAAACAAAAACCCTGTGACATGATACTTGATCGGCAGCCGACTATTATAGTAACGATTTAAGTATTTTCGGGATTTATTTACCTTTATTTATCTTTCGACGTTTTAATAGCCGTCCTGCTATGATTCGCAGATTTCGTTATATGTTTAGAGGCCAAAACCAAATATGTTCTGGATACGACACTCTCGTTGCCGAACGAAGTAATCGGAAGGACGCACTATACGGAAGATAATATGCACAGGCGGTTACGAAAATATAGGTGCGTGGGGGTATTCACTCTTAAGTCCATTTGAGGTTAATTATAGGCCTATGTTATGAATTACTTTGTTTTAGTGCAAGGGACGGTAACGAGGAGATAGTCAAGTTTTTCGAAATGTCGGGCATACCTGTTATAAGGATTAACGTGAAATTGAGCCCTGGAGAAACATTCGATGAAATCATTGACACTATTGCTCGGAAGATCGGGGCTCCTCAAATTTATGGTAACCGTCTTAACTGCCGACTTAACGGTCGATGCAGGTTAGAAGCGAGCACTCCGATTCCAATTACTTACTGCGCTCGCATATTCTGTTCAAGGTAGCCACATGACCTATTCTAAATATAGCTCTTTAATGTTAAGAACATTGGATATTTCTAAAGAAATTCAATTTGAAGAACAAAATCCAGCCTTAATGAAGAGTGTACTGTGGTTCTTCGAAGAAACCCCTCACAAACAGGTTACTATTATTCTTATGTCTAACTTCTTGTGGCCAACCCTGTCATTTTGACCCGAAGACATTTCTTCCGGACAGTAATAAATTTAGAATACCTGTTTTGTGGTCTTCAAGGAGTTGGAATACCGTAGATTTCGTGTTCTTCTGTCTCCTTTCGTTGGTTTGGTCAGCCAAAGTTACGTAATAAATTTCTTCGGTTCTACAACTACGAGTTCTACAATTTTTTTGAGTTCGAAGAAATAATGTCAGTTTATTTTTGCGCCATTTTCGGGTTTGATACTTCTGTGCAGCTGGTTCTAAAATCTGCTATTAATTAGAAAATTTAAACTGTCCAATTTCTGTAGTAATCGATAACTAATTTGCATACCTCTCAGTAGAGTATTTGCATGAATGCAGGTTCTATATAAAAGGTAGGCAGCTGTTCTTTACCTCTGTGTAACTTGTATTTATGTAACTTATTTATTGATATTGAGCTATAGTTCATAATTTTTATAACGGAACCTCAGAAATCTGATTTAAGGCCTAAAGATATTTGTTCCTGTCCAGAAAGAACTAATATTTTGTAAGTACGTATTGCACTTTCATTACATTTGTATTGTAATATACAATCTCGTGTGTTTCGGTCTCAAAAATATGCCAGAGTAATTAATAAACAATTTATTTTATTCGTACAGAATTAAATAAATATATTTCTTTGATATTTCAAAATGTTTTGATTCAATTTATCATATTAATTAATTAACAAATAGTAAGACGCGAAAACTCGAAAAAGATGATAAAGTGGATTTTCTTCGATTAAAATCTTCGGGTCTTACCTTACAGATA
The DNA here is from genome assembly GCA_019843655.1 of Lethocerus indicus. Lineage (NCBI taxonomy): Eukaryota > Metazoa > Arthropoda > Insecta > Hemiptera > Belostomatidae > Lethocerus > Lethocerus indicus. The sequence goes on along the minus strand of JACDQD010000001.1, from coordinate 49,299,009 downwards.
TTAGCACTGTAAGTTATAAGCACTGAAAATTTGAGTACACCACGAATAAAAAATATTTTGTTATGAGTTATTTTTTATATATTTTTATGTCTGTTTCAGTTCGGCTGTGACATTAGCTCATTGAAGGACTTAAACACCGTTATAATTAAAGATAAGATGGATTTATATGCCCATGAATATATGGCTAGATTTATAATCCCAGAACTTAAGAGGAAAGTTAATGAATTGCGTATACAAAATAAAAATTCCATAAAAAAATTAGTAAGTATATACTACTATCAGATAGACATATATACATTATAATTTAATATATACAAATCTACTTGTTTAAATTTTTTTGTTGCCACAACTGCATAAAACAATAAGTACAAGTAACACTAGTAATGAGTAGAGAATAATGAAGGAGAAACCCAACGTCTTTCCCCCATTTTTTTTGGTTTGAGTGATTTTTTAGTGTTTAATTGTAAGTAATTTTATTCTTTTTTGCATACTTTTATTACATTTACCATTCCAGGCTGAAGAACTAATACACTCCAATGAAACTTGTGTAAAACCTATTAAATGGACCTTTTCTTCTGCAGATAAATATATGCACCAACTTAAGAAGCTAAGAAAATTAATCGAATGCTTTTTGAAGTAATTCCCAACGTTACAAGATACAAAATGACAATAAAACTAATTTTACGACATCCATGGTTCCCAAAATAATAGTTGTTGCAGGAATAAACTCTTTGAATATAAATAGTATTTAATTTTCGTATGATGTGTTTCATGATAGTTCATTTCATTATTTTTTTTATTTCAATTCATTTGGCTCTCGCCTATGACATCTCATCAAATCCTGTCTCTGATGAGACTTTGAAGTAACTGTACACATGCCTCTTAGATTTGAGGCACACATGTATTATTAATTATATATATATAAGTTACACTCTTCCGGACAAAACTTGCGTTTTTAAAAATTGAAACTTTAATACACAGCGAAAAATAATGGTTACAGCAATACGCACTCAATCATACACAAGACTCGACTGCCGGCCTCTGCCCGGCTCGTCTTATATATCGTTCTTCTAACAAAGGGCTTTGCCAAATCTATAGTTGTTTTTATTTACCATTCTAATTCCTTTTGGGCTCCGGGCCCACTCTTAACTTATATATATATATACACACACACACACACACACACACACACACACACACACACACACACACACACACACACACATATATATATATATATATATATATATATATATATATATATATATATATATATATATATATATAATAATTTTGCTGTTACGTATATAATCTTTATGAGGACATATTTATGTCTACAAATTAAAGATTTAATTTCTGTTTATGTAAGAAAGTGTATTAAAATGAAAAATAAATTAGAACCTTCAATAGAAAATTTCCTTCCATTTATTACCAAAATTAATTTTTTTTAAGGTTTTAGAATCTATTTATATGTGGTATACAACATTTTATATAATTTTATAATGATGCGTGTATACATGCAAACATATGAACTGTAATCTGACAGTTGTTACTGGACCTGAGTGTTACTTGAAACAATTTTTGACAGTAACCTTCCAATCATTAGTGATGAATGTGTTAATGTCGTGAAATAAGTGTTTTAAATATTATTGTCCCACTATCCATATGATACATCAAAATATTTAGTTCGTTCTTAAATAAGGTTCATACTATCATATATCTCTGTGACATTTGTTTGTTATAGCTAACCTCACCAAGTGGTTAATACTTAAGCACCATTTATTTTTTCCTTGAATTATTGTATTTCTGGTCAGCCAACAGCGTTTCAGAATAATTTGCAAAGTAAAAAACAGATCTGTATTTTTCATTTATAGGAACTAGGTTTTAATGTGTTGTATTTGGTTTAGATGTCAAGTGCTGGCAACAATGATTGTCTGGATTATGATAAACAGTTTAAAGAAGATTTAGAGAAAGCTCAAGCATTAAGTCTAGAGAGTTTAGCTCTAGAGAAATTCAGATTAGAAAAACTAAAGGCTAAACAACAAAATGCTAATCAGAAACAATATATTGGTAATGTTGACAAATAATACATATATCAATGGCATTTATTTTATTAATAAAATAAACTATCAATAGTGTTAAAATATTTAAGCTATAACTATTGCAGGATTAGTCTATTTGTGTTTACATATTATTTTAAGGAGTATTTCAGGGATATTGGATGAAAAGTTTATCTTCCTACTCAACACAACAAATGTTCCTCTTAACTAATGTTACAACTTGTTAAACATTGAAGTAAATATAGAATGATGATGATTAATTTAATTAGTTTATAATAGAACTTAAACTTTAATTTCAGTGCTATAATATAAATTGCTCATTGATTCAACAGCTTTGGTACATTATTTCATAAATGTGTAAATAAAATATGTAACCGTTTGTATATCTAATATATAAATTAATTTAAAAGAATTATTTATTTAAAACAAGAAGAAAACAGTGTAGGACTCCTAATGAAATTTAAAATATCTTTGAATTTATTTAGACAGCTTTGCCTGTAAATGTTTCAATGTTATGCTTGTTTCCATTTATTTTTATTGTAATCCTTATTTTGCTGTAATTCCGACAGGTGACCATCGTGTTCCCAGATTACCTCCTCCTCCATCTGTTTTGCGGAGAAATAGTGCAACTACAAACAATTCTGCTTTATCACCTTCACCATCAGATGATCTTATATCTTTCCACAGCCCTACAGGGCACAAAGATGATCGAAATTATCAGAATGATGAATTCGATTATAGGTTTGCTATTTTATTCCATGAAGAATATAATATTTTATTCTCTTCAACAATTATTCATAATGTACATATGGTGTTTAGTCTTATTTCTATATGTAAAACCCCCCACTTTAAGAGTATTTTTCCTGTTTTTTTTTTTAATTCTGTAGATTTTATGAAGATAAAGCAAGGCAAATATGATGTGCAGAAGTAGCAGTAATGCTTCTGATTATCAGTTCAAATCCTTTCAAAGTCTAAGAGTAAAGTGAGCAGTTATGCTGATTTTACTTATAATTTTGTACATAAGTGACGGACAGTTTATTTATTTGCTTTCCTATGTTCCAGATATTAATTACAATTTAATTTTTTCAGTGCCAAATGTGATGCCGATTTTAATTTAAAATCACTGGGAATTGAAATACCTGGTATTGCTCCCCTGCATTTTAAGAATGCTGAGTACAAAGAAACTGTTCCATTAAATTATATTAACCAAAATACTTATCAAAGGACTCAATACAGTTTTGGAAATAGGGCTACGAATGACTCTCACAATGCCTTAATGACATTTAACGCTGGCTTTAATTGTAATGAATGTAATATATTTAAATTCATTCATTAACATATTATTAATAAAAAATTTAATATTTATTTAACAATAAATTCGTGAATATTTCAGTGTATTAGTTTGTAATTGACTCAGTATGGTATAACGATTGTTCTTGTTTTTTAGTATCAGTGAACTCTCATATAGGTCCAAACCAAGATATTACAAAAAAAACTGGAAGGCCCGATGAATCTAATCTTATTGATTTATGTTCTTTTAATGAAGTATCTACAAAAGATCGTGATAAAAGTGTCAGAGTTAGTTTACTAGAAGCATTTGATCCACTTTTATCAAGCTCATCTTTTAGTTGCAATGATATGCATGATTCCAGAGGTGAGTGATGTGGTTATTTTCATTTTTGTACTTAAATGTCTTGCTGATTTTAGATCTATCAATTAGTGAAAAGAATTTAAAGTACCTTAAAATATATGAAATGTTTATATCTTTACATTCATAGTTTTTATTATCTTCTATATTGTTGGTGTTCATATAAGGAAATCTGAGCCACTAGTATTTTAATTAGGTTTATATGCATGTTCAGTAAATATTTCTGTGTAATTTTAGAACAGATTTGAAATTATATTAAGAATTATTTTAAGTTTTATCGAGTAAACAGACAAATTATTTCCTAGTTTCTGAAGAAAATCAGTCCGAAGGCAGTATATATGACCCATATGATCCATTTGATTACTTGTATTCTCCACCATCATTAGCTTCGCAAACCTCAGATCCTGTTTATAGTGCAATAGTTAAAGCTCCTCATACACCAACATCATCAGGCCCACCATTGCCTCCACGTAATGTCACACCATATAATATATCAAAGAAGGTAATAGTGAAATATCTAATAACAATACTAATATTTAATTTCTAATTATTTCTAGTACTCCAATATACTTAGTATTATTTTGTTGTGTAATTATTTCTTTCTCATATTTAGATAATATTGCAGAATGTTCAATAACAAACAATATCGACAACTTTTGCATATATTAATTTTTTCAGGTAACATTTAGAAAAAGTATTCTTAATGAAAATTTGGTTGTTCCAAAACTGAGAACATTATGCAACGACTCAGATCTGATTGCATTTCATGCCATAGTAAAAAATCTTAGAGGTAAAAGCTTACATTACTTTTTTCATGTGTAATCGATTCTTTACAATATTGATATATGTTTTTGCCTATACCCAACTTGAAAGGTAGATATAGGAATCTAATAATAGATTATTATTATTGTTTATGTATGGATTATAATTCACTGGTGAATGATAATTATTTGCTGTTATAATAATATCCACGTACCATTCATTTCAGAAAAATTCCAACATACTGATCCTATAACCAATGTCGGTCTTGTCATAAGTCCCCAGATGGAGGGCTGTTACAACTGTGGTAAAAGTGTACAGCTTGTTATTCATTATCCTGACATGGACCTTCCTTTTACGTTTAATTGTGACGGTATGTCTATTTATATGTTGCTATATAATATGCTCATTATATGACAATCGTAAACATTTGTAGTTACTTGAATTTGTTCTGACTTTAAATTACATTATGGTAATTCACTCATTAATGAGTGAAGGTTTCTGCAAACAGAACTGGATTTGTTACTGTTGATTTCTGATTGGAAAGCATACTGTTTCTAGGCACACAAGTTCCAGGTAGGAAGAGACAAAGTGGGGTTCCTTCCCACAGTATGCATTCTAATCAAAACTTAATAACATTAACATTAATGTTTACAACACTGTAAGTCAATATATTGACTACCAATATATTGATAGTCAATTCTTTCTATTTATACCAGAATTATAATTTTGTTCAAAGAATTAACAATATTTAAATATATAGATATTACAATTGTAGTATGTACCTTGTTACAGTCAGCACTAGTATAGAACATGTAATTATAACTGTTGCTTGTGAACTTGGAACTCCTGAAGCTAGTGACTTTGTACTTAAAGTTTATGGGTTAGATGAATATCTTGATCCAGATTCTATCATTGGAGATTATGATTATGTTCATCAGTGCATAAAACTGGAAAAAGATATTGAACTGGTGTTAGTGCATGTTGAAAGCTTAAAGCGACCTCTAGCTAGGACGGTATGTAATTTTATTATTATATCTTTAATTATTTTATTTATTTCTTTATTATATTACCTTACTTATTACATTTATGATACCTTTAAATAATTTGAAATATTATATAATATTTCAAGACTCTTTATATAATAAAAGGTGATATATTATAATATAAGAATATGATATTTAACAATGTGGATTTATTTGTTTACTTTGTTTGAACATAATGTATTTTTAATTGAAAATGAGTTTATTTGATGTGAGTAATATTATGTATATTGTTTGTGCTAATCTACTAATAACATTATATATAATGAAAAATCATCACTAATTTTTTTGTTCCAAATTTGGTAAAATCAGCAGCTGCTTATTTATTTTTCATAAAACTTCGTAAAAACATAAATCTTTTAACAGTTTCATTGTCTTACTAATTAACAAAAAGTTCTAACAAGAATTTATAAAAAAGTTTGAAAAAATGAACTCTTGCAGGTCGAAGATGATGAGCGGGATACATTATTAACATTAGATGATCTGATACCAAAAGAACCTGTTCAGCCTATATCATATGAATCACTTCTTATTCTCTTAGGTATGAATAACTTCAATACTATAGGCTTCATTTTAAAACCTGGAGTTATATCAAAACATTTTCTATGGAAAAAATTGGGTTAAATTAATGACAATTTTTTATTGTTTCCACGTAGTCACACAAGATTTTCAATTTTGGTTTACATATATTCTAAGTAGGTTCATTTTTATCGGTCCTTCTTCAGCAGGCACTACAGACACAAGAAATTGTTCCTGGCCAGCTTACCATTCTTATTTTTCAGTAACCAATTTTAATTAAGTTGAAGCACTGAAATATTTATAATGTAATCTATTAACCATTTGAGTCCCAAGTAGCGCGATCGCACTGTTGAGATTTTATGTCGAGAAAACCCAGCACATTTCGAACATAGTGCTCAACTGAAGGTGTGGTACCAATTTGTCCACATCGTACGCTCAGATTTACTGAAGCAAATACATCACGCAGCTCTATTTAATGTAAATAGTATATTTTACAATAGGTAGAATAATACTATAATAATGCAATAACACATTACAAAATAAAATTTTTTATTTCACTGTTTTTATTGACTTTTTGTGTTGCTTCATCTAATCCTTTTGAAACACACAATAATGAGAAGCATTTATGCAAGAATTCGTCCAATCACTTTGCAGAGTGCAATAAGTGTGACGGAGCAATGAGAAAAATACGAGAATCACATAAACTAACACATACAAAAAGTGCTATTGCTCCGATTGTAAAATAAACAAAGCGCTATCGCACCGCTTAGTATTTCTTGACATAAAATAAGACAAGCGCTACACTCTGCTTGGGTCTTTTCGTATTCATTTAGAAAAAGCGCGGTTGCACTGTTTGTCATTCTTCAACAGTGTTCTTTCAATACCCCCTGGGACTGAAACAGTTAAAATTGGATTTAGTCTGAATATTTAATGGGACAAATTTATTGAAATTATTTAGTAAAAAGTGAATTTTTTTAAAAAATATGAAAAAGACTATTGGATGACCGATATGAATTCTTCTAAAGGTAAAAACTTAACAATCTTTCAGCCTAGTTTGATGTAAGAAATATTTTTGTTATACAGAAACAGTTGAAAAAGAATTAGGGCGAGTGGAAATTGCAATTAAAGAATATGATAATCATGGTAGTGTCCCTAATTTGCAACCTCAAGCTGTCATACAGGCTGTGAAGGCTGTTTGTGCACTTCTGGGAAACATTGAAACATTGCAGATTTCTCAAGCACTAGACAATTATATTCAAACGTGTGATCAATTTCCACGTAACCAGGTAAATTTCAGTTACACTAAAGCTGCATATTTATTGCTAATTTCATTAGAAATGTTCAAAAGTATAGTAAAAAACAGTAAAATATATATATTTGTTTTTTATGTGTGTTTATATGGACCTTTGTCTTTTCTGAAACTGAAACTGAAACTTTGTCTTGTCAAAACTGAAAATCTCATGAGAGATGTAAGAAGTATTTTTATTTATTAGAAAATACTAGATACTACCCTTCTTATTATTAATTAAATTATTTTTATGTTTTTGATTAAATTGTATGTTTTTAGAGTGATTTAAGATATAAACCTGAAATTCTTGATGATTATGGTGATTATTCTGTTGTGCAAGTTTCACTGCAACCTTATTCCGAGTTGGTATTTCAACATTGTGAACAGATTAGAGTGGCTGTTCAAGGATTAATAGAAATGTATTGTCATTTATTTAGAGTTAATTTTCAATTAAATTTGCCGCAAATTGCTACAGGTACATCAACATTCACTTTATGCTATGTTATTTTTAGGTGCAATTTATTATTAAAATGTAATTATAATTCAAAATTAACATTCACTATTAATATATATTTTAATATATCTTTATCAAAGTGATGAAAAAATCATTAAAACTTGCCCTAGCCATTTTTTGAATGTCTTAATTATATGAAGTAATTTTCATTAATACATTTGATTTTGAACTTGAAGACTTGGTTTGTAATCTTACTTAAATGTTACTATTGTCTCCAAGTCATTGTGTTGAATTTTTTCAGGTAAAAAGCTATTATCAGAAGTACTTGATACAGTTTTGATCCATATTGGATGTCTTCATCGACTTCCACAGAAATGGCATCATGATACCTATATTATTGCTGCTCAAATTTATTATGGAACAAGACCTATTGGCCAACCTGTTCTGTCAGATCCGCTTACAGCATCTACGAGGCTGTACAATCGAGTTGTTTTTGATTCTTGGTAATAATAGTTATATTTTATAATATAGTTTAAAATATCCGTAAATTAAAATATTTATATTTTAATATTTTTAATAATATAATGTTTTGCAACATCAGTAGAGATCAGTAGACATCCAAAAATTTAGTTTTTAATTTTTACTCAGATTTATTTAACTTTAGATACATGTAGTTTTTTCTTATTATTTTTATTTATGGGCACAATTTGGGTTAGCTGTTATACACTCTGAGTTAGTAATTTTATTATGAACTTAAGCTACTTAAGTGCCTATTTACTGTATTTTTTAATTATCTTTTAGGTTAAATTTTGAAGGAACTGCTGTTAGTGTACTTTCACGTGAATCACGAATTGTGGTTGTGTTGTATGGACAAAGTGTTGTTGAAGAACAAGTACAAAAAACTGAACTCGGTTGGGCAGCAATTCAAATGTTTGATTACAATGGGTGAGGACAAAATCGATGGAGTGTTATTTGCGTTATTTATTTACTTTAAAATATATATTAGTTAATGAATTTCATTTTTTAGAATTCTAATTCAGGGTAGCTTTTTACTTCCCCTGTGGCCAGCAGAAGCTAGTAAACGGTATGGTCCAGCACCAAGCTCTGGTGCTCATCCGTTCGGTGATACACACCCAGTGATTGGTATGGAATTTTTTCTTTATAACTGAATAACTGTGAATTCTGCAATTCATAGATATACACATGTAGATAAGGTGCAATATGAAATATTATAATGGTACTCTAGTTGATGTTTAATGTTTATAATCATTAGTGGAAATATGATACTGCAACTATTAAAATTATTCTCATTCTCCTGTTTTTGTGTACATTAGTTATCTTTTTATTTAGAATATTTAGATTTACTTAAAGCATATTAGCTTATATGCCCACACAAATTATGGGCTGAGTCAGATTTCATTTAATTCTGTCAATTTTCAAATATTTATGGAGTTAAATTAATTCTATTATTTCTCAGGAAAGAAATACTAAATTTATAACAATAATTCTAATCTGATACTGGAGTTACATGAGATTGGTATTTAGTTGTAGATGCCTATTTTTTTAAAGGAAAAAATCAAGGTATAAATTGATTTTGAAGAAATTATGATTTTATTGCCTTTGGATACTTACCTGAAATGTAATTTTTGTATAACTAATATATTTTCTTATAAATAACATTTATGTCTGTACTGAAGTAATTACTATTTATCATAGGAATTGAACTACCCGATTATGGTGGAGAAGTTAGTTTTCCTCCATCATGTAATGATGTTCTACATGTGGCTCCAGGAGAGTACGATTTCAGCTCACTGGATCAAAATACTCAACAACAGTTAATTGAAATATTAGAACAAGATACATTTTCTTAGTAAGTAGTCAGTTTTTTAAATATGTAGTTACATCATTCTAAAAATCGGCAATGAGAAATTTGATATTACTTTGTTCATAAAACCTTTAAAATTTGTTTCTTTAAAATGATTGCTGATGGTTTTGAGTTTCCATGATATGTCAATCTATTTTTCATTCTCATTAATTGTTTTCATATTTTCAATATAATTGTTTATATGGGTTCTCTATTTATTTTTACTCCATTTATTCTATTATTTCATTTTTTGTTTAAAATATGTTAATCGAATAATTTATCTAGCCCTGTAGTTGAAGTTAGAGAGGTTTTATGGGAAAAGAGGCATTATTTATTGAATCATCCAGAAGCCCTGCCTAAGGTATTGTTAGCAGCACATAGTTGGGATTACACATGTCTACCAGACTTGCATTCAATGATTCATTGCTGGAAACCTTTAGATCCTGTTGATGCACTTCAGTTACTTTTTCCTTGGTAATACTTGATAATTCATTTTAACCATAATATTATAATTTACTATTATAATTAAAATATATTATGAATGAACACCATTCATTAATCATACAAGGCTAATTTCTATTTTACATTTACATCATTATTAACGAGGATTATAAAATCTAATTTAAGAGAGACATTAAATATTAACAAATAATATACCAGTTTTATTTTAATGATTAAAATCCAATTAATTAATTATTCCTAACTAGTTTTCCAGATCATGAAGTAAGAGCTGTTGCTGTGAATTATATAAACGTGCTTGCTAATGATCAGTTAGTAGATTTTCTACCACAGCTGGTTCAAGCTCTTAAATATGAAACATATGAAGCATCACCACTTGCCAAATTACTTCTTGAAAGATCTCTAAAGTCTCCTAGAATTGCTCATCATTTGTACTGGCTCCTAATTCAAGCTCTTCCGGGACAGACACCTCAGGTAAACAATCTAATCCACCAAAATAATTAAACATTGTGTTTAATTGTTTGTTTTGCATGATATTTAAAAAATATAAGTTTAAGGATATAATATTTTCACATTTTAGAATACATATGTAAGCCAGCCTAGTGAAGAAATCAACCTTTCTGAAGCTAGATATCACAGAAGATACCAGCTAATGCTTAGAGCCTTATTAGCAATATCAGGTGAAGCTCTCCGCAACCGATTTATGGTGCAACAACTTTTAGTGAAAGTATGTATGATGTGTTCTGGACTAATGTGCTTATATGAAGTGTATACATTTGACAATTTCACCGTTGCTTTTTTACCTTGTCATTCTATAAGTTTTACCTAATTTGCCTAGCTCAATTTTTTGTATACTGATAGTCTGTTGCAAGATTAGTACTATTATATACGATCTAAATATTCTAATAAATACTGGAATTAATAGCCCATATATTGGAAAAAACTCCACCTGGATATGCTATTTTGTCTGTTATGTGAATTGTGAATATTTTATATTTGTTTATGTCATTACTATTTATTAATTTTTAAATATTGATCCAAATTAAAAATGTATCATTAAATTTAATTAGGAAGATCAATTTTATGTGTTTTAGAACATTACTGAAATTTCTGAAACTGTGAAATCAACAAAAGAAGGAACAAGGTTGACTGTTCTTATGCAATGTTTACATGGACTTAATTCCACATTAACTACATCTCCAACCTGCTTACCACTGAATCCAAGTCATTTTGTTACTGGGATTCATGTTCGATCATCTTCATACTTTCCTTCCAATACCTTGCCACTCAAAATAAATTTCACCACCAATGACTCTACTATAATCCCTGCTATATTCAAGGTTAGTACATATGATACCTCTTGGTCGCAAAATAGGACAGAATTTATTTAAAGAAAATAGCTTTGTTCTCAGCACAATGAATATTGCCGTTAATTTTATATTTTGTAAATATTATATTGATAACATTATTCTTCATTGGTGTAATACATTTCCTGTGTAATATTTCAAAGCATATATATTAGGGAAATGTGACTCAACTTCTATTGATGTATTTAGTTGAAAAGTTTTAGAAATACTTTAGAATCATTGCATTTTAGGTTGGAGATGATTTACAGCAAGACATGCTTACACTTCAAATGATTCGTGTTATGGACAAACTTTGGCTAAAGGAAGGCCTAGATTTAAAAATTGTTACTTATGCATGTGTTCCAACAGGTCATAGAAAAGGTTATTTTTTTATTTATCAACAGTTTTTTCTCATTGAAGTTTTATATATATATATATATATATATATATATATATATATATATACACACACACATACATATATATATGCACACACACACGCCTATAGATATATACTAATTTGTATTAATGTGGTTCTTTTAATCGCATGTTCTTCTGAAGAATATTTGTGGTATATCTTCTTATCAGTTTAATTATTCCCTAATTTATTAGTGTCATTATTATATAGGAATGATAGAAATGGTGACAGATTCTGAAACTCTGCGCAAGATTCAGGTTGAATTTGGTTTGACGGGTTCCTTTAAAGATCGTCCGATTGCTGAGTGGCTTGCCAAACATAATCCAACTGCGCTAGAGTATGAGCGGGCTGTTTCTAACTTCACTGGTCAGTTATACCTGCAAATTTTTTGACTTCCTCATCTAATTTAGCTTTGAAAATGGTTATATTAACCATATCAACCAATTGAAAAGAAAATTAACTAATTACTAATTAATTTATATAATATAAATAAATATATTCGTATATTATTTGCAGCATCTTGTGCTGGCTACAGTGTTGCCACATATGTACTTGGAATATGTGATAGACATAATGACAATATCATGCTTAAAACATCAGGCCACCTCTTTCATATTGATTTTGGGAAATTTTTAGGTGATGCCCAAATGTTTGGTAATTTCAAAAGGTGAAAACATTTGTTTTATATTGAACTTTGTACAATAATATTTTATAATGTTATTATTGTGTCAATGATTGTTATTTCATATAGCTTATTTTGAGTATTTCTTAAACATTTTGTGTTTGAGTTAATTTAAATTGCCCATCCTTTGAAAATTGAAAGTAATTTTAAAAATATTTATTATTTTCAGAGATCGTACACCATTTGTCCTTACATCTGATATGGCCTATGTGATAAATGGTGGGGATAAGCCATCTGCACGATTTCATAATTTTGTTGATCTCTGTTGCCAAGCTTTCAATATAGTAAGAAAACATGGAAACATTCTTCTGAATTTATTTGGCCTGGTAAGGAAATGTAATTAATTTTAATTTCAACATAATGTTTCAATATTTAATGCACACTACACATTAGTTCAGAAAATTTTAATAGTTTGTGGGATAATTTAAGATTTGATACCTCTGTGGCTCGACATTGAGTGTGTGCCTGTGGATCCAGAGAGCAGTGGTTTGAATCCATCCAGAATACCATGGATGTTAGTTCGTAAGGTTGTTATAAGTAGGGATAAGTGATCGGAGAAATGAGTACTCACTGTAATCACAACAAAAAAAGTGCATATTGGCACAGCAAAATTGCATTTAAATTAAGAGGAAACAAAAAATTAAAATTGTTAATCGGAAACATATTTGCAGATGGTCCATTCTGGTACAGGAGGGCTTACAGCAGATGCCGTGCGTTATGTACAAACTGCTTTGTTACTTGAACAGTCAAATGCCGAGGCTGCAGCAACATTTGCAAGAATGATTCAAAGCTCTTTGAAATCTTGGTTTACACAGTTCAATTTTTTCCTTCACAACCTATCCCAGCTTCGTTTTTCTGGTGATCATAATGATGGACAGCTGCTTAGTTTTGTGAATAGGACCTATACGTTAGTGACTTTTTAATAGTATATTTTATACAAAAAAATAATATATAGTTCTTCTTATATGTTCCTCCTGAAGTATTTTTGTATAAATTTTATACTAGTTATGAGGGGTCCACCATGGTTCACTATATTTCCACCAGTGTGATTTTCAGACTCCTCTACCTAGTCAGTTCAGTACCTTGTTTAGGTCTGAAACATTGTAGTTGGAAATGTGAGTCCATTATGTGGTATTAACTGTACGTTATTGAAATATATAATATTGAAATACAGATATTCTCACAGCCACATCCTTATAAATGAGAGGAATCTGAAAATCACAGTTATGATTTTTTTTGTCTTATATCGGTTTTCTTATAACAGTTAGTGTGTTTATATGTGTGTGGTAACAGGTACGGATGCATAGGTATAAAGTTTTTTTAGATTTACAATTAATTTAAATTACCTGATTTAAAATCAGTATACTGAATTTTATGTATTCGTGTATGGATTCTCCATTTTGTTCTACAAAATTGTTTTTTGTTATAGACTGCAACAAGATGGTCGTCTTAAGAGTGTTGATGTTCATGGATACCAGAAGCGGTATGATCCTGAGAAGTACTATGTCTACATTTTGAGAGTTGAACGTGTAAACCAACCGGACCCATCATATCTTTTTAGATCATATAAAGAATTCTGTGAATTCCACCAGAAACTGTGTATTATGTTTCCATTAGCAAAATGCCACAGGTAATCAATTCATTATCTAGGACTGACACTAAATTATAGTTAATCTAATGTGTTGGTTCAGTCGTTTTTATTTTATTAGAAGAATAAAGACTAGCGCTATGAACTACACATATTTCGAATGAAGTTCGAGAAGAAAACTTGAAAAAGTATTTTTTACTCTACTTTGATACAGGTAGCAGTTTAACTGAAAGCATAATTAGTGATTAATTCTGTGTTGTATATTTATAAAATTACTTTTTCTTCTTGAAGTGTACAGCATTATCAAAAATTGATTGGTAAGTATAAATTATTATCTGGCAAATTTGATGCCTTGAAAGCTTATATTTTTCAGCTTGCAGAGTACAGGCCTTCATATGGGACGTTCTAATATAAAACAGGTAGCGGAGAAAAGATTAATTGATATTAAAAAATTTCTTAGTTCTCTCTTTAATATGGCTGATGAAATATGTCATTCTGAACTGGTTTATACATTTTTCCATCCTTTACTTCGTGATCAGCAAGATGCTTCAATACATGAATCTAAGTTGAGAGGTACAAACTTATTTTTTATTCTGAAGAGACTTTTGTTGTTTAGCTCAACACACAAACAGTACAAGGTTGTGATTGACTAAAGAGTTAAGACTCCACCTATAAATATTATAGCAGTAGAGACATATTATAAAAAGTTATGTAATATCAATATTATGTTTTACAGAGAAAAAGAGAGAACGAAATATCAATAAATCTTCATGTATTATAAAGGGTCAAATAAAACTTTCCCTTCATTATCAGCGTGAAACATTTAGGGTAAGTAACCATGAATTGTTAGAAAATTTATTCATTTTACTAGAAATGACTATCACAAACATTCTGTTTAATTATTATAGTGGTATAGTAATGTAAGACTTATAATTTAGTAATTATCCTTGAATTAATGTCTTTAAATGTATGTAAACTTATAAATTGGAGTTTCAATGTAAAAGTATAAAAAAGTGTTATTTACAATAATGTAGGTGATGGGAGTAATGTTAATTCTTTTTAAATCCTAATTTTGTTTGTAGTTTACATTTGCTTACTTTAAATGACAGGAGTTGTTCCTAATCTAAAAAGTATATCCAAAAGGTGTACATACGGGATGTCTAGTATTAAGTTTGTCTAATCTAGGTAATGATGTTGTTGATCTAGGCACAATTTGTATGTTATCCTCGGTGAAAGAAAATAATAAAAATTCCCATTCTAGGTTATGGTCCATCATATTCGTGAGCTATCATGTGTGGCTGGAGGACAAGAACCTTCAACATATGTTAAAGTTTATTTACTTCCAGATCCATCAAAAGTTACTAAACGTAAAACTAAAGTTGTGCGTCGAAGTTGCCACCCATCATTTATGGAAATGGTAATTTATTTTATGATTTCTGTTGAGTAATTGGTTTACTGTATCGAGATATTTTCATATATTCTGTTCCTTGATTGTATGATAAAACACCATGCTACCTTAATGATTCTTTTTGATAAAATTTAAATAATGGATTCATTTGTGTCAATTAAAGAATTTATTCCAATATATGTTGCATGAAATTAGTTGGAGTACAGAATGCCTATAGAAATAGTGCAACATCGTTTACTTCAAGCTACTGTCTGGAACCATGACACTCTTCAAGAAAATGAATTTCTCGGTGGTGCTACACTTAAACTAAGTGAACTAGACATTACACAAGAAATTACTGAATGGTTTCCTCTTGGAAATGTACATAAGTAATTGTGTGTAAATATTCTCTAGTCATTAAAATTGTAATGAATGTTTAATTATGAATCATGATACAAATGTGATTTTAGCACATGAGACAGTTTTTTCAGTGCTACATATATATTTATTATCGATTAAATACAGGTGTTCTGGTATATAACATTTTTAATTCTTTAAAATTGTATTATTCTATTTCATAGAAGATTATAATTATGATAATAATAATCAAAACTATAATGAAATGGCATGAATTCATTACAGTATTATTATATTATAATCTATTAATATTTTTAGGTCATGTATATCTTTTTATGAGAAACTTTTTTCTTATCTGTCAGTAATAACTCTTTGAATGAATTTTTTCTTAATGTGAATTCAAGATTTATTCTGAGTCATGAACAGTATTCTTTTTCAATATTTCTTTTAAATAATCCTTTGCCAACTGTGGGAGCAAAGGAGCTGAAAGTATCTTTTTGGCAGATGTTGAGACTGATGTACCATAGAAAATAAGAGAACGAATAATATGCATATATGTTTAATACATATGACCATTGGTATAAGTACATTCTGTAATTAATAGAAAAATATCTTCATGCAAAATTTATTCATATGTGCATAGTATGTCTGTATACATATTATATATAATATGGATGTGCATGTGTGAGTATGTACACACATTTATATATTTCAGTTATTTTCTTTCTATCTATGTATACATATACATTAACCAAATATAATGAAAGTAATTAAGTATTGAAAATACTAAGCTTTAAAATTACAAATTTGACATTAGTATTTAGGTTAATATCCGGTATTTCAATATTAAAAAATTGTAATTTTCTATTTGTGAATTATTAATGAAAAGAAAATTATGAAATTAGGCATAGAAATGGGTTTCTCATAATTGTGGTTGGCGGGGGATATGTATCTATATTGTTATTTATAGAATTTTGTGTAAAGTATAAAACCACAGTTCGGTATGATATAGATTGAGATATATCTACTGGTAGAACTGTCTTCTCATTAAATTTACCTTGAATACAACAAATTATTTTGCTTTCAATAGAAATTGTTTTTATTTTCATTTTATTATAATTTCTTTCATTGTTTGTCTGATTTTCCTTTTAGGAATGTGTTCTATGCATGTTTGTGTGTGTGTAATATCCAAAAATAATGGCCTGTATATTTTTTCTTATTTACTCTTGATTGATTGGTTGTCCACTGTTGGAAATCACACCAAGGACCTCTAGTATAAATGTGAGTTCTATCCAATTATTATGGTATGAATTGTTTGTACATTTCATAATAAAATTACAGAACCCGGATAATATAAAATTATTTATTTTATATTATTTACATCATATTGGCAAACTTCAGTACCATTATTTCATTTGTTTCTTTTTTCAAACTTGAATTAATCAATATATAATACAGTAGTATTGGATTTTGCAGCTGTTATGGGTGTTTCATTTATATCAATTGTACTATAAATATTTGTACCGTTATCTGAATAGTATTTGGTACCAAAACAATTTTGCATGTGTATATGGCATAAATGGGTAATTTAAATTAAATGCTGCTGTTATTTTAATTAATATGAATGCTTAATCAAATTTAAGACTCCAATTTAAACTACTATTTTCTCAGTAAAATGTCCTATTTATTCATCCCCTATAACAATGCATAGTATATAATCTTTGTATGCAGATAATTTTAGAATGTTTTACTTTTTGTTTATCAATACATGTTCAAGTAGATACAATTCATAGGTTTTATGTTACTTTCAGAGATTCTGTTTATTAGTATGTATTTAAATCTTATATGCCAATCATTTCTAATTCCTGTAAATATAGTCTAATTTTATATACACCTTGTTTAAGAAATATTTCCCTACACTATAAAAAATGAAATATACATATTATTTAACTAAAATAAATGGTTTCTTACATAGTTGTATTTGTATTTTGATTGTATAAGTCTATTCTTGTTATATGTTTTACCACTCGTTAATTGCATATCCTGTTCCAAAAATAAAATAAAATGGTATATATTTAGGGGTAGTTGCATTAACAAATAAATAGTATTAACATTCCTGAAAATACCATTCCAGATATCTTGTTACTTTAATAGAGTTCTTATATATTACTCCTTGTTAATAATCAGTGTTTAACATTGGTCATGTCAGATAACTGGGATGGTGTAATAATATTGTTACTATGGTGGATACACCAAATATATTATAATTATTCTATTTTTATATTTGTTTTTGAAATGAATATTTGTGTAATTTTGTTGTACACATATCAATGAATGATATGCTGTAATTTGTATAAAATAAAATTAATTGTCCACTAACTTTTATATTTTTACATATATTCTTGTAAGCATCTGTTTTTTGAGAATTGATTATGCTTTCAGAAGGAGAGCAGTAGTATTACATAAAGGAAATATTGTCTTCAAACCTGATTTACATTTTTTAAAAAGTTGCTGTACTTTAGGTGGATTTTTGCCTATTAGATTAAGGTTTTTTTTTATTATCACTTATTTTTCTATTAAATGCCATTATGTAGCCTAACATTTTAATTGAGTTAGCAAACATTTTATAACAATAAATTAATGTTCCTGTTTATAAAGGCATTTTCTTTTAAATACTTTACTAAAGGGTAGACACATAGTCTTGCCTTCTGTTTTTTAGACTATTTTAAATGTGTGACTATGGAGAATAAAAAGGAAAATACTTGGTATTATTTTATGATGACATAAAGTACATGGAGGAAAACGAAACTTAATATTTGGTAATTATTACTAATGTGTAATAACTACAAATTGTAGTGAAATTTAATTTCACATAAGCTTTTAAAAATAATAAAGATTATACAAACAAGAAAAATAACAGTTGAAGCTTAACAATTTAAAAAGGCTATAAACAAAATTAAGAGATGTACCTGTGGTTACTAATATTCAATTTTGCACAATATTACCAATCACACAGTGATTTGTAAATGGGTTACTTTAATCAAGATTAAACATTCATAATAACCAGAGTTATTAATAGACATTTTAAAAATAACACAATAATAACAAATATTAAATAACACTATAAACCTCAGAGGTAACTATGACATTTCAAATATATATTAACTGAATATTTTAGTAAACAAAACTGATGTTAAATTATGTCATGTATTTCCCTGGTACAATGATTGGAAGCAGTAGGTCTATTGATCATTAAAAAACTACTTAAATAAACTTCCCTTCCAATAAATATTAATAAACTTCCAAATTTAGCCGAATCAGTATATACTGAAATTTCCAATATTACCTTTAATTTATTTCCTATAAACAATTAATTATAAGCCAGTCTCAATGAAATACATATTTAATTTGAAAACATTAAAACTCAAATCATTAATATGGCTAACCTAATCCCTACCAACACTTCCAATCAATGAAAAGCATAAAAAAGCAAAATCTCTTACCTATAAGGGCAATAAATAATTACTTGATTAAAAAATCAAATCATTCACAAGCATATAACAACTTAAAAATTAAAACCCTTACATAGTAATCCAATACATTATTTTTATATATATATATATATATATATATATATATATATATATATATATATATATCTCTTTGGTTAATAGAACATTTTTATATATAAATAATAAATATTTAACAATGAATAACATAACCATATGACATGTTAATCAAAGAAAAAACCAAAAACCAAACATGTCCTATGCAATAATTTGAATTGGTGTATTGCATACACTGCATTCGATAACACTAACATTAGTTTTTCAATATCAATAATACAGATATCAAACATTTGAATCTAAAACCAAGAACATATTTCAATATCAACGACAACTTTGTAACAAATTTGTCATAATGAAATAACCTGCACAAATTATGAATAGTATTGTTAAAGTATAAAAAATGTGATATCCCCATATCACTTTAGAAAATATCTACAGTTCTTGTATTCTAATGCTTTGATCATGAACATGCACAAGAGTACAACTAAAAGAAATTATTAATTTATAAAATTCACATTTGGAAAATTTGCATGCCTTTGGTGTTTTAGTTACTGCTCTCTCAAGCATTCTACCAGACCATAATACAATAGAACGAATCACATTTTTTAAATGCAAAGTTAATGATGAAAAATGGTACATTCGGAATTGTATTTGATAATATAAAACAATATATACTCAAATATTACAAATAATAAATCTGACTGTATTTCTTGATGATTTAGAGATGCCAAAATATTTAATATAAATGTAAAACACTTAGTGACAGTTTTATATTGATGACTAAATGCCTCGTTTAGCAATGTTTATTTCTTGGAATTTAGCAGTCTCATCAGGAAATTATTTTTGGCATAAACTATTTATAAAGTTGAAATCTATGAAATTTTAAACATTCTTGCATTTGTCTTCATAAGTCAAGTAGTTTAATTTTATTACATGATTAGAAATAGAATAATTCAAAGACATTCAATCTTAGACATTCAAAGATAATAATCAATAGTGAACTAATTTCAACCCGACGAACAAAATACAATGAATAATGTTGAGATCTTAAATTAATTTTGAATGTTTATAAATACTAACATTGTTAAAAGACTTGGTGCAATTTGATGTCCTAACATGAGAATTTCAGTCATTGGTTTGTTTTTAGAAGTTAATGGTCCCATGTATTTCAGCATTACAAATAATTTCGTACTAACCTGTTACCTGATCTGTATTCTTTAATACCATTTAACAACAAAATGAATAACCTAAAATCTACTTTAATCTTTTAATATTAATTGTTTTTGCTTAACCTGTACAAAAAAAATAAATTTACAATTGTTATCACATGTATTATGAGTAAGTACATAATATGTCTAGGATTCAAATAGTTACACCTTCATACCATTAATATTTGTAAAAAAACACCTCATGTACATAAATTAATACTCTATCAGTCAGGTGGGATATGCATTATTATGGAATGTATGGCATTAATGGCACTGTCAATGCAATATTGCAGTTTATGGAAGCATTTCAACATAATTTTCAGGTATAAGTCCTGTTTTACCCTTTAGTGTCCCCTCCAACCATCCTGGTTCCAATGATGATCTCACTAAAAAAAAAATCATATTACTAAACAAAATAATATATATATATATATATATATATATATATATATATATATATATATCAAGTTATTCATTATAGCATTATATAAGATTAATTAAATCATCTGATTAATTTAATCATTAATTAAAACATTTAAAAACAGTCACATAAATCAAATGTTGTTATATAATATAAGCACACTCCAAACAAATCAATACAAAAGAATAATAAATGAAAGACATACCATTTGTTATAATTTCATTTGGTTCAAATGATAATTCTCCATCATTTTCTCCCATACAAGCATACAATGTTCGTACTCGCCTAATGGTTTAAACATTTCAATAAATACATATAATAGTTAAAATAAATAAAGCATGAATTTTTTTTTTTTCATACACATTTTATATGTTAAATATATTTATATGTTCCTTTTCTTTTATAAAGGAGATATCCTGAGATGTATTTGTAAAGTTTCACACAAACTAACCTGGTATCCTGCAGCCTGTAGTTAGTGGGAGTTACATTTATTTTATTAGGTCGCAATCGTTTGGTTTTCTCTGGTGTGTTGTGGCCCACAAAGCTATGACTGTTCAAATTTCGTGATGAAATTGAAGACACACTTTCATCAGAACTGCTAACACTATTAAGTGGCTCAGAGGAACTAACTAGAAAAGGATAAATAAATATACAAATTACGAACATAAAGAAATTGTAAGATAACAAAAATAATCAATACAAATGTTCAGAATAAAATCATTTTCATTTAATCTCTTAGGAATCCCATATTGAGAGAAGTGGATATATTTATTTTTAGATCTCCAATTGAATCAGCAGAGATCGTTAAATTATAAATACATTCTTTTTACTGTATTTATATAGCACAAGTGTGCAGTGCCGATATTCGCTTCATACAAAATACTTTATGTCCAAAATAAAAATATATATCTTTTACTGATAATTAAAATAGTTTAAAGACCACGAACTAACAAAATAATTACATTTTTCTACTAAGTTGTTATTTGTACTTACTAACTGTAGAATGATACAAGTTCTTGGTATAAATTGGAAGAGACTGATGCATATAACCTACTGAATGTAAGCTACTTGCAGGAGGGTATCCTGGAGCACTATTATTAACCCTTGCAGGAGTAGCACTATTGCTACTTCTACTAGGTTGAGACTGGTAATGCTCTCTCGTCAATACATTTGCTGTTGCAATATTAGGCATCAAAGGTGTAATTGGAACCGGTCCGTCAAAACACTTTATCACTGCCTACAAAAATATTTTTATAATGGATTTATGTGTAAAAATCATATTGCAATTATATGATGAATTACATTTACATGATCATCGTATCTTTAAAACTTCGTGTTTGCCAATGGAGAGAATCAAGAAATATTGCTACTGTCAGGGGTTACAGAAATGTTAAACAAACAAATCGGCAGAATAATAAAGTATATCAACACAATTCTGCATTATAAGCACATGTTTTGAAGCTCCTTACATGTTTTATAGCACCAACATTTGGGGGAGAAGTTTTCTGTTTTGGAACAGGTGATGGAAGTCCTGTAGGGGTTTCATTAGTACCTCTTTCATTATTGTCAGGTTTATTTCTAAAAATCTGAAATATAAGAAACTTAAAGTAACATCGTTTCCAATGAAGTTTTACATGGACTTATTTTTTTAATTCATCCCCCAGTTTACCTTGTTATAGTTTTCAATCAATATCTCCACAACAACATTACAGAATTTAATATCCATTATAGCTGCTACAGTTTCTTCTTCAGGCCGTAGCAATGTTGGTCCAAAACATACACCAAGGTTACTTACAGTCATTAAATTTTTATCACTATGTGCAACAACACTGAAATTAGAGATAAAGAACAGATTAGTAATATTCATATATAACAACCCAGATAATCATTAAAAATGTAGTATTTATAAATTTCAACTGGAATTATCATGTCTGACTTGGTTAAATGTCTAATAAGACGTTCAAGCATCTTGAAGTTTTGTTGTGAAATTCGATAAACTAATGTGTGAACATCATTCAACCTCTGGGCCTGGGTTTCCTGCTCTGTAAATAAAAAGCACGAATGTAAAACCCTTTCTTCCTCAGTATTAAATGAAGCAGTATTATTTCAGCAAATAGTGCAGTATGTTTTTTCTCAATGCTTATCTAGTGAAATTGGCTTGTTGCAGTTATGCACTTTTTTGTGATCGCAGGGGCAACTTACAATCACTGTTTCCCTACTTACGGACTAGCTTACAGGTTAACTAACATCCATGACAAATGTCAGATTAGCCATCATTCACTTGGGTGGATTCGAACCACTGACCTCAGCCTCACACATGGCCCAATGCCCTGAGCCACAGAGGCCCCTTAGTGCAGTATTTAATAAATATTTATTAACCGACATGAAAATGTTACTTTAAACAAATAGATTATTACATGAAACTTCAAGAAAAAAATAAACTATTAAATAAAATCATTTTAAACGTCAATATTGAGCACTGCTTACTTGCTGCAGCTATAAAACTATTGTGGTATCTGTACGTCATTATTGGTTCTGGCAGATTTCGAAGATATGTTTTTAGTGCAGATGTAATTGTTTTACTCTCCCATTCACATGGATCATCTAAGGAAAGTTTTTCTAATTTTCTTCTATCAAGTCCCATCATCAATAATTTATTCACTTTGGAGCTTACACCAACAACACGGTATAAACCTTGCTCCTCTAATCCTAATGTAACAAAGTTACAACATTTTTAAACAACATAAAATACTCACAAAACATTAAAATGTGTTACTGAATTAAGCCTTACCACGCCTTTCTAGAACGTCAATACATTTGTTGAGAAAATTAAATCCAACATCATCAAGATTCCTATCATCTGTTTTAAATGTTTTCAAGGGTGCTGGAACACCATAGGTCTAAAATAAAAACACAAACAAATATTTCTTAACATCTGCGTAATTATGTAATTATGTTCATTATACATAATTTTTAACATAGGTGAATTCTTCTATTTCTAAACCCAGTAGAAAATTGCAATGCACTTTAACTAATTAAGAACAAGTTAATTATCTTTTTTAGAATTATTAACACTTAGCCAACCTATCGGGGAGATCTCCCACATTGACCTTAGCAACGCTTTTTTTTTGTTTATTTAGGTACATAGTTAAATTGGAGTTGTTGGCTTGATCTCAAATTGTTATATGTATATTGTTGTCCGTATAAAGCACAATATATAATAAAATCCATCAATTTAATGGTGTATACACAGTTAAAAATGTAAAAAATAAAGTGTAGGACATAAAAAAATACCGTTAAAAATGTGGAGAAATAACAGTGAAAATTTTGCTGATGAGTTATTCATGGACACGCTATCAGACTGTTCTGAAGGCAACGATATGGAGACAAGCGATTATGAATCTAGTGAAAATGATAGTATTGTTCGTCCCATACATCAAAATACTCGTCGAATAATTCTGAGCGAAGTAGTTTGGATTGCTCGAGCGTGGTGGAAACCGTACAGGATAAGTGTTAATAAACTATAGTATTATTGAAATTGAAAGTATAATTGAAACTTCTTAATGAAAATACTTCTTACAGGTTCTTTTCCATCCATTATATCCATCCATTGTTTCCTGTCTTCTTCTGATAATGCCTGCAAAGTGTAAACTGCGCCAGGTCTAGAAAACAATACAAAACACACAAACTGCCATATATCTTTGAAAGATAAGTTCAATTGATTTTTATAATACTCATGCATATGTACAGCTCTAATTAAATAAGAGACAGTTATATACAGAGTATTTAGGCAATTTCGACATATTTCCCTCCTAATTATACAAACTTCAGTCTAAATACATAAACAGATTAGTTTCATTACTAGAAACCAAAACAAGAAATTTTGTCAAGAGATTTTGAAGATCTTACTTATCAACAGAAGTGAGATCAAAACAGAATCTCTTTTCTATAGAGTCTGACATCCGACGAACACATGATGCAAGGGTCAATTTTTCAGCAGCATTCTGAAACACAAACCGTAAAGTATAAAATTCACATCACTGAAAAATGAAATACAGACTTCAATATCTTTGCTTTATAGTAAAAACTTACAAATTTTCCTGTCAACTGATTGTACGAAGTCATACTAAATTCTTTCTTGTCTTTTTGATACACACAGTACTGCTTTGTCCACGTTGTGCTACCAAATGCTTCTGCAAATTATAAATACTGTTCTTAAAAGTACTTTAGAATATCTAAGTCTCATCTAAGCAAATAATTTAATAATAATAATAATAATTTAAATAATTAGACATACTAACAATTATTTGTTAGCTGAACAATAACAGTAACATAACTCACTTTTTTCCATAAGAAAAAGATATCCTTCCCTTGAATTAATTTTTGTTCTACTGCCTGCATCTATTGGCTTCTGCAATTAGGTATGTAACAAAAACATGACTATAAAAAAATTTACCCCAGAAATTAAGTAATTAAATTTTATTTTATTACTATGAAACCTGAATAAGTTATGAAATTAGAATGAATTAGTTATCTTGATTAGGAATCTTAAATGGAAATGTCTCAGCTTTAGTAATTACTATCTTCATATTTGCTTGGCACTAGGGAAATCAATACTACTATATATGTCTTAAACTCATATTCATTAAAGATTAATTTCACTGAACATGATAAAAAGGACAGGATTTTAGTGTACAAATATAATCAATATAAAAAAGAAAATAATAATAAGCTATAAACAAAACTTATAAGCATTATGCTTAAGTTAATAATACAGATATGAATAATTTTTTACAAATATTAATGTACATAAAATACCACTTATCATAACTTATATAAATAATTTAAATTAAATTTAGAACTCACTGCTTGTCTCATCTCTAATGTTTTCTTCATCAATGATTCCGTTTTTGTTCTTGTAGCAATAAAATTCTCTCTTGTCTAAAGAAGCATGCACACATAAATCCAAAACAATGTTTTATTTAAAGAAAAATTTTATTAATGAGAAAAAACAAGAAACAGTCAATTTGGGTAAATAGTTCCAAAAAATCATGTTGATCTACATAAATTATTGGCAATATCACATTTAGTTTATGAACGCTGAATCACCTCAAGGATAAAATGTGCAATCAGGCCATAACAGTATGTTTGATGTTATTCCTCTGAACAAGGTATTTATATGCAGAACAATAGGGACAGGAATCTGGCACTCATATATAATAAACTAATGTTAAGTCTCTAGAAAACACCAATCAAACTTACTCACAAATATAACATGCCAGAAATGCAATTAAATTAATTGAAAGAGTACAATCATACCTTTATTTATGGCTTATCCTTGTCTTTTACCATAATCTATGCACTGGAATGGTTAGCAGAGTCAATTTTAATCAAATAAATAAAATACATTACCAATGCTAGTACAAATCAACTTAATAAATACATAAACGTACAAAGCATTAATATCAAGGAACACTTACTTTCTGTATTCTAAATTGAAGATCACGCATATATGGCTTGAAATCTTCTGCAACTTCATGACCTTGATGGTAAAATGTTAACCATCCAAACATAAAACTCAGAAGCTGAATGAAAATATAGAATCAAATTTCCATAATATATTTCATTATGATCTATTTATTGAATGATAATATTTATAAATTATAGGTAAAAAAATAGAATGCACTTACAGTTTCTACAAACTCAAATTTTTTCCTTTCTTGTACTTCTTGAAGTAGAAAGACATATTCAAGACTAGCTTTAATGAAATGTTTTTGTTCCTGCTCCAAATTAGCATCCGCCTAGAATTATATCAACAGCAAGACTTTATATAACAAAGTAACTTAAACAAACTATTGTTGAATGAACTGACGCTAAACTAAAATTTGAGCAATCAAAAAGTCAAATATATTTTCTTACAAGTGAATATCCATGTATAATATATACAATATATGAATACACTGTATAATATGATAGACTGACTTTTTTTCGGTTTTGAATGCAGCCAGCATCTGGGGCTATATTGCACTTAAACTGAAATTTACTATCTTCAAAATCACAATCAATAACCAAACATGTTATAGATAATAGAGTCATTCTAGAAACAGATTATTTTTTTCAATAAATAAAATATATTTCGAGATTACACATCAGTGATTCCACAGATATACTGTATTTCAATATTATTCAAATTAAAAGAATATTATTAAAACTGATAATACATATCCCATTAATGTGTTTCACTATTTCAAAGATTTGTAATACATTCTTAAAAACTACAATATTTTAGCTTATGAGAACTAATTAAGTCACTAACCTCCTGTAAATATGCATCCTGTTTTTTAGTAGATAAATTTAAATATCTTTCTTGGCTTTGGCAGAATTTAGCTGTCTGCTTCTCAAATTTCTTTTTTCCTTCCTGAAAGAAAAGTAGTTATTATCTGACAGATAATAATTCTAAAATATTCAGAAAGAAAATTACAGATTACAATCTACCAATAAGTACATATTAATACAAAATAATTTATCAATATCAAAGAAATATGTTTGCAACTTTTAAATTAATTTAAAAGTTTCATTTTTTAAATTTGATTCCTGCAAAAGACTTGTTGTCTTAATGACAGTATTAAAAGGTGATAGATAATTCTTCCATTGTATATGTTCACTATCCAATTTTCTTATGTATGTACAAATCATACACAAGCTTCTTAAATACTATAATTTCAAATTGCACTAATTTTCATTTGTTCTAGCTTTTTTGTTATTAAAACATACATGTTTCACAATTGTCTGCCTATATATTATGCACTAATACATTGACATTTTATTATAATTTATATGCACGCACGCACGCACACACACACCTTTTCGAGGGAGACAGAGAATGAAAAAAGATTACATATATTATCATACCTTGACACCTCCAATATTAAATTTCCTGAATGCCTCTAATGGTAAAATAATTTGTTCATAAGCACTGTCCATCTAAAATAAATGTTTACAAAATAAATACCTAGATAAAACACACTCTCAGATATTAAAATATGTTAATTGCCTGCATCGATCTTTATTATCAATTAAATGTAGTTGCAAGTAGATTATAAGTAACTGTTAGTCACCATTCTGCCCCTTTCATCCTCAATCATTGAAATTAGAGTTCCAAACTCTCCTAATGACTTTGAAATAACAACTTCATCATCAGTCAGAGTTGCTCCTATACATTCAAAAGTGAAATTTTGCAAGGATGAAGACAAAGTCCTTTGTGCTTTCGATAAGTCTGCAAAACAAACACAATGAATTTAAATTAACCATTTACCGCAAATGCCAACAATGAGTGAACAACCGCTTCAAAAAGTCTCTGGATAACTGCTTGGGCTATGAAGACTTGATTGCTACCTGACGAAGGCTCATTCGCTTCTGGAATCATCTTGGAGTTTCATTTAAAGTGGAGAATTATCAGTGCCCCCAGATAAAGTGACAAGGGGTTAATGGAGAAATTAGTAAATAATTTCTCAATATGACCACAATGGCATTTTCGGTATACGGTTGACACAGTTAGGTAACAAAATGAAAGATAATAAAAGAAAGTCTTCTTTGGTTTTTTAATCCCAATAATAACGTAACACAGATTTTATTATATATTTTCAAATTATATGTAGGAAATAAAGAATAAAGTCAATCCAGTTGGGGTTAAACTCATCACTGATGCCTAGACTATCTATACTGACCCTCAATGTCACATACCCTCAATTTGTGTATACATTTTTTTTGGAATTTTTAAAATGGATGGAATGGACTCCCTCAGTCATAAAACTTCCAAGAGTCTGAATAAATGGTGGTTCCTGGCTTAATAGAAGTTTTAACAATAAATAAGTTTCCTTATCCATCCTTTCAATGACTCTGAAAAACGCACTTATTTGTGCCCCTTTCCACTCAACCAAAAACCCATTTACCCTTTACAATTTTCCCACGGTGATACTTTCACTTACAAAATGTATGTTAAAAATCACGCCATCATCACATATATATATATATATATATATATATATATATATGCTCATTCATCCTGAGACATGCATGCATGCATGCAAACCTCTCTCATGAAACTATGCCAATCAAAGGGGTCAGGACTTGACATACTGCTTCTCTAATTAACTACTGAACGAACATTCCTTTTAACATTATGGGAAGGAACAGAATTACTTCTACAAACTAGATGAAACTTATCATTTAGGTCATAAGTAATGAGAGATATACTCCTTCGATACGTGGAACAAACATGAAAGCCAACATCCACGCAAAACTCAATAACACTCTCAGCACTCGTATGATGCAATAGAACTAGAAATTCATATTGATAACTTCCATTCTAATGAAAAGTTCAAACCTGGTAAATTTGAGACAGAAGTAAGAAAAAATACGGCACCAAAAATAAGGACACAAAAAAAGCCACAAACAATTGGATGGTACAAGGAAAAAATGGCATTACGGCGGATAGGATATATGGAATGGAGAACGTAAATCAAAATATAAAAGCAGTCAATAAGGTAATGTGATCTCAGTAATGGGACTGAACATTGGGATTTAGCCCAGTTGGAATTTATAGAAATTGGATTCTTATCTTATTTATTTTTTATCTTTATAACTGATTGTCCTTACAAATAAAACAGCTTAAAATCATAACTTGTACTGCCACTTTTATACACAGTTTAAAATGTCTAATGTTACTTCTACTTCACTCTTACAAAGTAACTATAATTAATACTCGGTGGCATGTATTAAAAATGTAAGAAAATTACAAAAATGATTATTATTGTTTGTTGTTTGTAAAATAATAGCTAAGTAAAACAATATTGATTTCTAATAACTCCCCACTGAATATCAATTAATGTGTTAACTAATACAATAATGACAAATAACCACAAGAACTAAATATGTTAAGTGCTTCAATAAAAATACTTTATATAGTCTAATGAGAAAAATATTAATTTCACAAGAACTTACGAAAACAATTAATAGATAAGTAAAATTACTTACTTTTGGCTGCATTCAGTAACTCTTTAAGCTCTTTTATCAGGCGTTTTATGAGTTGGCTGGTTTTTTCGAGTTCCTTTTCATGTTCGTGAAGATTTTTTCTGAAATACGGACTGTCCGCGAGGCAATCGGTAAACTCAAGAGGCTGGAGACCAACGCCCATTATTACGGAATTATAAATATAAAATTCAACAATCGCATCAATATATCGTCCCCGTATATTGATTACATAACCTACTTTGTCGAGGCTAACTGTACAGTGAACACCAATATAATAACACGAAACGGTTCACAAGCTATTGCCACACACACAAAACTTATTATAAATACACTATTAAAAATAAAAATTACTTATAATGATATTTATAAATATAGTCGATTAAATTACAGATAGTTAATTAAATACCTTCGTTGGTATAAATTTTATTTTACTCCCTCGTACAAATTTCGTAATATAGAAAATGATTTTTGTATTAACACGATTAATTAGGGCAAGAAAATAGGGGAAGAAAAGAGTTTGAACTAAAACTGAAACGTTTATTTTTTATAAGGTTAAAACAACCATTATTACGTTATTACATGTTTTTATATATTGGTCCCTGTAAATGGTTTGGTTTCTAAATTTCAGATTAATTTATCCATCTATTCTATCTCCGTATTACAACGAAAGAGAGCATTAATGCTTTAATAAGATCTTATTTTCATTTTACAAACATCACTGAAATAATTTAATCAGTCAATATATATATATATATATATATATATATATATATATATATATATATATATATATATATATATATATATATATATAAGTTCTTAGAAATTTTACTGTTTATAAAACAATTTTTTTAGTGTTTATGAATATTAGCTAAAGTAACCTTAAACTGAAAATCTAAAATCATATGAAAGAATGATTTCTGGCGTCTATGGTCTCAGAATGAAAATGTTGGCTCCAATAAGTTGTATTTAAAATTAATTGAAGTAGCCTGTTTTCATGAGTATTATTATATCGACAGTTAAACTATATATATATATATATATATATATAGTTTAACTGTCGATATAATAATACTGTCGATATATATATAGTTTAACTGTCGATATAATAATACTCATGAAAACAGGCTACTTCAATTAATTTTAAATACAACTTATTGGAGCCAACATTTTCATTCTGAGACCATAGACGCCAGAAATCATTCTTCCATATGATTTTCGATTTTCAGTTTAAGGTTACTTTAGCTAATATTCATAAACACTAAAAAAATTGTTTTATAAACAGTAAAATTTCCTAAGAACTTTTCGGAAGCTGTTTGAACGCTCCCCGTACATCCTCATCCTCGATATGAAAATAATTGATTATTGCATCCCAAATGCATTTTCCAAATATGGATTATCCACACACACAATTAGTAATCTCGTGATTTCGTATTTTAAAATTGTTGACAGTTAGAACGATTCCTTTATTCACCATTAAAATTATACGAAAAATTTAATATAAATATATAATTTTTTATTCCGTTAAAATAACTGGAAATAAAGAAATTCTGTTTTGACAATAACGTGTTAAATTCACGTTTTATTTAGAAATGACATTATACTAACTCCCTTTCTTTGGCATATTCAAGGGATTTCTTATCCTGGTACAAACTATTCATTATATATAATTACCATTTATTAGTATTTTCCTCAGACTACAGGAAATTATTTGACGAAACCGAAATATAATGTACTCATTAAACAATTTTTCATCATTAAAAATGTTGGTTATGGTCAACCTGGGATTGATGACGCACACAAGTTACTGTGGCCATTAATCCAGGTCTACCGTCAAGCCGTCCCGATAACCAATCTAGTTAAGTCCATGTGCATGTTGTTTCACCTATAGTACTATGCTGATCAAAGAATAGTAAGTTTAAAACAATTATTTCATTTAAGAAACGGAGTTTTCATCATATATGTTACCATCCTTATTTCAACTCGCCTTCTGTATTCAATAAAATTGGCTGGTTGTCCTGATAACATTCTGTTCGAGTAAAAAAACCAATATGTAACGTAAGACTCCATTATTTAAAAACATGTAAACCTATTTCTGACTCACGTTTTTTAAATTCCTCGATGTGATGTTTATTGTGTTAGAGCTAATCTAATTTTTACACCTCTGTCATTGCTATTCTGAATCATATATAGCCGATTTCCGTTTTATTTTAAAAAACTACTTTTTAGAAAATAATTCTACAAAAGTATTATATTAAATTCAAAAATATTTCCAGTCCAAACTATTGTTTTCTGCAATTAATCATATTAGTCAATCTCTTGACAAAGTGCAATCAGTCAATTTCTCATTAATGATCTGTCAATTTCAGTGGCATATAACTTTTAAATTTATATATATATATATATATATATATATATATATATATATATACACACTCATTCTGAAGGCTTAACTTAGGTTGAATATTTGTGGGGTGTCGATATTATTTTCTATGTGAGGTGAGCTGTTTCATTTCATGCATTTTTAGTTGAATATTTATTAAATATATGCATTTAATTTTTGCAATGCATAATTTAACTGTTTAATTGAAATGCAAATAATAATCTGTTACAGTCGAGTTACGCTACCTCTCACAGTTGAGGAGGTAAGTGAAATTGAATATTTTTAATAATGAAAATAAAAATTTATTAAATGTAAAGAATTCACCAGTTACAAACCGGTCAATACAAGTACAAATATCATCATTTCATTTCGATGTTTAGTATTATTTTCATCATTGAACACTTGTTACTAAGTTTTTAAGAATTATATATACTAAGTTTTTAGTCAGTGAAAATTCTATTGGTATCTAAGTTTACAGTGTTGGTAAATTAATCTAATTCTTATGTCAGCAAATAAAACAAATCTGTTGTATTTACAAAACCAGCAAAATTTTAAACATTCCAAAATACCCATCAGTAAAAGCAACAAATAATAGAATCGATGAAAATTAAATGGAACACGAACTATATATTAATTTACCAATAATTTTTATCAAAAGGTTTTATCAATAAAATTATATCAATCAATTTTTGTCAAACGATGAAATCAATTGTCTGATAAAACTAATACCTCTTCATAATTCTGGTATACACATACACACCTTATTTGTTTTATGATTTTCTTACTGGCCAAATGTACTTCATGTATCAGATTATCCTAATAATATAGGAATAACTATTCTATCTGGCATTTGAAAACTTTTTATTACACAGTATCCCTGCGTAGTAAAACCTAATAAAAAATTATGATAACAACTAGTGAGAGGCCTATGAGTTCCATTAAGTGTTATCCCGTATTTAATAGTATATTTTAAGTTTTGAAGACTGTTTGTAAGAAGAGTTGATTTTATGAAGAGTCAAAGCCATTCTCCCATTTGTGATTACAAAAATATTTTTTCATTAAAATATTAAATTCTTAAAAGAGTAAACGTATAATACAAATTTTGTAAGTAATATAGACAAGAAATATCTTTCCTTCAAACTTCTCCCAAGACGTTTCCGTTTGGAATATATAATTTCTTTATGATTAGTACACAGATGTGTTGTGTAGGAAGAAAATTGATAAATTAGTGGGAGTGCTCCAATTTAAACTTTAAAATAAAAATATTTTTGTTTTATCACAGTACCAGGTTGCTCAGCTCTTTTCAGTAGCTGAGGCTAGCAAAAATGAAACAGGTGGTGGTGAAGGCATTGAAGTATTGAAGAATGAACCTTTTGACAATTATCCCCTCCTTGGTGGGAAATATAAATCGGGGCAATACACATATAAGATTTATCATTTAGCAAGGTAATTTATTGTATTTGAAATAGCATTTAACTATATTACAGTATTTCTCACTGTTTTTTTTGGTCAGTATTTTTATAGCGCAATTTCCTTCAGGTGATATGCGCTTTATCACTATGTTTTATAATATCAGTTATTCATGGATTCTATTCGTATATATTTTTATTAAGTTATGGACATTTTTTCTTTCAGTAAAGTTCCTACATTTATCAGGTTATTAGCTCCTAAAGGGTCTCTGGAAATTCATGAAGAGGCTTGGAATGCTTATCCATACTGTCGTACCGTAATATCGGTAGGTCCTAAGATTTTGAAGTCTTTTATATTCTTTTAATTTTATCTTTTATATTTTTCTTATATAAATTTCTTATTTCGTAATAAAAAGTTGTGAAATATAAAGTTGCTAAAGTGAGAAAACTAGGACATAAAAAAGATTTTCATCAATATATTTATATTATTATAGCATTATTATTATTATTTTAATGTACTTTTCTTTGTCATAGAATCCTGGATATATGAAGGATAGTTTTGTTATCATAATTGAGTCATACCATATTGGTGACACGGGCAAGCAGAAAAATGTATGTTACATTGGATTTTGAAAGTATACTTAGAAGTGTATCCATAGCATTATGACTATTAGTTTTTCTTATTCCTGGTATTTTACTTTCAGGTCCACGAGTTACCTCCTGAAAAACTGAAACAACGTGAGGTTGTCATGATCGATATTGGAAGTGATCCTGTTACACCATCTGATTATAAAGAAAATGAGGACCCAGCTAAATTTGTCTCTGAGAAGACAGGCCGTGGCCCTCTTGTAGGACAATGGGTCGATAAGGTATAACAAATATATCAAATGACATGTCCCGTGCATGCATATATTGCATTCATTTGACACGTACAAGAAGTTTCATTATTATGTGTACTCACTACTGTTTCATACATAAATAATCAGAACCAAGTGTTTTAGGTTCATTCTATTTCTAGGTCGATCCTGTAATGACTTGTTACAAGTTGGTTACTGTGGAGTTTAAATGGTTTGGTCTTCAGTCACGTATTGAAAATTTTATACACAAATCAGAACGAAGACTTTTTACTACATTTCACAGGCGTGTTATATTTTAATTATAATTTATTTTAACATTTTGGTTTATTTTAGTTCTGTATCATCTTAAATATGTTTGTGTGTAATCTTTCTCTGTTTTTAAGTACTGGCATTTTTCTCATCGATAATGCAGTGTTTAATATGTATGTATTGGTGTTGTTTTCAGACAAGTGTTCTGTTGGATTGATCGTTGGTATGGTCTAACTATGGAAGATATACGTAGCATTGAAGAAAAGACCAAAGAAGAATTAGACAGGGTATGGTTTTATTTACCAATTTATTAACGGTTGTGTTTATGAATTTTAAGTTTTGTTTGAATGATTTGTATGTTTTAATTGTTGTAGCAACGGAACATCGGCGAAGTGCGAGGGATGAAAGCTGAAAATGATTAAAAGGGAGATTTATTTATTTCACCTTTTTTGGTATTCACCTACAAATGTAATATAGTTTATGTTTGGTTTAGAGACACGGGAACTTTACATTTGTAAGAGGTGCACCAGTGATAAACCTTTCTTAAAGTTTGTTTAATTTTTACCATAAAGTTAATCAAAAATATAAGTTTTCAGCCTGATCATTATTGGTTCATTTTTATCTTTAATAATTTCGTTTTTTATGATTAAACCTGTAACCGTGTCTGTAACTGTGTAATTAAGCTCCAGTTGAATTATTATAGGAATAATTTGTGACTGAAAACTAGAATAAACCAGTCTACATTAATAGCAGAGTGCATTAATAAGTTACTGAAGTATAATGACTTTTTGTTTGGTTTTTATTTTCCAATATTTTGTAAAAGTTATGTCGGTTTTTTGTCATAATGAGGGAAACTTTCATGTTATAAAGAAATGTCTAATATATAGTAGGGAGATGACTTTATTCTTTATTCTAAATTATGAAAGTTATGTCATACAATATTATGTACTCTATTAATGTTTACAAGATTTTTTCAGTCTTAAGATGTGATGGATACATTTGTGTAATAAAAAATAAAGTGTATAAATTTAGTGTTGTTTATATAGTTATTGTTTGATTCACTCAGCGCTTAACATGCTGCTTGTAAGTAGGGGCAGCATTAACTAGTGCTTGAATCTTTAAGGATTTCTAAATAATCCTTAATAACTATATGAAAATTTAAATATTTGATTTGAAAAGATCGTGCATTACAAGATAATATTGTCATTAAACAGGCTGAAAACATTTCCTTAGATAATCCATTTCATCTTAGAGCAATTCATTTTACAAAATTTGTTTAGTCTTTTTTTATATTGTAGACAACTTATTTTGTGATTTGAAAAATTAATTATTAGATATTTATATTTTTGTTGCTAAAGTGGATTAACAGATTGCTAATGTAATATATTATTTACTTGCCATTTATGGTTCATTTTCATAGTCTTAATTTGTTGAGTAAGATTGCATCATATGCACGACACTCGAGTTTTTTATATAAGCAGATATATTTTTTATATGTAAGCTGTTCAAATAGTACTAAAAATTTGTTATCTTGTAAATAATTCATTTCACGATCTAATCCCAATAGGAACTTAGGTAGAATAGCAATTCATATTATACATTTATATGTATACGATATATATATATATATATATATATATATATATATATATATATAAAACAAAATTTCATTAATATTAAATGTTCGTTTATTTTCATAGCATACTGTGATAATAGACATTTTGAGCTTATCAATTTCAGTATGTACTATTAATAAATATTGAATAAATTATTAATTTATTGCAGAAGCATGTGGACTGGTTTGTGCTGTTTTTTTTTGTTTAACTTAATATATTTAATTATTCCCAGGTCTCCATCTAACTTAATTTATATGTTTCATCATTTGTGATAATTAAATAAATATTGTACTTTATGATAATACAAAACTATGTCTGGTATTATTAGATAATTTTAGAATGTAGCATATTATGGCACCTCAGATGTTCCATTGTAGGAGGTTATTGAATGCCCGTGATAGTTTTGAGCTGTAGGATCACGATTACAAAATATACTTGATATCAGTAATGAATAATAATAATAAAAAAATAGCGATATAATAAGGTTTTTGAAATCATACCTGTTAAAAAATCACTCTTCATGCCTGTGTCATTTTTTCATCTGGCACATGATGAATTCTATACAGGTTGGATATCTTCTAGATATCACTTGGCCAATTGTTAATAGTTTAATTAAACAAGTAATGATTAAGGTGTTCAAACACTTGTGCCATTAATTCTTAATTTCACTGTTGAAAACTACAATAAAAAGATTTATTTGATGTATGCTTTAACTAAAAATGTGACCCACACCTAATACAGCTCAAATTGGTTGTATTTTAAATACATGTTTATCTTGTTTATATCTGACTTACAATTCAATATGTACATATATATTTTATAAATACATATTTATTGCAAACAATTGTAAAATATAGAAGTTAGTAAGTATTATGTATGTATGTATGTGTATAATTATATAACACACGTGTGTGTGTGTGTGTGTGTTAAGAGAAAAATAGAATGCAACTTCAGATAAAGTAATGTCTACTTTTGAGTAACAAAATTAATCAATTATTGTTTCCATTCCATCAGTAAACAAAATTGCTATGATCATCTCAATTCTTATTGTATTTTTCTCCAAATAATTATATATAAATTATATTGTATTGTTATTGTTCTAGAAATTTTCCAGTCATTAGGTTGATGCAACAAGAAACATTTTTGACATTTGTTGAGGGTGGGTGATATTGTATTCCTTATTAATTATATTGTGAGCATTTAGTTGTTTTTGATCTTTATGTAATATATGAATACCTTCTCATCAGCTTTAATTGTATTGACTTCAAGTGGAATATTGGCCTTGTACTGAAGTGTCTGGTGAACAGCCTTACCTTTATTTTCAATTAAATAAACTGAATTTCAAGTCATTCTGGTATTATATTTTGTTTCGAATTCAAATGATTTTCTAAGGTGGTACATCAATAAACTACCAGTAAAAGATGTACAAACTATCGTTTTTCACTTAAAATACCTGTTATTGTTTAATAATTAATAACTTTAACTTGGTTGAAATATTAAAATTTGTTAATATTTGAACATTTAATTACATCCATTTATATTATAAAAAACATTAGCTACTTAATAATTCCTTTTACTAGTTTTTTAGTTTATTGAAATGCCTTACAATATATAAATTTTTCAAGTTTGTGTGAAACATTAATTATTGTGATTATCAAACTAGAAAGGGTACAGAATTCCCTGTATTATTTATTTTCCAGATTAGCCCCTTATAGACAACCAATTGTGTATGATGTAGTAGAAGCAGAATAGAAATTGGTATAACTGATTTATACAAAATAGTTAATTGTTCAGAAAGCATATACAGGATGCACATTTTAAATATATTCATATGTACACATTATACATACAAACGCATAAGCCCTAGAACAGCTGAGAGTATATAGTTTTAATACCTTCTTTTATATTAATAAACACCACCTTATATACAATGAATAAAACAATAATAGTGGTGTATATATGTATTAATTGAGATCCAAGAATCTGGATGTTAACATTCCATGTTTTGAATATATGATTAGTAGAAATAAAAATGTATCAAGTTTATATTGTATATGGAACATATATAATTTAGAAGTAGAAAATTTATGAGGTGCTAGAATGTGATGTACTCTTCATATTGATGTACAGTGAATAAAATGTTATATCAATTGTTTACTCTTTTCCATAAATGAATAGTTAAAAATTACATTTTTTATATAAAAAAAAGGAAATATGTTGGTGATAAGGTAAGTTAACAGACACAGATTAACAAATGATTAATCACAGGATCGATTGTTTATTAAGGTAATAAGAAAAGATAGAACTCAAATATTTAAGAAAGAAATATATATGTTATGAAATGTGTTTTATCACAATTTATTGACACTAAATAATTATAAAATAATTTACTTATAACTAATTGCGTTTGTGCCTTCTTTGGTGGGATTTTTTTGACTCTCCTGTGCTACTTTCTCGCGTTGCTACTATGATTTGACCATCCCTAATTTCTTCTTTGTTGGCACTTTGATTTATAACATTTCCAGCTTCCAAATAAAACATAACATCCCTCATTTGCTCCTTCATCTCTGCTAACTCCTGTTTCAAAATATATCATTTATTACATCTACTCACATGCAATGAGAACAGAAGATACTAGCGAGTCTACTAACAGTTGCAAAAAAATGAACATTCTAACTTTACGAAATTATGTGATTTTATTAGTTTTTATGTTAAATTTTTGAAACACATTTCTCAGACATTCTGGTATTAAATCTGATGAACATTTTATCTTCTATAGATATATAAAGATCAGTTGCACACAAATTCTTACCTTATTTTTCTGTGTTTTGAATTCATTAAACTCCTTCTCAAGATCAGTGAATTTTTCTTTCCAAAAAGACTGATTTAATTGCATTGAAACATTTAATTCCTTTTCTTCTGCCAAACTTTTTTGAGATTGTGTCAATTTACTTGTTAAGGATTGTACCTAAAAACATTCACTCTACTGCTATTGATTAGGGATCTTGGTTGTTCACAAGATACACAGGAATTTTAGTGGTAAGGGAAGATTAAAAAAGTTATTATTTTAGCCTTTATGAGGCCTAAAATTACACATTCCAAATCACATTTTAGAATTAATAGGCTTAAAAGATGACAAACTTAAGTAACATATATACAGATGTGTATCAAAACTATGGTTACCTTTTTTTCAGTGCTATTTTTTTCACTGGAAATTAAATTTATGTCTTCACGAAGTTGTCTACTTTCTTTTTCCGCATTTTCAGCCTTCTCTTTCCAACCAGACATCTTATATAAATCAAATCAAATTAAATAATAGATAGAAAGATTTGTCAATTATTAATAATTAATGTAGACAATCCAAGAGTATATAAAAATACCTCTTTCATTTTTACTTCGAGACCAGTAATTATACTATCATAATAGTTTCTCTGAGAGTCAAGTTGTGATGTGAGTAGATTTGTATACTCCAGTTGAATGGCATCTATTTTTGCATTCAATTCCTGTAGGAAAGTTTTCATTTCAATAATTATTGTTATCAGGAAATAGTCAAATTAAGTAATGGGACTTAAATGCCATATCAAGTAATGAAAAACAACTACTACAAAATCAAAAGCAATAAAAATAATAGTTTACACCTTGATTCATTAAATACCTTAAATTACTTTCAAATAATAGAATTAAATACAAATAGCAAGAATTAACTGAAATAAATACTATATTTTTAAATTCCTTTTTAATAAAGGGTTTTCATTAATCAATAAATATTACCAATTTGAAAAGACACCAAATTTTGTGGATTTTTATCCACAACCTCAATGACGTTAATTTGTATAATTTAATTGATTACTACAGAATAAATATTTTTTCTTGATATTTCACAAATATATACTATTTACTTAGTGATATTTTGTTATACTATATAAATATTTCTTAAGTAAAATATCTTACTACTAGCTTTTCCGGATTTGGGCCTTCGACTAATTTTCCATCTGTCTTATTCTGCAATATTCTGTGCACGAAATTGTCACCGACATAGTCCCATACACTATTGCTGCCCAACTGCATGGAATAGCAGTGATGAGTATCCCTATAGTGCCTGTCAAGTCAGTAATAACAACTGTAAGTAACACAGATAAGAAATGCACTGCACGTAGCAAGAAATATTAATGTTTTCTTCTTGCTTTCTTATGTAATTCTGATGATGCACAACAATTATATACTGCGTACAATAAGTTAGACATACTGATAGGCATGACCTCGCAAATATCTTCCACAACCGACATGACCACAAATTAAGCAGATCCATAAAGATTCAGTGGCCATGCATTCTAAACAATGATTCTCTGCACTCGGCTCAGGGGTTTGTACGTAACGACACACTGGACAACTGAACAAAATATAATGCGGATATAATTATTTTTCTTAGGATTTATAAAATAAAATATAGTTCATATGGTACTGAATTGAAAATATTTGTTAGGAGGTGCATGAAGCTTTTTATATTAGTGATTTGAGCAATAAGCCCTGCTTGAGATATTCTTAACCCACAAATGCATCATGTAATACTATCGACTTTTTTTTTTACTAGCTTATGTTGAACTTGTGAACGCAAAGTAGATTTATCCCATTGGTGGAAAGGTTTCATTAGAATATACTGTATAATTATTATGTTAGTGCCAAATTAATTCTAACATTTTAGCCACTACATTAACAACTGACCATTTAAATATAATACATATGAAAGCAAAGGGCTTTAAACTATGAAATATATAATAATGTCCGTAAAATTAATACCTAGTATCGCCCCATTTAGACAAACAACTGCCATGAAAGGCATGATTGCATAAAATTGTTAATATCCCATCAACGGATTCATCCATTCGTTCGAGGCAAACAGGACAAATCGGCAACTCTGTATGTGAAATTGGGGCAATGCTGCCGCCTTCATTTTCTCCTATCGCTTCGATTCTTGAAACGAACACAAGGTGGCAACACCATTCTGGCTCCATATTGTTAAAAGGAATTCCATTAAAGGATCTATAAAACTCTTCAACAGAGCACTGAAACACACAGTTTTAATTAAAAATAACCGCTGTTCATAATATATACATAATTGGATAAAAAGTATTTTTACCGGCGTACGAAATGTGAGAAGTGCCATATACTGGTTTGGGGAACTGTCCTTGACAATACGAACATGTTTTATGTCGCTGTGACAAGCAGCTATGAATGTTAACAAATCGGTGCAAGTCATTGTTGAAGGCACAGCCAGGATACACACAGTCTGACTCCTCCTAGCTGCCCGGTCTATAGATGTGAGTTCACTAAGAAAACGAAACTCAAAATGGTTAATAACAAAATTTAATTAACTACACTAATATAAACATTTATCTTAGTTTTTTGAAAAATAAACTAAAGACTTATAAAATTATATTGTAGATACCTTATACAGGGTGCTTCGATTGACACAAAAGAAAAATCAATACATTCCTTAATATAACCTGAAATGAATCACTCCCAATACTTCCTGATTTAGCTATGCTAACCACTGCATTAGCCACCAAGAAAAAAATTATAGATTAAGTAAACTATTCGTATAATACTAAATTAAAAAATTGGGACAACAATACATTTGTTCTATCATGCATGTATCACAACATTGCACTAATGAATAAAATACATACATGTACAAATACATTACAAGAAAATTATTATCTGATAACCGAATACATACTCTTCTTTAAATAAATGTATAATTCCTTGAGTAGTCTCAACAAATGGATTTCCAGACATAAAAAGAAGTGACTTTCTTAACGCATCATTTGATGCTCCATCCAAAGCACTGGCACCTTGCATTGTGTTTTCACGAAAAACTAAAAAATGAATAATTTGTACAATAATTATGAAAATAGTCTACATTCTATATTTTATATGAAAATGTTTATACAAAATACAATTCACTTAAATTAAATTAGATAAATGACTTAAAGCTATTTAAATATTACATTTACATAGGGCTACAACAAAAAACTGAATTCTTCAATAAGATCTTATAGCAACTTCAATTTTCATAAGTGCTAAATTCCATTGGTGCAAATGTAGACAAAATAGTTCAAAAATATTTTATCACTTTTATTTTTATTATATAATCATATAGTACACAATACATGTCTAATATATACATGTCATGTACAATATGCTGCATATTATATAAGCTCATTAAAAATTAATGACATGCGATCTCTAGATTTTACATACACACCTATTCATTTACTATCTCATTGTCATTACATTAATAATTTATCCATGTTTATCCCAATGAACAATTCCACATTTTCACAATATAAATGACATAATGCTATGACATAAAGATGAATTATTAATTTAAAAATTTGCTTAAGAAAATACTTACCGCTTTCTGGTATTTCTACAACTAAAATTGTATCATTTAGTGGTTCAATTATATAAGTCTCTATAGAAATGTTTCGTATTTCTCTT
Organism: Lethocerus indicus; assembly: GCA_019843655.1. Lineage (NCBI taxonomy): Eukaryota > Metazoa > Arthropoda > Insecta > Hemiptera > Belostomatidae > Lethocerus > Lethocerus indicus. Next base: position 49,255,891 of record JACDQD010000001.1, on the reverse strand, counting down.
CTGCCTCTCACATTTACTAATGAATATTTACAGCAATCTTTGTATTCTCCTCTTATCTTGCCTACAAAAAGGCATTGTTTGCAAATAATATTAAACGATAAGATATTGAAACATCCAGTTAATATACTAGTTTGGATCAGATATTAAGAAAGAATAATATAATATTAGTATTGAATTTAATCTAAGTAATAATGGTGACCAGCTCTGAATTTGGATTACCAGAAGATAAGAGATAATTGTAAAACTTCAATGTAAAAAATGTGTAATCGTAGTAAAATATTACATTTACTTATTTTGGTTCTGATATAATAACATGCAATACGTACATCATTTATTTTATATATTTTAAGAATAAAAGTGCCTTCAAGGCCTCTCATCGTACAAGATTTATTTTCATTCAACTTCAAACATATAAAATCATTACTCCTCAGTTAAAAACATATACAATTCTCTAAATACTTACTATACTAATCTAAATACTTAATAGTAATTTTAATACCAAAAATGTTTTTCAGAACTGTGATAATTTATATAATTAGTAAAATACACTTAAAGTACCAATGGTAATAGAACAACATAACTCTCCGGTAAGTATTTTTATTAAATACTTACTGATCCTGACGAGATGATTCACAATACATAGGAAACTAAATTGTAAACATTTTACCTTCATTGGTCTTGCAACCATTAACACTTCTTTCTACTCTAATAACACACAATGAGACATCGCAAGTCATCACAAGGAATATATCTGAACAAACACTGTACTCAAAAAATATAAACAAATATTCGAAGACACATCCAAAACCGCTATTCTAATCAATTATTACCTACGATGGAAAGAAATCTAACCGATTGCATAACTGGGAAGGTTACACATGACAGCAGTGTTGTACTTTCTACATAATAACTTTCCCTTTAAAACAATTTTGGTTGCAAAGGATTACAAGATGGTTACAAAAGGAGTTACTCTTATTACGATATTACTTTATGAATTTTAAAATATTTTAATAAATTATACCATAAAATATTGTTTTTAATTGTTATTAACAATAGAGCGCATAAGAATGCCCCGATACACTTTGAATCATAATTTGATTTCCGTTAGGCCAAAAATGAATAAAAAATAATCACCGATAATATTTTAAAATATTGTACGTAAAGCTTCACGACCCTTGTCAACGATCATTAATTTCTAAGAGATAATTTAAATCTTGATTCAACCCCTTCCGTGCGTGTTAAAGTAAAGTTTATATAATGTTGTAATGGAAAAGTAAATAAAGTACACCTCATAAATTTTCATAGTCCTTTTTTGATTCTTACTACTTCATATCGACGCTAAGGATATGTACATTAAATTCTAAAGTGCACAAAACTGAATGATTTCGTATAGGAACTCTAAATATAGCCCCTCATTTATCCCAAGGATGGTATGCAAAAATAAACCTTTTTCCTTTATAGAAGTTCTATTGACAATAAGTTATTAATTTTCCCATGGCATTTTTCAAAGTAGTGTTCACAACAAATGTGTGTAAATTCTTTCCACACATAATTTTTCTATCAGAGTATTCCGAGAATTAAATTAATTGCAATGTGCCATACGTACTGTTTCCTCTCGGATACCTTGCTTCCTTCTGTGAAAGAAGGGCATAATATTTGAGAGATATTCCCAAAAAACACAACCTCACATCTATTTTGTTTTCCCTATGCATTAGTAATATATTAAAATAAACAATGGCATGGCAACAGCCCATAGAAACATTGAATCTCAATACTGTCAAATAAATATAATTTATATTATTAAGAAGGCAAGAATACATAATTAATAAGTTGTATTGTTATACTGGGTTTTAATTTTTTGTTTATAAATAATTATTAATAAATGGAGAGAAATTTCATAGTGGAAAAAAATAAAAATAGCCATGTAATTTATTTTAAAAGAACTCCATAAACCAAAGTATATGGAAACAAAGTATTCAAGATAAACTTTAATAAATTTTTACTTATAACTAATTTAAATCATTCATACATAATCAAGTTTTTAGTTCAAAAATCCTTAAATGATTGACATAGACAAGATGTTTAATGCTCAATTAATAGTGTTGTTGACAGATGTTTCAACATTTTAACATCCATTTATTACAATCCATTTAATACATTCATTTTATTTAAAATTCATAACTAATGTAATATATATGAATATAATCACACAATCTTTTCCAAAGATTATTTATAAATGATCAAGTTAGCATTTTCTTTAATGTAGAAGTATTCTAAATTTCTATTAGAAAAATAATTAACTGAAAAAACTAAATATACAATGAGAAATACAAGGCCTTTATATTCAACACAAATGCATTTAAAAAAATAAATGTTTAAAGTTTACACATAGCAAAAGATAAATAAAAGGATTTGTGTTAATAAGAATTCAATGCAGTTATTTGTGTAATCCACGATAAATATTTCTCCAAATTACACAGTTGATATAAAATCATAACAGAAATCCTGGTTACATATTAACTACTATTCAGGAAATCAACATTAACATAATGATTCCTTTCAAAATGAATGAATGAATGGAATAAATGCCACATTGGAATAATAAAATAATAAAACAATTATCTTTTCAATGTCAATTAAAATAAATTAAAATATGAGTTTTCATTTAAATTATATATCATAATCATCCTATGCCATTTACAACTAACACAAAATAGTTTATATTACAACACTAATTCCAATAGATCGATTTACATTAGTCATACTAATTAGTATTTTAAAGTTATATTCAGTGATAGATTAATACATTTTTAAACAAAAATATTATTTAACATGTAAGCAAGCAGGCACAACATTTTTATAGCATGAATTCTCAAAAATAAATATTGTATAACTCTTGAGCTGAATGAATTATTTGAAATTTATCATAAGGTTATAGATATTTTTAAATAAAAAAAAATACTAAAATTTAAGAATTATCATTTACGTAAATCTCAATTATGTATAGAATTCAATAACAAATAAATATTAATAAACTTTTTTTGGCTATATGATGAAGAATACAATTCCATTGTACAAGTGTAAGAAATTTTATTGTATATGACATCAAATAAGTCATATTACATAACTGAAAACCAAGACCATTTGGTTAACCCTTTCGCTGCGCAACACGTTTTGAGATTATGTGCTAACAGTGCACACATATTTTAGTAGTTACAATTTTAGTAGTAACAATATAAATATTTCAATCTAATACGTTTCAACATGTCCTATTCAGAATACTAAGAACAACTGAGTGTACGTGTCTGATTAAACTAGTAATAATAATAGTAACCAGCGTAAAAAGTCGTGAGGAGCAGTAAACGTAAATAATACGCAATCAAAATAGCCGTAATGAGCTGAAAACTAATTTAAAACAAGGTGCGAAAATACTCATCCGGAGCTTATGGGTCACAGTTTTTTTTTTACTATTATATAGGTGTAGAGCAGCGAAATGGTTAAGGGCTGTAATTAACAATAATTCAATTTTTTAAATTCTATTGACAATAAAATTTAGTTCTGTTGAAATTTAATAACTGTGTTTTAATATATGTAATATAGGAAAGACAGAGTTTTATTATCATCTCTTAATTTTTTTCATTCTTTTCCGAGCTTTTTCTTCTTGTTCTTGTCTGATATCTTCGAGATCTTCCATAATACCTTTAAATGAAAAAGGTGTGAAGTATATCAAATAATTATACTACATAATACATGTGTGTGTGTGTGTGTGTGTGTGTATATATATATATGTGAAAATAAATTTTCATAAACGATGATTATATAAGCAGAAGAGTACAGAGAGAACTAACCTATTTTGGTACTAACATATTCTTCTTTCATTTGTTGTGCAAAGTTGGATTCCATACATTCATCATCATCCTCATAGTTCAGAAACCTGAAACCAATAATTTACAATTCATGGAATGAAAATAATGTATAATAATCACATATTATCCATATGGTGAATAATAATAATTTATTCTAAGAAGGTGTATTATAGAATTCATTTTATATATAAATATTAGTTAACTGCCAAAATTTGTCAAGTGATATAACAACTCATTTGAACACGTTTTATGTGTTGTGGTTTACCTTCCCCTTATACTGGACACCTATATGTTTTGTGGTTATGAATATATGAATAATAATAGTAATTTGGATCAGGGGAAAATTATTATCAACACAATAATAATATAAACACAATATAAATTCTGGATGTACATATAAATTATTTTCAGCAATCTATCCATTATAACTGAATATAGCTGTTATTGTAGATGTAAACTTCCCAAAATTGTCTACCTTTAAAGGTAAACAATTGTTTTATAAGCTACTAAATGAATTGGGGATAAAGTATATGAAATTTTGTAGTTAAAAAATATTTTCATTACACACAATACCTTGCCCGGTCATAACCAAATATATCACGTATATGCTTGGAATAATCTTCATAATCTTCTTCTTGACCATCGTCTATAAAGTCATCAAGCTCTGAATCGTACTCTGAATCAGAATCCAATCGGCCTAAAACGGATATTTAAAAATAAAATATTAAGTGATATATTAGCAATAGAAGAGTACTATTAATTTTATTATGGTCAGACTACAATTTTAACTGATTTATCACTGAAAATATAATGCTTCATAGAAACGTAAGGAAAATACAGAAATAGTAACAGTACAAAAATGTATAATAAATGTTTACTTCTAACCATTTAATCATATTAATTGATTTTTCATAATCTGATTTGTTCAACAAAAAGCTCAACACATTACAACTTAATTAAAAATAAAAGTATAGACACTATTAAATATAAATATATATAGAACTTACGTTTGTTAGGCTTATATTTCTTAGGAGGACCTGAAACCTGCTGTTTAGGCCTGGGGTCTTTGGTTAAAGTAGGCTTAGGCCGTTGTTTACCTATGTTATTTATTGGTGGAGCAACTTTTATGTCATTATTTTCCTTGATTGATGAAGACTGATTAGCTAATAGAGCTCTTTTTCTTCTAAGTAGCTCAATTTCCTTGTCTATTTCTGATAATTCATCTCCTACTGGCGCTTTGAGCTGACTTGGTTTACTGATAGATTTTTCTGTGATTTTCTTCAAAGGAATATTATTTTTTTTTCCTTTATCTCTGCTTTCTCCATTTCCACCTAGGCCTATAACCTTTTTGTTTATTTCAGCTGAACCTTCATTATTGGAAATTTTTATTGGTATTTTATTATTGGACAAATTACATGGCTTTGCCCATACTTGGGAACTTTTTTTCAATCTATCAGTAACTATTATTTCATTTGAATTGGCTTTCTGTTTTCCTTTATAACCTTCCACAGCAGATTTATGAGATTCTGGAGGATCTCCAATGGATATGGAGTTAGATTTAGTAAAAGTTTTACAAGATTTATTTTCTGAATTTGCAACCAAAGATGTCTTATCTTTGTTTGATTTGGTTCTGTTTTCAGTTCCTGTATTTTCTTTAGATGGTGGGAGCATGCATTTATTCAAATCTTTTTTACTACGCCTTTCTTTTTCTTTCATGTACTCCAGTTTTTCTTTTTTGGTCATTAGCCTTTCTTCCTTCTGAACTTCAACCTTTTCTATTACAATTGGCTCATACTGTTTCTTTTCCGCAATTTTCAACAACTGTTCAAAATCAACAGGGGGAGGCATTGAACGAATTGTTTTCTTTTTAGTGTTGTTTTCTTTTTTCTTTTCTGATTCATTAACATCCTTTCTGAACTTTTCCTTTGATTCTGACTGTGTTTGTTTTACCTCATCCTCACTACATTCTTTGTCCTTAGTTTTTCTTTTTCTTTTGTATGGTAATAATTCTTCTTCTGCTTCTTTCAAAAGAGCTGCCTTTACTCGATCCTATAAGACAGAATATATTCTTTAAATTAACATCAGATATCTCACACGTTGAAGTGTGTGGTTTCTGTTTAACCATGGGAATTTTGATTTGACTTGAGTTTGATTTCTGCAACTGGCCACCTCATCACAAGACTCCTTTAGTAATACAGTAAGTTAAATATATTGCTTGCCAAAGAAGGTTCGCATCAGAACTTCACTGCACTATTATGCTCATCAGTATTATTATCAGTATTATGCTAGTACAGTATACAATAATTGTTATGATAGTATGCTTCAGCAGCAGCTAATATACATAAGCACCTCACTTATTAATACAGAAGAAAGGATTAATGCCCTGGTGAATGCTGAAAGACTAAGACACGCCATAACAAATTGGAATGAATGGTATAAAAATCACTATATTATTAATGAAATGCTAATGATTTTGGTGAGGAGATGAAATGGATCTAGCATAAGGCATAATGAACAAGAGGAATAAACAATATGTTCAACTCATATACTTTCTTCAAATCAACAATCAATCTTAACAGAATCTTTCTTTTGCTACCTAGAATGTATGTTTTGAATACATTACATATAAAGGAATTCAGCTTTGAATGAAGAAATTAAAGAGTGATCTCAACTGCAGGCTGATGATTTATTTATTAATCATTGAAATACTGCTGGAGCTGTGGAAGAGGTGAAAATCATGGTTCATAAAGGGGGGAGGGGTGTTAGAAATTAGTTAGATTTTGTGATTAGTCCCAGGGTTTGTTTTAGTGGGTCTGTTTTAGTGGCCTTTATTCCCTCAGCAATTTCATCAAGTACGATGGCTAGTGCCCTCATTATAGAATTCTGATAGGAAATCAATGACAATCATCTTCTGTTGAACACTAGTCACTTTTGACCATTGCAAATTATGTTTGCGTTATCCCAACACTAATCTATACATGAACTTAATCAATTCATTCACCAAGTCTTTTTGGTGAAATATTTTGTATTTAAGAATAACAAAAATAGTTTTTGTAGACCACCTGAACACACATAACCTATGATAATGAGTAATACAAAGAAAAAAGATCTCACAAAATAAATGTAAATAAATCCCAAACACAAATCATGAAAACATATTTTTTAGTTTAATGCCAATCAGCACAGCGATGCACATGAATGCCAATGACTTATTAGATCGGTAAAAGCATAGGTAGAATTTGGTTAATTATGAATGCAGCTTGAGTGGTGTTCATATAGATATATTGCTTAGTGCAATGATACTAGATGATTAAAAGAAGTATTTGTTTATCCTAATCTGAAAACACTAAAAGGAGAGCCAGAAAAGCAGTATGAAAAACCATGCTGAAAAGCATACTTCTGATCAGTTTGATGCATACTGCAGTTAACCCTTTGCACTCAACACATTTTCTGCTAGGAAGAACATTTCCAGTATATAACACAATTACTATAATTGTTCATCTCTGGTAGCATTATTAAACTTAACTTTATTAAATATAAAAAAGTAAGTAAAATAATATTATAATTTTTATATTATTCCAAATGATATATGCTAATATCTGATAACCTTGGCAGCATTTAAATCCTTAACTTCTCGCTTCCCTTTAGAAAAACCTGACCTTTCTGCTGGCATATTTTGATATTTATCTATCAATTTGTTGTAAAATGCAGATGCTTCTTGTGAGACATATCCATAATCATCTTCATCACACTGCTTTGGTCCTAAATAAAAAGAATGAAAAATTAGGTTTAATTAAAAAATATAAGACCTGCATTTTATGTAAAGTAATATTATAATATGCCTTAATATGTTGAAAAAGGCAACTTTACCCTTCTAACCACTAAGCTATGTTGAAAAATGTTGTTCTCTCAATTCTTCTCCCCAAAACCTACTCTCATTATAAAAGGGCCTCTGCCACTTTTATTGAAAGAGGTGGTCTAATATTTGCACTTTTACTGGAAAGCAATTTTTAAGGAATGAACAACCAACAAACTGAATTCCAATATAGTCTACTGGAGTTCTATGAAATCGTCTTGTAATCAATTCAAATGAGCAAATCAAGAAAAATTCAGTTCACCACCAGTATTAAACCCCAGGTAAACTACTAAAACTAATTATGTTGGAGCCTAATCATTTAAATTTAACAGAATACTTGTCATGAATTAATAAATGCAATTTATGTATGTAATAAATATAACATAATTTACGATAATTTGGCTTAATACAATTTTAGCCTTTACCGCCTAGAGTATCGGCTGTGTTAACATTATCAATAGCATCCTCCATGACAGATTTATTGGCTGACTTTGTACGCTTAAGCATGACTTGCACTCGTTTCTGAGCTTTTTTATCTTGACTTCGTAATGCCAATAATTCCTGGAACAATCCTTAATTACAATACACATAATTAAAATACAGTACAGTAAATTTTAATGAACCTGGTAATACATGAAAATATGAATTACAGAATATATTGCAGGTGAATGAGGCCTTTCCATGAGCTTGAAATGAATTCCACACATCACACCACTTAGCCATTGGAATAGAAGTGTAATTCAAATAGGCACAACAACTTTTACCATGGGTGTTTACAATGCCCTTAGATTAAGTGAATTTAAGCAAAGATTAATCAATATCTGAAATATCATTATAGCACTATAATACCAAGCTCAATCTAAATCTAGCCTTAACATATTTCTTAAACTAACAGCTTAAACACCCAGGGTTTTTTTATGTCTGTACCAAGAATCAAATTCGCACTACCAGTGGTCTCATTGGTTTGAAATATATGTCTCTAGCTACTGTGCCGCCACAGTCCCATTAAGAAAATTGGTTATTGATAAACAGAATTCAATACTTTGGAAAGAGCTTAATATATGAAAGTCATTAATAAAAAATTATTATAGTAAGAGCTGAATTAATCTGCACAGAATTAGTCAGCTAATGTGAATTCAGGCCACTTTTTACTTTGGGTTTTACTACTAGTCACTAGCACTGAATATTGTACTGATGTAGTTCTAGTTAACAGAAATAAAGTTACAGATATGCGTTTCATAAAATACATTAAAATTTACATTACATTTTAATTACTGCACAAATGCATATTTGACTTACATCTTTTTTTCTTTTTGCTTCTAATACTTTTTTTCTTTCTTCTTCTTCCTTTCTAGCTAAAAATCGTTTAATATTTTCAGAAGACACTTTTGATCTTTCTATTTTCTTAGGAGCTCCAAAAGATGTAGAATAACATCGTACCTGAAATGAGATATAGTTTACTTAATATACTTATGTAATTAATTAGTATGGGATACAGAAATGAAATTGAATGAATTATTTATAATTCATCACTAAACTATTTATATAATTGGTCGATGTTAAATGTGAGTGGGTCACTGACAAAAACAAAATGAATTTGAATTAAATTTATGCAGCAATTGAAGTAATAATATACATTATTAGTAAGTGGTATCGTTTTAATTATTTTATTAAACACAATTAAAAAACCAGTATTCTCAGAAAGAGCAATAGAAGATTCCAGAGAAAAAGACCTGTAACAAAAACCTGACTTACTAGCCTTTGACGAACTTAATTTCGTCATAAAACTCAATAATTTTTTCAAAATTAATAGAGAAATGGCTAAAATTTCATTCATAATAACTACTATAATAATAATTAATGATTTTTTTTATTTTTTCAGACTATTAAAATAAGAAAAATTGTTGCAGCTATTATCCTATTATAAATGATGGAGCAATGTTAATACAATATTAGACCATAGGAATGAACTAATGTAAAATAAAAACACTGATCTGGAACTATTTTCGTTTATAACAGTAAACAAGTTTTAATAATCATGAATACAAGCCATTTGAGACATGTTTGCATCTACACATTCAAGGTGCAAATGTTATGTAATTCAGAAAAAGTATTCAGTCAGTTTAATTTGGAGTATTTATAACTAAATGTGCTGGCTCTTAAACTGGAAAAAATATGTTGTTAACTACAGGTGAGAAGTCGCCCATCAGAGCCACTTACTACCTTTTTTCATTCAATAAAATTGTTGAGGGCACTGGGACTATGTATTACTCACATACGGTAGGGAGATCCCTTTGATGATTCCAAGATGTTTTGATGATAGCCCAAGCTGGCCTATTTTGCTTGGAAGGTGGGATGAGGATATTTATAACCAAGCAGGCATAAAGAGGAATGGGATTGCAGTACGGAATAAGGACATCATAGGTTCTATCGGCGTTTTCATTTTCATTACCCAGTACATACAAAGAACACTGGAGATGGAGACCTCTTAGAAATAAGTGTTTAGGAAACAAGTGTACTGATGATCATTACCAAAATGGGTTTTGACTATGAGTGTCATGGAATATTTCTGCTGGCAACTTTTGTAGGTTTCATTAATAAATAGTGAATGCAAGAGCAATGCCTACTATTGCTATAGCTATATGCAACCATAAGCTGGAAAATGTACCATACCCAGTGAAGTACAATTACTTAAGTATTTTTGGAATGAAAACATTGGTTCAGTACTTTTTCCCTATGGACATAAAACAATTCATACCTTTTTAAGAAGACGTAGAATAACTACCAGAAAAATCAAATACTACTTCAGAGATGTTAGAGTTAAGGATGTGGGGATGAAATAAGCACTGACTAATTGCTAATAGAATATGAAGTCAAAAATGTACGAAAAATTAATATACGATAATGAAAATTAATATGATCTAAGAAATAACCTTTGAATCATCTCCAACCACCAGTATCAAATAAATGTTTAAATAATAAGGCAAGGAGTAGCCTAGAATCTGCCACATTAACAATTTGAATAATGCGTATGAAAAAATAGATGGTAACTATGAAGATAGTTAACAGAAATACATAGTTAATTTTAGACATAAAAGGTTTGGAACCAGCTTATATAGATATCATCATCAAAATATCAAGAAATGTTGACCAAAAGAGAAGATTCTTTGGAGGAAGGTAGGAAAATAGGAATAATACAAGATAAAATATTATAATTGTTACAGAACATGAGAAATCCTCAAGAAATGTGGACAATGCTACAAAAAGTTCTTCCGCAGTAAGCTGACAGCAAATACAGTGCAATTTCAGCAAAAATAAATAAGGAATTAATAAAATTGGGACAATGAATATAGAAAAAGGATCAAATCAAGAGGTAAGGAACAAAATATAGTTTAACATACCTGTTTTGTGGTATGCGAGGGGTTGGAATACTGTAGATTTCGTGAGTTTCTGTCTCCTCTCGCTGATTTGGTCTTTTGCTAGACTGGTTTCAGCAGCTCGTCATCTTCAATAGTGGTGTTAGTCACTTTTGGCACTTACTTGTACTGTAGTACAGTGCAAGCGACAGTGACAGTGCAGTGAGGATGCCTGAAAAACATCCAAAGTGCCAAAAGTGACTAACACTGCTACTGAAGATGGCGAGCAGCTGAAACCGGTCTTGCAAAAGACTAAACCAGCAAGATGTGACAGAAACTCACGAAATCTACAGGACAAAATATAAATATTACAAATCTTTATGGCACAAAATCAAAGTCATTCAAAACTGATATATTACACAGCTAATATTCCTTGGTGCTTATTGCATTTGTTGATAATGAAAAAAAATTCAAAAAAGATATATAAGTACCTTAATGATATGACTCATTAAATAAAATGGAAACTAAAATACAGAAAAATCCAGAGTCTATAAAAATAATGTAGTTTTAATAGAGGACACTACTACTGTAACAAAAAACCTACTGCAACATGTAATAGCACTTGATGACGCTAGATTATGACTGGGGAAAATGAAATTTTATATTCTTATGAAGATGGGATTGCTGTCCACTGATGACACTCATCAGAAATATTTAATAAACTCGGTGAAGGAATTGGGGCTATTACTGATACTGCTACAATTTTATTTAGTTTTATTGATAACCCAAGACAATCTGTTTCGTCTAGGGAAAGAGACAAGGATAGTTTCTAGACAATTGGATGCAGGGAAAGGTGAGGTAGTGGAGAAAAAGGTGACATAAGAACTCTTGGACTTGTTCACTTTCATTATCCAGTGTCTACGCCAAGCCTGAATGTCTAGCAGATGTTGCTGGAGCTGGACAACAGAGGAAGGTGGTGTTAAGGTTTTGGTCAGAGGCCAGGGTTCAAGAAATTCTATTATTTTAACAAAGTTTTAAAAAGGGTCTGTTGTGGTTTGACAGATTCTAGTCGTGATGTGCCACTGTTAAAATGTTCCTTCTGGTTGATTAACATTTTTACTGGAAGAATTTTGTAAAAACAAACGGTTGAGTAACTGCACTTTCTTGGCTCTATCTTTTATGTTAGCAGCGTTACTTTAAATGAGTTAGTATTAGTCAATTAATAGTGCACAATATTACTAACAATCTAAACATACTATGATTCATTGAAGAAAGCACAATTCCTATCCCTTGCCTTTTCCAAATTCCACCAATCTAACCTACAATAAGGCCGAACAAGTGAGCAATGACAGACATCACCAGGACAACATAGAAATGTATTAACCCTGGATCACTATTTATAATAAGAAAAAAGGTATAGATTTAATTTTAAATAGTAAAAAATACTGAGATATCCTATTGCTGGAGGGTAGAAACATACCATCATTCCAATATAGGGTATAGCATAAACTAAGATAACAGTGGTTTCTAATAAGTATGTAAAATGTATGTAAATAAATCTAGTTAGATACCTCTGGATTTATCATTTTATTTCATCAAAAATATATATAAAAGGTACAAATCACACAAGAAAATATGACAGTAATACATATGACACAACTAGCCAAAATAAAAGTGCAAGTGATCCTGGGTTAAAAAATCCAGCAATATACCATCCAGCAGTATATATATCTGCAAACATGCAGACGGTCTTTGACGATACTCTGGTTTGTTGACAGTAGTGCTCCAAAGCACACTCTCTCTTTCTGCTAGAGAGAAGGGTGCTTATTTTGTAGAATACAATTTTACGTAAATTTGTATCCTGCAAACTTCATTTTTTTATTTACACACTTTACAATAATGAGCAGAAAAGTTTTTCAGATCCCACATGTATATAATTATCTTTAAAATAATTATAATTGGACGAGAAAATTCGAAAAAAATGTCAAACCAATCTGAAATAAATCTTATGTCTACCCATAAATAATAGGATTACAATGTAATGTATGATATATATTATCTATATTGATAATATGCATATTGCATACATGTTACAGACTAACAAAACACAATTATTTAAAATATTAATATTTGTATTTTAACTTCAAAATTTAATGAACATAGTTTAAGCTTTTTAGTATACAAAAACAAGCAGAATTAGTTCATATTAAATATTATTTACATACTGTAAATATCAGGGATACACATGTATAAAGGGATCGGTGAAATCATTTAACAATTACAGAAAAATATCAAAATTAATGTTATTTGGCCAAAGGTATAAACTTCAGTATACATATTTTCTAAATCAAGACTGTATTATCTACGAAAACAATGAGGTCATGTTTTGACTTATTTTCCGGACACAAACCTACAAACACATATACATATATGTATATATGACAAGCTTTGCTGTATATATAATTTAATTAATACCTTATTATTTAAAACCAAAAAGAGGAGTTAATAATGGATTTAACATTCTTCAACCAGACTGTGGTACAAAATATAATACTCAGATATTTCGTAGAAGAAGTTAAACATTAACAAAATGACTTATAAATATAACTGAGCATTAATTATATATTTTAAACAAATATGAAACAAGTAACACTTACTTTATTATTTGAAACAGTCCTGTTGTTTTCTTGTGCTTTGTACAATAATTCACAGTAATCCATCGTGAAAAGATTTATTTGTATAACTATCGTTGATATTCCGTATGGTTGCTTTCAAAATTTCAGTTTAACAAAAATCATAACAGTATATATACATTTAAGATATTCAGTACCACAAAAATAACATTACCAATATGTACCTTCCCATTGTTATCGAACAGTGTTGCCATCAAATGTAGAAAATACCTATGCCCACAAATATTCCCAGTAAATTTCCAAGATTGTCGATTATTATCGAAATTAAAAATACATTTCTTATTATCCATAATTGGAATGTATCTTGTTAGTTTTCACAAATTTATTTCAAGATAGGTTTCAATTTGTAAGAAATGTTGAGTAATGAAAAGTTGGCAAATCTGGGAGAGTGTATTTGCTACCTTCCAGTCTAGCTCTCTTACTTAATGCGCTGTGTTGTTCTTTCGTGTTATAGTCCCGTTCGCTCAAAAATTAAATCGTGTTCATCATTGAAATATTGTTGTGTTGACAGCGTTGGAATTCGGCTGGCATTTTATATTCCGTTTCCCTGGTACTGAATCCGCGCCGCCGCGGATCCCGTGATCCAAATCCATTTTGGATTTCCACTCGAGAACCTGTTGCTGTGCGGTGCGTAAACCAGTAATATATGACTTGTTAGTTCCTTCGTTGTTTTTATTTTAGATTCAGACGGCGGTAAGTTATGCTCATTTGTTATCAGTGAGCTCTATTTTTTACTTCTGTATGTGACGATATTTATTGAACCTTGTACACACAGCACATAGTTACGCATATATATATATATATATATATATATATATATATATATATATATATATATGCGCACACACACACACACACACACACACAATCTGTGTCCAGGTATGTATGTTCATACTAAACCCTAGTCAAGGTAGTCATCTCTTCTAGAATACTTTTTGATGTTATATGAGAAAACCATAACTGGGCTTTCGAATAGAATTTTACTCCAGTGATTAAATTGGTCTGGAAATTAAATACTTGTGACAGAATATCATTCATTCCTCAGTTTCATTCATTATTATGAAATCACTTTATGTACCCTGCAATTTGATACACATATGTTTCATTCATATCTGTTTAATATGCACATTTTGTTTTTTGAAATTCAATTTAAAAATTGTCATTCTGTGTTATTTGAATAATGTGTACATCGTGTTAAAAAAAAGTTTTCCATTTTGATTCTACATGTCATTGCTCTTGAACTGCAATAAATGATCATGTGATTGGAAGTTACATATGTAAGGTTTTTAATTTGTTATCCTGTTTATATATTATCTTTAATAATATTTATTATATTTCCAGGGTAAGTCGAATTTTTATATTAATTTATCATACGACTCGAGAAAATCAGTTTTTTAATTTTCCAAATGATCTCTAATTGTTAGCATTTCATCTGTCGCTGCTTCGCCCAGGTTTGCATAATTACTGCTTCGTACTTAGTAGGGTGAATTTAAAGTCGTAGGGAGATAAATAATTTCAGCATGTTCCGGATACTGCATCTCCATAAAACTAGCCAGCTTAGATCACAGAATGCCAAGCAAGTATTTCAGAGGACAGGGATCAAGACATTTTCATAGTAAAATTCTTTATAATTCAGGAAAATTCATAATTATTGAACATTGCAGTGAAAATAATCTCTACAACTCTTGACAGGTCAATTTCTATATTTGGTCTTTTTGGTTCATTTGTCGTGTCATATATAATTTATTTTTGCACAATCAACTTTACAGTTATAAGTACCATTGATACATGTATATTTTTCACGTGTTTGTCTCGATAAAGAAACCACCCAATGATGGTAATTTTTGATATGATTTAACTACTGTCCGAGGTGATCTCTGGGCCAGTGGCGTTTAAGCCATTGTGGTGGGGATAGTGGATGGGTAATAGAGGAGAGTGACCGAAGGAGCAAATTAGGATGAAGAGTAAGGAGGGAATGGAACTTAAGGAACCGGGATTTCGCGACTTTGTCAACTGTTGGTATGTTGAGGTAATTATGAATGGTGCGATTTGAAACATACCAAGGAGCATTAAGGATGGTTCGAAGAATTTTTGATTGGAATCTCTGGATGCGAGCGATGTTGGCTGTCTCGGTGGAACCCCATAGTTCTATACCTTATGTCCATGTCGGTTTTAATATGGCTTTGTATATTGTGAGTTTGTTGCTTAAGGTCAATTTTGATGTCCATTTTAGTGATGGTGTTAGAAATCCAAATTTCAGTTTAAGTCGATTCTTTTCAGTCTGGTGTGGGAATTTCATGTGTCATATATAAGGTAAGAAAACAAAATGTTATGTTATCGCCTAAATATTTCTATTTGCCAACAGATAGATACTATACCGGATCATAGATATATACCAAGTGTCGAACAGCAGGGACGAGGGTTTCAGAGGAATAATTTGCGTAGGTAAGTCAATAAGGATTTCTAAAGAATATGTCGTAAAAACTGATTACATTGTATTAACGCCACGGCAGTTTCATCGGTTATAAAATGCGGAGAGCTCACAGTCAGACAGTACTCGAAGGATTGGGTTATATTAGGAAACTTCTTCCTGTCGCATTTTAAATTGAAGGTAAAAGCTAGACCCGATGTCGAGGGACGCAATGATCCAGTCAGCAGTTAACGGTCGTTGTATATGTATATATAAATCAGTTGTAAAGTTAAAGTTTTATGTGACGGGAATTGGAACTGAAATGGTGAGGAGGGGGAAGTTGCTGTCATGGTGCCACTGGGCCGCATATCCTGTTCACCATTGCCACCTCCGCTATTTATCCTTATTTCAATAGACTGCCCGCAACCGGGATTTAATTTCCGCATGAAATTCAACCCCGAATCCTTTATCATTGTTTCCCCATCCCTCTATGGGCTCTATATCCTATTGAAAATGACTGAAAATATACTCCCACACATGTATGCGTGTGTATCCCATAAATTCAGAGGGTCCGGTGTGCCACGGTTCTCGAAACGAGAGGGGTCACGATAACTATCGGTGAGCGTCTTCTGGTTTAAAGCCCAAAGACCAAACCAGCGAAATGAGAGAGAAGAACATGAAATCTGCGGTCTTATGGTTTTGTAACATAGGCTTCGTGCATGTTGATTGCCGACAAGCTAGACGGTTATTATAATAGTTAACCTAGAAGTAATATTAGTTGTAATTGTCCGCTTTATTTTACGTTCGCTACGTTTGTTGAGTTATAAAATTTAAATTGATTAATTTAGAGGCGAAGTTTAAATAACTGACTATATTACTGAGGGATACAAGTAAGATCGAATAGGGGGATGAGACAAAAAGTCGCACGAGTGATGATATTTCGAAAGATCGTATTTCCTCAAATAAGTGATCGATATATAACCTTGATTTACTTACAGGTTTTGTATGTCCAAAAAAGCGTGGAAATCCCCGTTGGTACGTTTCTTCTAACTTGTGACACACTGTCTATAATGATTAGGACGAGTGAAATAAAACTTAAATCGGTCGAGTTGCGCAAACCGGCTCCATTTTCGTAAATACTGTAATTTTCGCTTTTTACTAAGTCGATTTCTAAGTAAGTAATAAATAGTATGTCCTTTAGAGAAATGGGTTTTCACTTTTATCTGCGTACATTACGAAGTGCAGTTATAGAGTTATCCACAATACGAACGTGAGTTCTCACGTCTTGTTGCGCAAAAGAGAACCCGTTCCATTACTTGTTTTAATTATTTGTCAGTTCGAGTTATCCCTGAATGACGTACAGTTAATAACTAAGGAAACAATTTAAAAAAATATAGTGGCGAAAAACCAACGAATCGTACACTTCGGGACATTTTTATTGAAAACGACCAGTTAAAGTGCTGTAGTCAAGCCCGTTTGTTCGGCTTGTTCAAAATATATACTCATGAATCAACATAAGTGTTATTGTTCCAGTAATATGTTCGCGAATAACTTCTGTTATAATTAGCCGGAATTATTATATAGTTCTGTGCTCTGACATAAATCATCCATTTGTTAGTTTGACGTTGTTGGTTTATTACTTGGAGATTTCGAATTTTTAAATTAGATGAAATGAAAACGACCGGAGATCAGTCCAGAGTTGGCCCCAAGGTCCGTCCCCCACCTTCATTTTTTTGCCGATCGTTCCAAATGTATATATATATATATATATATATATATATATATATATATATATATATATATGTCGCGTTTATTTTTATAATATCACACGATATTCGCACTACTTCTAAATGACAGAGGCCTTAGGGTGGAGATTGATAGTAAGATTACTGGAGGAATCCCTCCTCCCGAAATATTTCTTGTGTTTTTGATCGCATTTATTTATTTATTGAATCAAAACAGGCTCATAATTAGAATAGCATAATTCTCGTTATCTTCTGTGCCCAGGGAATCTGTTTGGTTCACGGTAGTGAGGCTACCTAATTTTAGACAGTAGCAGTGCACTCCGGCATACGAAGACCAGCGGAGACAGCGATTGTCGTCATTATCATTTTGTATTTATAACGATTTGGCACTCTCGATACACATATTTTGGTGTGGGCCGGTTGTAGCTTCTTGAGAAATCTCATTGAAAAAAAGGAAGACAATGGAATGTAAAAATCATTGCTTAAATTAACCAGTTCATTAACCCCAATTAACATTAGTTGGTTTATTGGATAATGCGGGTTTTATCTGTCTTCGAGCAGTGGTATAAGTCCGTATGCATTGTTGTTTTATAACTTTCTTTAAGCAACACTGAAATAAAAATATTGGTGAAGGCGAGGCTTCCCGGCTTTTCGGCCCTGATTATGCGGACGTCGCTTATAGACCTGCATCTCCAGCGGGTCTATTTTAAAAAAAACGGAAGAAATACTGCGACTGAGAAACCTTACAGCTTTCCTAAAAAAAACAGTGTTCTAGGTCAGTATTTTTGGGGAGGGATTCATTTTTAATTCGGAAAATGCCTTATAAAACACTCGCGTCTTCTGCCAGACCGGGTCCTCTATTACAGTTTTAATTTTTGACCGTTTAAATTTGACGATTCAATAGCGAATGTTAACAGAAAGTGATTACCGGAGCCGGACAGAACTTATTTAGCTCAATGAAACATTAATCACCTATCGCGGACAACAGTTGGTTCAGACGGAGGACGAAATATAAATAAACCGTTGCTGAATTACAAATTTAATTCTTTTTATTTTCGGGTCTTGTAATTAGAAATGCATTTACACGTGTGAACGATTGTTGTTAGAAGGTGAGGCGAACAATTAATCCGGAAGACGTGTTTCGCGTGAAAGGAGGAGAGAGAAGTGTTAAAAGCGCGCGTGGTAAGAACACAATAACAACAAAACTTGTATAGTTGTAATTTTGTAAAGTAATATGAAATGACCGATTCTCAGTTAAATTCAGAACGGTCGACAGATTTAAATTTAACCCTTTAGCCAATTCATCGGAGAACTTGTAAATTGTTATCTCGGCCGACTGCAACTGTGTATCCCCCAACCGGTGATTAAATGTCGGAAATTGTTCGGCTTTGTCTTCTTTTTTCCAGCCGTGTTCCCTAAATTCATCTGGTGGTAATAAGTTACGGGTAATCTCCGTTTTTGTAATGCTGCTATCTCGGAAACGCGATAATTCAAGTGTCTTGCCTCCAACTCAAAACTACATTTTTGCCCATTTAAGCCAGCCGAGAGTACCAGCGAGTCGTACTTTCGTTTTCTCTTTCTGTTTTTCACGTTCGACTATCACTTGGCCATACGAATTCACGTTTGATGTCGGCTACATTCATTCTGGTCGATGAGTATATAGTCTTATAAATTATTTCCAGCGTTACCCTGAATCGGGTTTATTTTCTCTGGGATATTGTAAAATATATTTAACCGATATAACGAATTAATTAATAATTAAACTGTTCGACAATTTCTTTCTGAGGAAATGGCCCTTTCTCGATTCCTAAACAGCGGCCTTTTCGTAAAAGAATTAATTGGGTTAACTCATTTTTGAGAAAAGGCCTACGGATCAATAGTATACAGGGTTATTCGTTTTAATACAAAAATAGAAAAGTTCGGTGGTTTCGACAATTTGGCGGATAAGAATGACATATATATTAACGGAGGAAAAGTATACACTTTTTTTATCTGTGTTAATATGTATATGGGAATATTTCCGTGCAAATGTTGCATTCGTTATGTAAAAATTCCGGAGTCAATTATTGGGGTAAACGTCTTAGCCGGGAACGGAAAGGTTTCCCATTCGCAGGACTATCAGTCTCGCTTACTCCGATGGAGCAAAGAGTGCCTTCTGAATAAACACCGAATCATCGATAGTTTTTCATTTTGTTTTATAATATCGGAGTGTAAGAAGCAAATACACTCTGCATAATTTGCGGCCCCCTTATAACTATATTTATCCACTTGTGTTATCCATTTTTGTTTCCCCAATTGTGCTTATCTAGCAGATTGTTAACCGAATTAAGTTGTAGAATAAACCGGATTGACGATTGGTCGTCGACCAAAAAAAATTGTCTGGACGATTCAGATTGGGAATATTTAAGTTGGTTCGCTAATTAACATCTGCATTAAAATTATCGGCTAACATTTTCGAAATTCCGATTTGAATTAAGTTACGCGCAGAGCTGGATTTTTTTTATTGAGCATGATTTTATGTTTCCCGGTTGACGAAGATTTATTTTCCGCTTTTTGCCGAAACCGTACCGCCGGAACGTCCGTTCCACTGTTTCGTCGAATGGTGTTGTATTTGTCATCCCTCTGTACAGATGTGGTGAAATAAATGAGTTATTATAAAATCGTATAGAAATTTTCGAATTTATCATCTTTTACAACACGGAACTGGACTTTGGAGCCGGTTTAAATTGACCTCGGAGACATGCGGGCATTTAAAGATAGTTTTAAATTAAAGTAATTGTGAGTTGAACTTTGCAATTGAAAGAAATTGACCTTCAATCGCGGATAAGAATTGATCACGAGAGGGGCTTGCTGTACACCGGTTAGAATAATTTGAACATATTTTAGGGCCATGTTGGAAATATGGGAATTTCGACATGCGGATAGGTTTTTATGTTGTTATTTTTCTCTAAAACACGCAGTCTAACCATATAGCGTGTACACAACAAATAGTAATGATAATATGAATGAAAATAATCATAGAATAGAGTTCTATTAGTAGTTTTACTAAATGTAGCAAATAAGGAATACTCTCTAGGGGGTGTCTTAAAACGAAGTAATTTTCTTCTATCAAAATAGGGGACCCAAAGCGAATTTTAATGTTCCAGTGTTCGGTATGCGGTCGTAGCCTCTTTTACTTTTTGGATGATGGTGAAATCATATGAGCTATACATGACTATGACTTTTAAAAAACAAAAATAATACAATAAACAAACTTGGAATAGGGTTTGCTTACATAGTAGTCGGCGTTGTAACACCGGCATTTATTTAGATTAAATACCTACCCTGATGATAGAAAGGGTACCTTGACCCTTTCATGTACCTGAAATGTTTTCATATCAATATGGAGTTCCAGGGTATTGATTTCCGGTCGACAATTGGATGGAGGCTAACTTAGGCAAGAACATAATACCCTGTTTGTCTTTATGAACGACTTTATGAGCGTTGTTGTCTTTATGAGCGCCTTATTAAATGACAAAACTGGCTCTAGGGCCAAAATCCAGAGAACGAAGGACGGAGAACAGGAAAACGGAAAGCTCGATCGAAACCTGCGCTCTTCGGATCTTCCCTTTGTCTTTTGTTGGGATTTAAATACAACTGGCAGTACAACAATTAAAATTTTAGTCCACGAAGATAAAGGTTTTAACGTTAATTGGAAACGATTGGCATAATCTAGTTCCCTTGCGAGGTGTTAGTCTTTAGTAATATTGTTTTAGTAGTTGTTAAGCTTTAGTACTTAAGCTTTATTCATTAGCCAATGGAGCATCCTGTCAACACTGTTGGTGGTCGGTTAGATTTGATAAATGTTTGCCACCTAGGTGGTCTCATAATGCATAATTGTCACGATTTATGTGAAACCGTTTTCCGTCATCGATCGGGTAAACTATTGCATTTCTTTTTTTAAGGTAAAATAATAGTTTAATTTCTTTTAATTTTCTTCCAGTTAAAAACTATTAACTCGCCTTATGTTTGTGCCAGTGTATGGACAGAAGGAAAACTATATAAAGAAAAAGGTTTGCTCTCCAACTTTTAAAAACTTTTATCTGCTGAGTTAAAGTTGACTTTTTCTTTGATTTATGAAGTGAGTATTAAACAGTAAAACCTAAAGTATGTTCTTCTGTGAACGAAGCTCTCACGCGTCCCGATTGTGCTCATCCATATTGCTATTTCGAGTTTTATTTCGGGTGTTTCTCCGAGATCTTCTTTAAAAGACTAAACACATCTCTCTTCGGATAATTTTAAATAATAAATATTAATAAATATTAAATAGTAGTTCGGATGGTAGGTCTCTTGGAGGGCCCGGATTCAATTCCTGAGCCGACCGAAGGGCAATTCGTTAAATTATTAACTCGAATTTATTACAGTCTCATAAGATCTAACTGCAGATGTCGAATATTATATCAAAGAAATTTAGCTCTAAAACGAAATTTTTACTTTATAAAGGACACCTAATTTATCATGGCCTAATCGATCATGGCCGTGATCAGATTTCGTACCACTCGCCCCGTGTGTAATTTACCTTTTTAAAATGACGATATTTTCGACTGCCAATACTGTTCTATATGTGGGTCATTAACGCCGTAGTCAATCAAAAAGTATTGTGATGGTAGGCGTGTGCGTACATCAGAGCGTAACCTTCATGCCCTGATGAATCAAATCGTCGAACCCTCGCCTCCTTTTGACCCGCGGCTCCTCATCATTTTCATCCTTTTATTTTTCCAAGAGCCCCGAGTATCCGCGGTCTAGACCTCCAAGACTCTAGTAATTAACTAATGCATATATTTTACTAACATTTCTTAATTTATTTTTAGATTCTATATAGTTAATTTCCTGAATTATCCATGAGGTATGTGGAATATTCGCTAGAAGAAACGTTTTATTGTTGTTTCAAATTCATTTTTGTAGGCTAACATTTTATTTTAAATGTGATTATTAAGTTGAAGGATCGTATAAACATTATTTATCGATATATTTCTTCTTTAAAATACCATTTTTAATGTTAAACATCCATACTACTCGGGAAAGTATTCGCTAAAAGAAACCGAAAGAAGCTTGATGAGGCAAGAGAAAACATTTTGCGATGAATTTTGAATAGGATTAACTATATACGTTTTATGTCTGTTGCGTTGGCAGCGGCCCGAGGCTAATTAGGATCTGCGCCTGGTAATTGCAATTTTCTGCAGTTTATGAATCTCAAGCAAGGCAGTCAGTACGAGAGCGGACCTTTTATCGAACTAAAAAAATCCCGAGCAGCAGTCATCTGCCTCCTCAGTTGACCGTGTCCAACATATTATTCCGGTTCAAGTAGAATTAATTATTTCATGAAAGGGTTAAGGATATATTCATGCGACCCGAGCTACAAAATGCAAGTTGAAATTTCAATGACGTTTTACATTTTATTGTTTTGGGCCCGTGTTTACTTACTATTGTATTTTTGCTTAAAAAATGTATAAATTATTATTGTAGACGTAGAATATACATTTAACCCAAGACTCGTTCGTTTGTAGTTATAAACATATTTATATAACACGTGATAGAAATTATAACAGTTGTACCATCACTCTCCGGTTTCGCGTTAAACCTTTCGCATTTGGCGAAGGTAGTCAGTAGCATTTCGTGAGGTCTATAACGAGGTAGGAGATACGCGTATCCGCTGCCGGTGAACCGTGTCGTTCGCATTTTCATAAAATGACATTTTCACTGCTGACGACAGCCAAAGGGGTAAAAAAAGGGTTTTGATTTCTCGAACCGGTTATCACGTATTGGTTAATTTAATTTTTATTCCCGGTCTTCCATTATTTTACTTCAGTGTATTTCATTGAAAATATAACTGGGTACACTTTTAACGACGGGCTTCACAACACCAGAGTGTTTTCGCCGCCACTAACCGAAATTAAGCAGTAAATGGACTGGAGGACTGGAGGGATATAGTTTAAAGAAGCGAGCGCGGAAGCTCGAGGGCAGTGCTCTTTCGGCAAAGTTCCGTTGGAAACGTTGCTTTCTCGTCAACTCCGATCTACTCGGCTGCCTCCGAACCCCTCTTTAACCTCACCACCAACGCCCTATTATTCACGCCGTTCCGACTTCTCTTCCTATTTAAGAACATATCCAGTCGCTGAAATATGAACCGCTATAACCGCTATAGAAAGACGTTTCGGCAGTAATTAAGGAGTCCATATATATATATATATATATATATATATATATATATATATATATATATATATATATATATATATACACATACATACACACACACACACACACACACACACACACATACATACATACATATATGTTACTCGTATGAGGAGACGACGACACCTGGTTTTGTATTTGGTCGACATGCTTAATACAAA
Organism: Lethocerus indicus; assembly: GCA_019843655.1. NCBI lineage: Eukaryota > Metazoa > Arthropoda > Insecta > Hemiptera > Belostomatidae > Lethocerus > Lethocerus indicus. Next base: position 49,231,567 of record JACDQD010000001.1, on the reverse strand, counting down.
AATAAATAAAATTGTTACTCTGTACATTATACACATATAAGGAAATACAAAATATTGTCGAGAATTTATTATTTACATTCTATTCTTAAAGAAATATAGTTCTAACAATAACAGCGTAGAAGTTGAGGGATTCTTGAATTCGTGCGCTCATGTTTGCCCCGATTGTGTAGATAAAGAAGCGTCGGTGGAACGTGCTGTTAAAGGAAGGTTTTATGGTCGAAAACACTGCGTGTCTACGACACAATAAAATTTGATCGCTTGGATATAGAGTCGCCGTTGGCATGTCCGACTGACTTGGCAGGCGGTTCCATCGTTCCGCTCAATTGTTCAATAATAAAAACATCGATAATATCATAATCAAAATTTCTGTCCTTCGGAATATGAAATAAAATTCCTGAGAGGAACGGGAATAATCTTCGGTAGAGATTTTCCGTTAAACCAAATGTTGTAAATTCCAATCTTCGACCATCTAGGTCAGGGGTGGCAAACGTATGGCACAAGATTTTGCTGTCACGTAGAGAACGTTAAGCTAACATTTTGTTTTTCAATCTGTTCGTTAGGTCAGTGTGTTTCAGGGCATGTAATAATTACATTTGGACAACTGGAATATAGATATTTTATTCCATCAAATTCTGACCTATTTAACTTTCCACGTTATTTTATATTTTAGTTATTTTTTGTTTGTATGACGCGAAGAATGAAAGGAAATGAGGATTGTATTTACACTCACACACACACACACATTGGACTTTTTCCCTATTCGATTCCGTATTCAATCGGCTGTTATAAACTTACTGTTAGAATTAATCTGTAATAATCTAATAAAAATTAAATAACTCGACTGACGATTACTAATGGTGGCGAGGTGGTGACAGAACGAATTCGCAGGAGTGTAGGTAGATATTCCAAATTCTGGCGTACCCCCAAACTGATGTATTTTTCAGTGTGATATTTACTTCGGAAGTTTCTTTTTTACACGATTATGTCACCGCAATTACGTTGGCCTTATAATCGTATCTAGGGTATTATCCGGAAAGGAGGTCTCCGAAGAAGGAAATTTGGAGGTTTGCGTCGATAGCAAGATTGCAGTAGGCAGAATTAAGATAGAGCATTTTGATTGTATAGACGAATCTGATAACGGTAGGATAACTGAAGTCTATAGGTCTACATATCCGTAATACTACGGTCTGTTTACCTTGTCGAGGTCTCGCAGAATCATTAGTTTCGTATTTTCGCATTCGTATTCAGTATTATAATACATCAACTATTGAGTATTTATGTATTTGTAATATTGTGTGGGTGCTTCGCGTGCGTTTGTGTGTGTGTGTTTGTGCGTACTTGTCTGATTATCTAAATCTCAGTGGATAAGGAATAAGGAATCCTTACATTTTTTGGGATGATTGTTTTCAAGGTACGTAGTGGGTTTCGTTCCATATATTATCCATAAAAAAGTAATGTTTTTACTAACTGAATAACAAAATTATGTCGTCATCTATATATATATATATATATATATATATATATATATATATATATATATATATATGTGTGTGTGTGTGTGTGTGTGTGTGTGTATATATATAAAATGGCATAGCAGGATAACAGATTTTTTACCTAACATTATGACTTGTAACATTAAAATGATGTCATTATTATAATAATTCTGATTAGTTTTAACTGACAGTTGTGTTTCAGGAATGGCAGTATGCGGGGGAGAACCACCTCCGTCCCCCTCCATCGGACTCGGACTTATGTCTTGCGTTAAAATTCATCCCCAGGATCACTCTCCGGTCCACCATCACGGTGAGTTATTATAAGTTACACAATACGGTTCTTAGAATTCTTTACACTCGATACTGGAGGGTGTTATAAATCAGTACCTTCAGTTAATAAATGTATTCGAAAATTGTATTTCTAAGAACGTAACAATATACCCATATTATACCCTCGCCTCGAAATAAAATTAAAAGAGTGAATTCGGTATTCGAATTCGCGGTTTCATTTGATCGAGATTTCGGTCGAAAACGAGCGAATCCCAATTTACGGATTTCAGTTATTTGTTGTACGTATCTTTTTCGTCATTTTTATAGAGCAAATTGGTTTTCACCGTTATGCACTTTGTTATACGTATTTAGATTAACGTTCCATACGTTGATAGGATCTTATTTGAATGTTGACCACGTTAGCGTACGTCAGTTAACTGAGGGTGGAAAACATAGCTGGAAGAGCCTGCCGACAGGACTATAGCCATCGTCAGTGTGAACCTAACGATACTAAGAGGAAAATAAGGGAAAATAATTTTTTCTTATAAAGTGTAACACGTTGGTAGGTGTAGAGAAAGCGCGCGTTAGAGCCCAAATGGCAGAAAAGCCTAGCTTGTCGTCTAGAGTGAAAACCTATCTTTGTTTAGCTTTAGCCTCCGTTTGGCATTCGGTGGGTGGGAGAAGGAACTGATGGAAATGCAGTATTTATTTACTCTTCTCTTCAGTTCGGGTTTTATCGCCACCATTTGATAATTGCTCCGGGGGGGGGGGGTTTACTCTGCATGCAGCTTTAAATAGGAGCCATCGGCTCCCTTCAACCGTCGATGCCGATGTTCGGTTGGTCATTACTAGAAAATTTTCTTATTTCCTATTTTCTAATTTTATAGAAATATTTTCTAGTTATTTCGGAATAACCGATTCGTTTTTTACATCTATTGTAACGATGTCGACTTCGTTAACGCATAAATAATCCCTATTTTATTTTCTTATATTCACAAATGTGACCCTAAATTTTATTCGGGTAGATACCGCGGCCAATATATAATCGTAAGATTGTTGTTCGTACGCTTATTATTTCTCCATTACAATATATTACATCGGTAACCAAACATCGGCCAACTTCGGCAGTATACCGTGCTGTATCCTACTATCGTACCGGTTCTGTGCTCTGTGGACAGTGACGATCATAACAATTTACCTGCTATTAAAATCACTTAACTAGTTGTACAAAATTATTTTTATTCTTATGAACTGCGTTCACATTTACGCGTAGAACGAGAGGTAAAACAACGCGTTTACGATAAACGGGAATGCGCGATTTCCTTTCAATACGTTTACTGACAATGCCTTTTGCGAACTCTTCGGTGGTCGAATTCGAATTGTTTATGATCGTAGGGCGCGTTGTTGGCGAAGAAGGAGAAAATCGTAAACGGGATGATAGGTAACAAAGCAAATTAACTCTCGCGGAGAGATCTTGAAATTGATTGGGTTTGGGGCAAACCTACGACACGACTAGCTGTCGGATTGCAGCACGTTTTCATCGGAAACGCTCGCTATGACCGAAAAAAGAGCTGTGTGAAGGTACGAAAATTGCAATTGGAGACATTTCGGTGGTATTTTCAAAAATTATATCGGGAGGGCGCCCTAATCGAATGTGAGAATACTTGTTTCAAGTCGGTGAAGAGAAGCAGCAAGTCATTCCCTTGCTAGAGCTTATAGAACGCGCTAGACGACAATTAGGTCAGTAGTTCCTCTTCCAGTTATTTATGTTCAGCTAGCTCCTCTCTCTGTCAGCTATTGCAATCGTAAATTTAACGATTCCATTGATCATTTAAATCCGATTATCCCTTTAATTTCACTAGGAGTTTATAAGCAGTTTTTACTGTTTACTTTTCTCAACTACGCTTCTAATGCCTTAATTGTAAATAATTCTGATCCAAACGCAAATTTGCAATTTCATTGATTATGGATCGAAATGAATCGCTTCGTTGTGTGTAATATAATGAATGATAAAGTGTGTTTTATAAATCTATAAACGTCGATGGTATATTTGAAGGGATCGAAACGAACAAAAAACAAGAAGAAAAGATTATTTTTTCGATAGCTTAGCGAGCTATTTTTTCGATAACTCTCTCCCTCTCCCCTTCCCTCGCTCTCTCTCAGTGTGTGTGTGTGTGTGTGTGTGTGTGTGTGTGTGTGTGTGTGAAACATAAACGCATTTACAAACTGAAACTCGTATCGTCCCACCGAAGAAGGAAAGTGTTTTAAACTAAATTATATCCCCCTATCGCCAACAGCCTATCTCGAATTATCAGCGGATATATGAGTATGTGATTCTTATTATTCTTACCCTCTGTCGTCTGTGAAGAAAAGCCATATACGGTATTGTTCTGCCATTGCTATCAGTACGACTCGGAATTAATTTTATAGATTTAGAATTTTTTTTATATTTCCTACGTAATACCACCGAAATGTCTCCAATTGCAATTTTCGTACCTTCACACAGTTCCTTTGTTAACACAGTCTTGTTGTTAAGTTTGTTTGAGATACAAACTATCTTTTATCAATTTTTGCTTTACAGTATATAAACCGTAGTACAGTAACTTTATAATAATCGACTTTCCGGGTGATTCTTACGGGTGGGGGGGGGGTCTTAGCTGGGGGTTCCTCACATAATTATTAGTGACTTCGTGTATATCCCGTTGACTCGTTTACTCCCAACTTGAAACTAGAACTAATGCTTTGGTCCCTCCTCAATTTGTTCGTTGCAATGGCAACGTAGCAAGATATAGCAAATAAGATGCCACGATTATCAGTTACTTTACCCAGATAGAAGAATAACGACGACTCGTGTATATATCATTGTCTTCGGTTCGGTTCAAAAATAAAAGTATCTAACACATTACTGTTATCTAAACACTAGTTCGCGATTGTTTTTTCCAGTATCGTTTTCGAGATAAGGTCGATGTTTGGGCATGAAATATTGACATTCGGGGAATTATTAGATTCTCTATAGAGTTTCGACAGTGTGTTCGCCATCTCCCTTGGGAATAAATACGGATCTTTGACCGCCAACGAGAGTATTTTTGTAATTGTGGTGTGATAACGCGATAATGTTTCTTGGGCGATACAGTATGGATTTAAGTTGGAACGAAATGAACGGGAACGTATCTATCAGTAGGGCGGTGGGGGATCCGGTTACTGACCGGCTCTCTAGCTACCGACGGGGGCTACCGGTGATGAGACTATACCGAAGACGATGAAACCTATGTACGGTATTCCGAACCCCCCCCCCTACATAACGCCGACCTGCGTCTTACCGAGGGGACGATACTGACACTGGGAAGAATCATGACCGAAGAAGCGAATTCGGCCGCTTATAACCGACATAACAATCGAGACATAACAGTCGTGAAAAACAATCTACTCGTAAACCCGTATCTAACCCATAAACGTATCGGGCTCGATCCGAACCCGACAGCGGGGGTGCAGATTTTATGGTGGGTGTTTAAGGTGAAATCGAAATTCGTCCGGAGTATCTGGAAAAGAGGAGCGAAAAAAACAAAGGGAACGGGCGGCAATTGAGAGGTTGGCGGAAAGGGAAGGGGGGTCGCTAATTATATTCTGGCAAGTACCGTTACCGGCACTGGCAACCGAGAACTCGATCCCCGGTTGGACCGTTATTATATGTATACCGGATTAATTTCCCAATCCGTGACTTCCCTCAACCGTCAACTTCCCAAATTGCCGATACTCTCGCTCCTCCGGTCGACGTATTATCTATAAAATGCTTTTATATAGTTCCCAAATGAGTCCGAAACTTTTTAGGTTCCCGTTCGAGCTCGCGATCGGGTATGAAGCCAATTATTTACTTGGCTTGTCTGTCTGTCCGTGGCGAAAATCGAATATATCGCATCTTTCGGACTGATTTGCATAGAAAGATGCCAAATTGTGTCCGGTTTACGGATCCACAAATATTTTTTTTTGCGACCGCGTTTAAGTACTGCGCGAACGTTGATTTTGTTTGCGATCGAACGTTCGTCCGGCATTGTGGAAAGGAACATTGTTGAATCGACACTCGCGTGAGAACGGGCACGGGAAAATTTTGGAATAGGAGAGCCAGGAATGACTGGATTTTTTAGTATAGAGGGCTGAAAGACAGGTAACTGCCGTATTTGGGACCGTTTTTGACTGACCTATATCAGGATCGGATTGAGATTTAGTACGGAGTACACTGGGACGGAAGACACATGGAATCCGTGCAGAAACGAACACTCGAACTTACAGAAACGAAATGTTTCAGATTACTACTTGAAAGTCCTCGTGGCCGGGTGAAAAGGAGCAAGTTATTATTTATTGAACCGATCGGACTGTCTCCGAGTTCTAGTTCTGAAACTCGCATTAGACGTAGTGAACCCAGAAATATAAATCCGCGTAACTGTTATTTTATTAATTTATAAACTTTCTTCCTCCGTTTTAAATATCGTATAAATTAAATATCCGATCGGAGGGAAACAACAAGTTAATACTAATGAAAGGAATATTTTTATTTTTTAAAAAATGAGGTGGACTACTTTGTACCGACCGTCGACTTAACTATCCTGAAATATTATCTCTCAACCTACATATATCCCCCATTATTTATGCTGTACTTACTGTAGGTACTAATTTATATCTAATAATTGATTTTATAAGTAATCTTCTAATCTACAGAAGCAACGTTCTAAAACATGCAAGCCCGTAGGGGGCGGGTGGAGGAATATTCCCGAAAGGGGCCGCAGGAAGACGCAAAAATCACTTAGGCTCTCACCGATTTATTTCACACAGCAAAATACATTTAAGCTTACGGTACGGCCGGCCAGGCCAAAGACTGGCCTCTCGTCCCGTCGTCGTCCTCCCGGTGTCTCCAGGGCTCCACCCGTCTTCCTGTCCCTCAGCCGGCCTTCCTCCGTCCGGCCGAACCCTCGGCTCCCCTGCTAGCCGGTCTCCACTCCTCACTGCACCCCTACGGACTCGCTGTCCAGGTTCGAGTCTCCCCTTTTTAAAGGCCTACTACGCCCCGCCTCTCGATCTCTTTGTTCTGCCGGGGTTTGGTCCGTTGCGGGGCTTAGTTCTTCCGAAAGACGGCGGGGTTGCTAGGGAAGCATTTTATTGCAGGCGGTACCCTTAAGATCTTCCCTTCTTCGAATACCGTGGGGAGGCTGCCGAACAATTATATGGCAGGCGGTCTCCTTCTCGTTCTTTCACTAAAAAGCGGGGGGGGAGGGTTGCTACCCCAAGATTATACCCGGCGGATCCCTCTCTTCCTCACGTCCGACGCTAAGTAACGGGTCTTCTCCCGGCCGGCAATTTATTCGCTTAAACATTAGTACTTAATCCGAACACAAAACACAAAAATTATATTTAACCCGGTCCTCCGGGTTCCAATGTTATGCTCCCTTTTAATCACATTTCGTCGCCCCTACTAAATAATTTGAAACTTTACAAAAAATAGGTATATTTCTCAAAAATGTCGCATTTCGTATCTGTGGTCGTATCGTTACTTTAATTCCCTATAAAGATCATTCCTTAATTTCGGAATGTTGGACCACTAGACTTGAACATTTCCGTGACTCAGTGGTCGGATTCCGAAATTGAAATCGAAGTTTACTTTTGATAAACTAAGCAGAAAGGATAACTGGAATTAATTCAGAATAGACTGGGTTTTTTTAATTTTACAATCTCGAGAGAACTATTTTGAGCAGTGTAACTTAGTCTGAATCTAAGCGTGGGTTCGACAAACCACTTAGACGAACCCCCACAGACTATGGCCCAGTTTCAGATTTAATGCTTTTCGGTTGCCGAGACATCGGATTTGGAACCAGAATCCTACTGAGTAGAATAAACACAAAATTAAACCATTTTATAGCTTTGTTTAAAATTTTTTTTTGTATGTAAATATAAGCTGTTTTTGATAATATTTGATATATAATGAGGTACTGGTTCTTTTTAGATCAAATTAAAATTAATGTAATTCAGTTAACGAAACCTTAACAATACCGTAATTCGTTGCCGGTAGAGATGATCGCGAATGGAAGGAGTAGAAAATTTGAAGCGGAGTAACCGTAGCCTGTTTCGTCTTTTCGTGCTGATTAACTGCCGATTGGAATTGGAAGAATTTATTTTTTTACTTTACATTTATTTAAATTTTATTACGAATTTCAATTGATCGAACATGGATCGAAGATCGAATAAGCGGGGATACATTTCCCGGTCGACTTACCGGTACGGTCCTCGTCCGGGCGTCGACAATATTATTAAGATTTCAAATAGTTTGATCATCCGATCGTATATTTTCCATTTGGCCGAAACATTTTCCCATTTATAATGATAACGGATGTAAACGCACGCCGATACACTTTCTCCAGTGGACGCGTTTGTCCATACAGAAAATCCTACATTAAACACAGATACTGTTTCAATTATTCAACCTTTGATATACATAAAGGTTTGATATACATCATAGGAATACAACCCTAATAATTATCTCCCGAAGCCTTGCAATGTTCTGAACCCAGGCCGTTTTCTGCTTTTCATTATTATCATTTATTAAAGGTTAGAGGGCAGTAAAAGTTTAAATTGATAGATTGCCGAAGGAGCCTTAGCTCAATCCGCTTTATTATGTACATAAGCTTTGGGACTGTAAAGCTCAACTCTAGTTTGTTAATTTATAATTTTAATTCTTTTTGTTGTATCAAAAAACCCTTTGTATTATTTGTTTCACGGCACTTCTGAACATATTTTATTATGTATTTGTTCAATGTATATTTCGTGGTAAATTAACGTATTTTTAGTTGCAGTTTACTGCAAAAATATCGCGCATATCGACAATTAGCACAATTGCACGACAACCAAATACCGAGAAAAAATCGAATTCATAAGTGGAAAAACAACTCTCCCCTTGTTAGGATTATTTCATATTCTCTCCTTAATAAAAAATTATTTACAATTTTTCTTTGGACTAATTAGAGGAATGTGTGTTATCTCTTTGTTGAAGTATGTTATCGAAAAATGTTAACAAAACGTTCTGTGATAGCCATTAATCTTACCAGTGCTTCATAATTCGAGCATGAAATGATAAAACATTCATACATATATTCTATATACTATACATATAGACCATATACATATATTCTTTACTAATTTAACGACGTGTAATAAATTCCATTTCTTATAAACAATTCTTACTTCGAAACTTTACTTCGGGTGCAAAATTGTAGGTTGTGCAACTTATTTTCTGGTGCTCTGAATTTTATATATATATACATATATATATATATATATATATATATATATATATATATATATATATATACACATTTAAATCGGGTTTCCCCGTGGACTATGTAAGAGATACAATGTAATGTACTCTTCTTAAAATAATAGAATTGTAATAAACGCGAACATAAATACTTTTATGTTATCCTGTCTAATACTCATATATAAATTTGTATGTGTTCCCATCCATTTTTTCGGCTGATCCCAAAATGAGACTTGGTTTAGTACAGTTAAAATAAGTCATGCAATGCACTCGTCTCAAAGCGTTGTTATACATTACGCAACCATATTAGCTTAGACCGGCCAGTTATTTTCACTGGTGTTAGATAAGTTTTTACTTTCTCCGTATCAGAAGTACATCAAAAAATATATTATTGTAAGTGACCAGAGTAAAATTTTGAATAAGCAAAGTGTTTACAGTTCAATTCTATTGGGGAACGATGTTTTGGCACGATTGTTTCCTAAAAAAAAAGAACATATTAGAAACAAAACGGCCAACAATTTTTCTGGTCTCATCATTGATTGTTAAAACTACGTGCTGGGGAGGTAATTCGATCAGATTTTGGTAACTCGTGTTGTGTTAACAGGTTTGCCCCAGATTAACATTTTTTCCTCAGTTTACAGTTTATGGATGAGAAAGCACCCTCAATTATGTTATTCGGGGCACCATAAAATAAGGCCTGTCCACATAACAACGTCGGTCTGAAGTAAATTAAGTAGAAAATGTTGAGCGTTTTGAGAGGAATCGGGGCATGGCCGAAGTTCAGAATCATTTTGGTAGGGGGAGATTAATTTTTCTGTTTATTTTCCGCCGATAATTCCGTATTAAACCTTATTAAAATATTTTTATTTTTTCCAGAGGGTAAAAAGAAAGGGTTCCACCCACTCCGCGGGCTTAGGCGGATATTCAGGAGGATGCACAGAACATCAGAAGCCAAAACCCAACCCAGTCCAGTTGTTGAAGCCCGCAGTAGATCTGCTAGTCAGCTATTAGATCAAACTGTCAAGTAATAAAAACATATTTATGCGAATGAAAACTAATTTCATGCTTTTTTATTTTCATTTTTGTTATTAACCATATCCATGGCCTGTTTTCTCTTAATGCAGTTTTCTCAAAGCACCCCTACCCCTTGATATTTACTTTTATATTAATTGATACATATAAAAACATATTTTTTTGGCCTTCAAAAATACCTTATATTTTTAATAGTAACAAAAATGGGAGCTACAACCCAATAACATTGAAAATAGCTGAAGGAAAGTTTGGTATTGCCTTTGGAGAACAAATTTGTTATTCCTACAATAGATTCTATTAAATTAACATAAAAATGATGATTCCGTCCAACTATTTGGTATAACATCAATAGAAATTAAGCGTTTAACTGTAACAGAATAATATCTATCTTAATAAATTTTAGGATGTTTATAACCATTCTATACTCTCTCTTCTATACTATATAGAATTAAATGTTGCCGTTCAATAAATGGTTACAGTGGATGAAATTTCACCTTTAAGAAAGTTTTCATTCATTTATGAATGATCATTTAATATGGTTTAAATCATTATGGTTTATCATTTTATACGATACTTAAAACAAGCACACGTGCGCACACACACAAATGCTTGCAATTCATGTATTATTGCATGGTTTTTATTCTTATTTGGAAAGGATTGGGACCTTTTGCCAATGGTTTGGTTTTTTATTTGAATTGTTTATACTTTATGCTGGTTGCAATAGTATGGATTGATTGATTGATGTGATTGTTTTTTAACCAACTAGTGTTGTCCATTCTGGGTTGAGTGTCTCACATGACAGTGTGTTTTGCCCCTCTCAACACTCAGTTGTCAGCTCTTCCTTTCCAAATCATCAACTTCCCCAACACATGTCTGTTACTGTAAGTACTTAATTTTGTTTTGCCCTTAGAACTACTAAAACTAAAATTCATTTTCAAATTAATCAGATTATGGTCATCTCTAAAATATAATTACAAATTTGAATACTCGAAAAGGATATTAGTGCACAAAAGAAATAAAAGATTCAGAATATTATTTTCTTTAACAATATTACTGCTACAGTTAACAATTAATTATTCTGCGAATGATTGAATTAAATTATTGTCAGTTATTAGGGTTAGGTGGTTGTCCACTAACCTTAATAAGTTAAAATGATTATATTACATGAATTTCTGTTTGATGCGTCATTTTTAGGCTGAATTGGCAGATGTAATGAGAAGAAGAAGGGAACAAGGTGAAAACAGTAATAATATCGATGAAACAGACATTGTGAATTATCAGATGATAACACACTCTCTTACTACTGCTGATATACCCCTGGAGCGCACAACTAAAGTTCGTTTAAATTAATTTTACCATAATTAACCTTGAATACCATAATCAAACATGAAAATATGTACAGCTATAAAATCTGATGGGTTTATTTATATAAAACAGTGGAAAAACAATTGATTGTTTTCTTATCTATAGTAATAAAATATAAATAACAATTCATTATTACAAAATAGTAACATTTACTAATTTACTTTTTATTTCATATTTGTTACATGTTATGTTTTATGTTGTAGGATTCCAGAATATCTTCAAAACACTCTTTTAATGAAAAGAACACACTTCTTTCTAAAGATAAAGGTATATTATTAATTTTCTATCAGAATTATGTTAGAAAATTTAAAATTTTATAAATCAAATATTTGTTCAGTTAACATAATTTATTTTAATTCAATTGAACCTGCAAGTGTTTCTATATTAGTGGATAGAATATGTTATTTGGGAAGCAACCTATTCACAAAATTTCATTTTAATTTTGTGTACAGCTCGTGCTATCTGCATGTATTAGAATTATTGTTATGCAACCGTTTTTCATGAAATTTTATTCATTTCAGAGGAATACTACAAATTGTGTTTCATTTCATTCTTAAAATGTTACAAACTTTCACAGATCTAATAATAAGTATCAGAGATTAATAATTTATTACTTTTTCAGATGACTTTTCTATTGCTGGAAGTGATATATCACCCTTAAGTCACAGTGCTGCTAGGCACAAAATGGCAGTACGACCTAAACGTAAACATGCAGCTACAAGACACCGAAATCAATTGGTATTGAAATATTATGATATTCTAATATAGTATTGATGTATTTTCTAGTATGTCATCCAGTATGAGTGAAATAATTGTAGTTTTGAATCATTAATTTATAGATGCCTAGTAAAGTGTATTAAAAATGAATTTGTTAACACATGTAATATAATATAAAACTTCAGTTTTTTAGTTATTAACACTGTGATGGAAAGGTAATATTGAGTATTATTTGATTATAGGTACCATTACCAGTAACACCTGAAGTAAATGAAGAATTGGCTACATCTCATACCTCTGATCAGGATGCAGATGAATTAACACCTGTTATAAAAGGTTTATTTTCTTTAATGTTGATTTATTTGTTTAAGTCATGTTCTCTGGTTTTTCTTCCTTAATTACTCCTTATACACACTAACACACAACATTTTTGTTTTAAAGCAATTAGCCGTATCTAAAATGATTTACGCTTTTAAAAATACTTACTCCAACTATTCACTACTTTCATATCCAAAAGAATTATAAAATATATGCTAATTTATTATCATTATTATACTAGCGAAGTATTGTAATTGTGAAATATGAAATTAATATTTTGAAATATGATTGAAATTGTTCTAAAACCAGTTTTTTGTCAATTATAGTATTAGTTAATTGCTCGTAATTCTTGTCTTACAGATATAGCAAGTAAATCTGCATCACTACCTGCTGGTGTTACACCTGTAAATTCATGGGGTTCATCCTCTCAAGAGGGTTTTTTCACCAGATTGTTGTCACGGCGAAGTGGAAAAAGTAAGAAAAATGTTGAATCACGACAAAGGATACAACCATTGACTATTCCTGCTTCTAATTTACCTAAATCACAAAGCTTCAGGCATGATGTTAAGTTACCGTTTGTGTGCACAGATACACCCAGCTTACCAAATATTGAATCTACTTGTATTTGGATTCCTCCAGAAAATGCAGTGCCTAAAGATGATTCTGCCGAGTGTGAATTATCACCATATCCTGAAATGACATCAGTTTGGGTTCCTCAATCTAGTGAAGAAATTACTGAATCCAGTGACAATAATTTGCTAATTTCGGTCAGTGTTGAAAATGCTGACAGTGATGTAATTTTAAATGTTCCCATTAACGAAGAACAGGTAGGTAACACAGATTTTTGTAGCAATGATTGTAAAGAAAAGGACATTGCTGAAACTGATATTGTTGAGACTCTAACATTACAAATTTGTTCACTGGGACCACTTAGTGTTGATGAAGACCAAGAAAAACCTGTGACACTTAATACAGACCATGATTTTAATCAATTATGTGTAGATGCCACATCTACTGAAATGGCAAAAAATGATATTGAATGTTATGAAACATATGCAGTCTTGAAGGATGAGGTGGATAATCATGAGCAAGTTATTTCCAATGCAGCCATAGAAAATTCTTCAGATTGTGTGCCAATGAATTTGAATGAGGGTAGTGACATTCACTTAGAACATCCAATTATTCCCAATAGTTGCCCTAAAGCTGAAGAATTTAAATTTGAAATAAAATCAATGTCAGATGAAAAGCCACATGGTGGAATATCTTTAGGGGACAGGAAATTTTCACTTAGTGAATTATCTTCACTGTTTGAAAAAGAAACAGAAAATTCAACAAAGATTGTAACACGTCAGAAATCATTTAGCTTTAGTAAACAATCCACCATATCTAATGATAATGTTTCAACTAGACAGTCTGAAGTAATACTTAAGGTAGATAAACAAAATATGGATTCTCATAAAGCTAAACAGGAATGTGTTAGAAAAAGAAGTGAAAACTGTGAATCAGTTATTTTACCGTCAGAGATTAAAAATCAAGAAAAGAAATCAGATAGTGATATTACCAAACGAGCCCAAACTTTATCTGATTCTGATGTTCTCTTGAAGAGACGCTCTTCTAGAGAAGTTTTGAAACATAAAGAAGAAGAACCTGAGCTTCTAAAAGTATTTGCACGACGATCTCTAAAGGTAAAAGATATAGAAGAACCTGTGCCTGTAAAATCCAGAGATAGTGACAAAGAAAATGAAAATTCTGTTATTGAAAGGAAAAGAATTGAGTATCAAAGAAGTATTAGTAGTGAAGATTGTATTCTTAGCGTTCATAATGTATGTCGGCAAAGAAGTAAAACTCTTCCAGAGCTCAGTCATCATAAACCTATTAATATTTACAAGGAAGCTGAGGCATTGAATATTGAGAAAGAAGAGACTAATGAGGAACCTCAGTTTATCAGAATTCAACAACGCAAAGAGGTATGGGAAAAGCGAGTTCAGCAGGCAATGGGAAAATAAATAAGTGTTGTTATTAAATCCAAACCTTTATTAATCTTTAATTGTTAATATTAAAAATATTTTAATCCATTATTTTTAGTAATGGATTTGAATACTAAACAAATTTATTGGTAATAAATTAGAGAAATTTTTTATTTTTTTATAACCATTGAAAAAAATTGTTCCATGTTAATTATTTAATGATGTATGAATACTAAGATGTTTAAATATATCAATATGATTGATGATTTGTATTTAATGAAATTTGCGTACTAACATGTGATGGATCACTGCACATTAGTTGTGTAAATGTGTTAAAATAATGTTTAAAATGTGATTGATTAATTGTTATGTATATTATTTAATTAATATATTACATTATCTTAAATGTAGTGTATATTACATTATCTTATCCTGTGTTCAACAGTAGGTTTTATGTAATATATACATATGTCTGGCACTTATTTTATTATGTCTGTGTTATTTGAGCTTATAATGCATTTGCATTAAAACTAAATTATTTTATAATTTTGCATACTTAAATATATGATGTTTGAATAAGTTTTTATATATTGTACAGAATGTTGTGATTTATTAGACTTAACTATGTGCATGCGTGTGTGTGTGTGTGTGTGTGTGTGTGTGTGTGTGTGTGTGTGTGTGTGTGTGTGTGTGTGTGTGTGTGTGTGTGTGTGTGTGTGTCTATATATATATAATGTTTATTATTGTAATTTGTTGGCTTATAAATATTTGATGGAACATTTTATACATCTTTCACACTACTGTGTAAAGACATGAGTACATAAAAATGTGATTTCGGAATTAGTGCCTTGTGTGTATTTAGACACACATAATGTACATTGGAGGTAATGATTGTTTAATATATATAGTATTGAAATATTTATTATTTTAACAGCGGATTTTAGATTGAGAGAAATATTTATACATAATTTTAATTTAACTTGAAATGTGTTATAAATTTAGAAGCAATATAAAAGTAACTTTTTTACCATTGTAGATGTTTCATTACACTGGTGCTTTTATAAAGTGATTTGATGTTCTTCCTTTTACAATTGTTGTACATATTTTTTGCTATATATTATTTTTTTTCTAATACATACATTCTTTTTGGACAGTATTATTTTTAATGGGCTTGAAACATATCCTTAGAAACTGTGTAACTGAATAATTAAAATGACAATAAGGTAATACATTTGGTAGATACCTGTTAGTTTTAAGACACAATGGTGTAAATTATTGGCAACAGTTGTCCTTATTGTCCTATGATTGTGAATATTGTCTTATTTTATAAATAAACATTTGAAAAATGTTTCCTGGGATAAAGAAGTTTTTAATATACAACTTCCTGTTCCCTTGCTTATAAAATGTGTTTATATTATGTATTTATAAAAATAATTGTTTGCCAATCCATTTGTTTTTCTTATAAAAAATTATTCTTACTATAATTTTTATTACAAATTTAAATCGTAATTAAAAGTTTTGTGACATTTTTTCCATACAAAGTTTTGAAGTAATTTCATGAAATCATTAAATTACAAAAAATATTTTCCCATACACGTCATTAGCGACAAATGTCTTAAATTTGCAGAAAGTTGATATTGTATGACGTTAATAATAGCATAAACTTTCAGTATACATTTCCAAATAGAATGAAATTATTCAGAACAACGTTTATTTTCTTACATAGGGAAACACGTTTGATCACCTCATGAGATAACAAAAGAGTTTACTGTTCTTAACTTTACAGTGCAATGAATTTATCTTTGTAACAAATATAAATATAAACAGCTTCAGTTAGTTGATGAAATTTTGCTTTAGTTTATATACAGTTTTGTATCAAATAAGTATAATCAGCATAAGGTAAATTATGAAATTATGTTGCCGGCACTGTTTAACGAATATTAGAGGTTTCGTTCTTTAGTTGTAACGTTACATCGACAGTAAGCAGTAACAGTAATTACTATTCTCTTATTGAAATATGGCAGCACTGTATTCGTTCCTGAAACATTAAGTAGCTTGTGTTCTTTTAATACATTCTTTGGTATTATATCATTATGGACCAAAAAAAAATATGTTCAACTCTGATAGGACTTGTCACTTTCGTCTCGTTTTCATCAGGTTAGTTAATTTAAATGTTATTTATGTTTTCAATATCCTGAATTGGACATGCCTGTTTATATATCCTGTGCATGTACAAACAATATTGTCCACCTATCGAACAAATAAAACCTTAATTTTTTTTTATCAAATTTATCAAACCTAAATTTGTTTTAAAGTAAATCTTTAAAACAAATTTTGTATAAGTAACTGGAAATCAAACATATTTATCACCAACTAACTTCCAGTAGGATAGTGTAATACTGTGGGAAGAATCTCTGTTGAAGGTTCACCCTCTTCTATTCTGGGAGTTTTCCTGCATTTGGAAACCACCTGAGCCGTCACCATTGAAATGGTTTTTGCCCTTTTGCCCCTTAGGTGTTTTCTGCTTCTGACATTTCAGCACTCTTAATAGTTTCATAATCAGGGTCTGATTCCTGAAATAATTATCATTTAATTAATAATAATCCTTTATTAAATATAAATCACACCAAACATACATATTCACATGAGACAGTTTTTTCGCACACATTAGTTAAGTATTATAGTTCTATTATATAAGTTAAGTATTATAAGTTCTATATTTATATAATGTTATATAAATTTATTTTGTTGCACATATATATACAATACTATATTGTATATATACTAGTAATTCTTACTTGAAATAATAGCATCCTTTATATTATTTGTTCTGTTTAAAATAAATGGTATATATTTTATTCGAAATGTTATAGGTGACTCGTTAAGGAATGACATTCATCACATGATGTATCAGAACTTTGAAAATCCGATTACATGCTTTAGAAGATTTAATGGCACTCATCAGTTTGGATGTTCATGTACGTCCTTATTATTGTATTATCGCAAGTTGTATTTATTAGTTATTAATATTATATTTCTTTTTCTTTTCACAGATTAGTTTTCAATTTAAATAATGTTTAAACTTTAACATTTGAAATCACTGTTAACTTCATTTCATTAGTGTATAAATTAGTCGGCTTCAGTTTTTACTCTACTAATATTTACGTATAGTTCATTATCTTTTTAATCATGTCATTGTTTATGAGAATTTATATTGAATTCAGATGAACCGTAATGGATTGAGAATACAGTGGTTCATTATGAAATAGTAAAAATACAAAAGACAATGTCACGTCCTTCACTTCTTTGGCATGTTCAGCTGTCTGTGTGGTCTTTCGCACAGAAATCTGCTTTTGTGTTCAATAGGGGATAAAGGTCTATAAATACAAAACCCTATTTCCACCATTAATATTTAATTGACCTAACTTATACATATTGAGCATTCAGAAAGCTGTACATCCGTTTCTGCAACAATCACATAAAGTAATCACAGATACATAGTAAATAGGTTGTTGTATGTGTCTTGGTTCAGCTGTTAAGCAGAAGGAGTGAATGAAGTGTAAGTAACATGCTGCTGGTTAAGTACTACCACCCTGCTTGGAACTTGCTGGAAGTTTTAGATTGAATCTATGTTGAAAATTAAGTTCCAGAGAAAAAAGCTAACCAAATATTACATTTAGAGGAAAAGAAGCCTCAGTTTTTACCTAAAATGAATTTGAATGATTTTTATGTACTATTTCTATGTTTTTACAGTCCGTTAAAGATTAATTAATACATTGTTGTGAGCTAGTGAACTGTGTTATTGTACCGTTTGAGATAATATGGCACATTTTGGATATTGAAGGGAATATTTGGGTGTGTTCTTAAAAGAGCCAAAGTCCTTAATGCCATAGTTATTAGTATAGTTATCATTTACTTATTTTTTTTATTCATAAGGAATCAAATTAAGGTTTTCATTTAGTAAAACCCAAGCTTTTCTTTGGGATAATTTTGTTTTTTACAATGGATATGAGTACTTTACACATGTAGGTTATTAGTATTATATATTCCTTCTTTAATTCAGTTATTTTATATAAGGCTTAATGCATATTTTTAGCCCCTAGATCTGGTACTTTTGGTGCTGTTATTGAAATAAAAACACAATCTGACTTGGATGTACTACAAAAGGCTGTTGCTGGTCCATATATGGTATCATTGGTGCCAGATATGTTCAATTCGTGAGTATGAAAAAATTTATTGTTAATTCACTTTTCTTCATCTCACACATATTTGATTAATACTTAGAAGATGTGATTTCTCTATAAAATTTGTATTTCTTGTAATTATTAAATACAAATTGAATAAAATGAGTAACTTTGAATAATTTCCATATTCAAATTCTTCTTATTTATTAAACATATAAGGCTAATACATTTTTTGATGTATTCGAAACACTAAAGATTGGAAATTTAACTTCTGCTTTAATTTAAATGTCTTAATATTAAATTTGTATGTGAATTTATATGATAATAGTGTCCATAATTATAATTTTTTTAAAAGAATTTTCATTTAACAGAAAATGTAATCTTTTCTAGTCACAATATGGATATTATAGTATCTAATGAGAATGTCAGAGGTGTTCTTCTTCTTGCAAAGCCTTACCATCGTCCAGAATCTTTTTCACCAGATGATACTTGCCCGAACAGATATTCTACAATGAATCCCCAAAGCAATATTACTTGGAACCCCTATGGAAACCAGTTTCTATTAAGGGATTGGCCTTTTCCAATTTTTCTTGTCAACAACCCTGCTACAGTAAAAGCTGTACTAGATGTAAGTAATATGTAAAAATTAAAACATTTTTACAATAATTTATTTCTTAAAGTATGTAATATTTTGCTTTGTAAATTTGTCTAATTGAAAGAATGCTACAAGTTTAATGTGTTTTTCTAAAATATTATAAATGTTATTTTGTAGTAATTCATAATTAAAAAATAATATAATAAATGAGCGAAGGTTTCTGCAACCAGACCTTGAAATATTTTCATTAACGTAAATCCCAGTAAAAATTAATCTCTAACATAAATTTAGCAGTGGCACTATTACTTTAAATTATATTATTATCACTATCTTACGGTAGGATTGCGTAATACTGTGGGAAGAACCTCTGTTAGCAGGGGTAAACCCCCTGGTATACCTACATTTTTCCTCTGTTTGGAAACCACCTGTGTAAACTCCAGTGGAGGAGTTTTTGCGTTTGTCTTTCCTTCTGGGGCCCTCCTGGATGTTGTCAGCTTCCGATTCATAATGCTTACTGGTTCCATCATCAGGGTCTGACTCATGATACAAAATGTTATAGTATTATTTTTAGTATAACTTTTACTATATCTTAAAAATATACATTAACCTTATTGTTTACTGTAGTGTGCTAGCATCAATATGCCAGTGGATCAGACTCAACTGTCTCGAGCTTTATGTTCACTGCATATGAAAGCTCATATGTTTGGCACATCTAATTCTGAAACTTGTATTAGACGCAGTGAACTCATAAATTTCAATCCATGTAAGTATTATTTTGTTTTGCATTTGTTTTCAAATATTAACGGATTTTATTTTTCTGTACATTTCAAATTACTCAAGCATTGTTGAAATTATATAGACTTAAAGAAAAACAAAAGAGCCATAAAGTAGCAAAATATTTAATTAATATCTATTAAAAGATTATATCGTAGATCTAATTTAATTTTATTTGCCAAGTTAGCTTATAATTATGACAAATTAACAGTTTTATTCAGAGGATAACTGTTGGTCAAATGTATTGTTTCAGTGAGATATTGTGATCCAATGGGTGATCAGAATATATATTTGTCCTTTGGAGATGTTGTGAAGCAAAAGGCGAAAAATACTATAATCATATCTGCTAGATTAGATACTGCATCAATATTCGAAGGCACTGGTCCTGGTGCAATGTCTGCTGTTGCCGGAATTGCGACATTCATTGCTACAGCTAATGCTCTCAGTAAAATGTTAAAAGGACAAAAATATGGTAAATTATAAACTGTGGTAATTTTCTTATATTGTGGCCTATTTCTTTGTATTAAATTTGACTTCATGTTAATAAGCAAGACAGCTTATTCTGCTTTTTAATCAAAGCATTGTACCAAATTATTGTTGACAAGTGAAAATGTTGTTGACCTTTTCATGAAAAGAAAAAAATCTTTTATTTTTCAATAAACATATGAAGAGCATTACTGAAAGTATTCTAAGGTTTCAATACAATACTTAAAAGAAATCTTTGTTCTGTGATCAACGAATACGTTTTGAATGAAATAGAATAACTGACAACAGGCCACACTATGGGAATGGTTAATTCAGATCTTGAAAACACAACTGTGCTTCATTTACTGCTTTTAAGCACACATTTTTTTTTTGAACTGGGTTAATGAGGTAATTGCTTGGTTGCATCCAATTTATTAATAATTTTATTATCAGTGAAGAATAGATTAGGCATACGACTTTTTTGTTAGGAACAAACTTTATTTACAAATTTTCTAATAATTCTGATTGTAGACCCACCCATTGAGATAAGTGCCTTAAGATTTCCACTCCATACCATTGCATTACTTTTTACACATAACATGAGTGTTCAGCCCCCTTGGCTTGTTTGGGCTCAGTAACAGAATGCACATACTGCACACACATACACACATATTTATGTAACTGTTTTTTACTAATCAGTTACTCACAAATATTGTACAATAAATTAATCAATGTCAGACAGAACATTGAAGAAAAAGATTTGTCACAATGTTCTATTTGGAACAGTTGGGTTGACATAATTGTAATGAGAAAATGTTGGCATTTTTATTAGTTATACTGAATATGGGAATGAGGTAACCTTTGCAATTCTTGACCCAAAACCAGGATTCCATCCAAGTAATATCATGATAAACCATAGTAAAGTAAAACATTAGTTTCGAGTACTAATTTGGTGAGTTGTGTCTCTATTAATGGAGTTTATGTCTGTGAGTATATGTGTGCAAATTATTCTGACCAATGGGGTGGGATACCGATGCAAAAATTTATTACTTAAAATAATTCATTTCTTGTTGATCTTAAGATGGGCAATCAATATTTGTGGCATTTATGTTGACTAGTTTAAGTTGCATTATCATCACATTCGCTATTTGAAATCATTCAAAATTATGAGAATCAACTGTACTAAACTGTTATTTATGTTTTAATAAGCATTCATGTCAAAAAGTGTATCATTGGGTGGTTCCTTTTATTGTGTAAATCACATGAAAAACAGCAATGGTACTCATAATTTATTAGTTGATTGTGCAAAAATCAAAGGTTAAAAAATGTTTTAATAAGTGATAAGTTTCACATTTGTAGAAAATTTGTCATTGTGATTCTTATGTGTCATCTTATGTATCTTATTTATCTCAATGTGTCATTTCTATTATAAAATTCTCAACATTACAAACAGACATGTCATATCAGATGATGACATCACTAGTGTCATGCTTTATAGTTAAATATTGTTTAATTTAGTTATATTATTCCTTATTTTGTTTTCTGATTTTATTTTTATTTTTAGATAAATCTATCATCTTTACACTGTTCAATGGAGAGGCCTTTGATTATATTGGTTCAAGTAGGGTTGTTTATGATATAGAGAAGGGTTTATACCCTTCTACATCATTCCCTATTAATTTTGATCAGCTTATGCTTTTTATTGATATCTCACAGTTGGATGTAGACTCTGATGTGTATTTACATTATTCTAGAAAGGTATTATGTCATGCAATTATTTTCTTGTTCATTCTTTTGTACATTAGACTTATAATTGAGTTATTTTATAAAATTCTTATACCTTAACCTTAATTTCTTGCATGTTTCCTTGAACTAGGAAATTATAAAACCTTTATATTTTAATGGCATGAGGTATTTAATATATTGTTTTATATATATAAAACAATCATATTATTATTATTACATTGAATATATTGTTATTATTATTATTGTTCTTATTGTTAATTATTATAGTCCACTGATATTTGATACATTTGCAGGATAAAGATGCCAAAGTGTTCTCTCAGAATTTAACAAATTATGGGACAAAGTTTAAATTGAAATTAGTTAGTAATCCATCTTCAATTTTGCCTCCTTCATCTCTACATTTATTTCAACAAGCAGTTCCTAACCTACCAGGAATTATTATTACCAATTACAAAGATCAGTTTGTCAATAAGTAAGTGTAATATCAATCATGTTATGATTGATTTATATTAAACTGTAAGGTGTGTATGTATGTGTTATGTGTATCTGAATATATTTAGATATATTCATGTTGTTTTTTATTTTCCACATTTTGTTTATTTTTATAAATTGGTAAATAATTTACAGATTGCCACTTAATTAAGTGTTTGGAACAACCATTTAAATAAATAAATTGTTATGTTTTAGGTATTATAATGGGATATATGACAATATGGAAAATTTAAAATATCAACATTATGGTAATGGTATTATTAAAGACAATGTGGTACAATATAAGTTAGCTCGTGTTGCTGGATCATTAGCCTGCGCCTTGTTTGAAACTGTAACAGGCAAATATATGCAGTTCAATCATAGTAAAGAAAATGCTATTGTTGAATTGGTGAGGAATTCCCCATCTTATTTATTATGTTCATTACATTTAATATATTCCTTTTATCGCAGTCACATTTTAAACATTTAATTAATGAAATTATTGGGGCGCATAATGGGTAAATACTCAATGGGCCCTCCCAAATATAAATAGAGTTAAAAAAATGACATTTATTTCTCTCAACTGGATAGCAATAATAATAGATTTCATTTACATAACGCTCTGGTTTAGGAGAACTTAAGCTAATTTTGTGAAAGTTACCAAGTCCTGTTGTTTGACCAATAGGTGGATGAAGTACTGCACTGCTTTCTTGAGAACAGCAACTGTAGACTGATGCAGTCAGTAGTCTCTGGTGATATTGAAATTGGATCTAAACCAGCTCTTCCGCTTTATGTTGGAGTGGCCCAGTCAGCCAACCGGATCACAACACTTACAGGCCTTCTTTTAGCGTCTTTAACATCACCCAGAGAGAATATCACCCTCAAAGAGTGCACGAACAAACCAGACTCCGGTGAAAAGGTGTGTCCTAATTTTGTACCTTATAATTAGCCGCATTTTATGTTTCTATTGACTATACCATAATTTTATCACATCCTACTTTTAGACTTCATCATTAATATGGATGAATGGTATTTCTGGGACTGGAGAATGTATCAAAACTACACTTAAATTTACTCCAGCAGTCAGTCCAGCATTCCAGATTGAAGGTATGTTATATCTCAATATTATTTACTTGTTCATTGGATTCATTGAATCAATTCAAACATACAGTCTTCTAAATTCTCTAATATATATAATATGTCATTAGGGTATGATTGGGCCTCAAGAAAGTATTCAACCTGGACTGAATCTGTATGGCTAGAAATAGGTTTGGTGATGTTCATAAAACCTTCACGTTATCAGGAGCTCGTTACTTTTGGCAGTGGTGTTAGTACAATGATATTATCATTTTTAATTATATACTGGATCAGCCATAGAGGACAAGATTTGTTTCTTTCCCAGTAAGTGTTTCAGTATCTGTATGTCACATTTGTGCATGTCCATTGAAGACAGTATTTATAATTTTTAAATACTCTGTATTTTTGTTTCAGATGTCCTGTGAATTGCTAGCATCATGATGCAAATCTAATTTCTCTAGTGACATTTTCTGGTGACGCAGATGACCTTTAAATTCATCAACTGTGCACTTCATGTTTCATAAGCTCAGGCTGCAGCATAGAACATTAAACCCATAGTATTGGGCATATCATTTTGTATTACTTTCATAAATTTATGCATTTGTGTTTATCTGTATTATTAAGTAATTCTTTGTGTCCCTGTATTGTCTTTTTGCATAAGACAATTTTTGTAATAGATATTTTTTGTTTTTACAGCGTAACTTGTTATTATTAAATTAATTTGTTCAGTAGTGCACAGTAAACTGTAAACTGAGAATTTAGATTTGCATGCTGTGTATGCATTGTTCGTATGAGCAAAAATATTTCTGATTGCATTTAAATTATTATCTACTTTTTATTATATTTTAAGGTTTCTTTAGTAATTAAAGGAATGCATTAAGACACCAACCATAGATGATCACTCTAATTTAAGTTTTAATTACCTAAAATGTATGTTATAATGTCATTTGAATATTATATTATTAGTATTTCTTCTTGAGTTAAATACCTCAATTGTAATTTTAACATACCTGTTTTGTGGTCTGTGAGGGGTTAGAATACCATAGATTTCATGTTCTTCTGTCTCCTCTCACTGGTTTGGTCTTTTACTAGACCGGTTTCGGCTGCTCGCCATCTTCAGTAGTGGTGTTAGTCACTATTGGCACTTTGGATGTTTTTCAGGCATCCACACTGTCACTTGTAATCTTATCTGTGATTACATATATTAAGAAATATAAGATGGAAAATGCACAAAGAAAATCTCACTGAAATATTTATTCATTTTTTCATGTATCAAAATGAGTAAATATTTCAGTGAGATTTTCTTTGTGCATTTTCCATCTTATATTTCTTAATATAAGTAATCACAGATAAGACGGTACAAGTGACAGTGACAGTGCAGTGTGGATGCCCGAAAAACATCCAAAGTGCCAATAGTGACTAACACCGCTACTGAAGATGGCGAGCAGCCGAAACCGGTCTAGCAAAAGACCAAACCAGCGAGAGGAGACAGAAACACCATGGACCTACGGTACCTCAATTGTAACTTTGCAGAATAATGCATTTTTGTGCAATCTTCTAATCTTACTTTTTTAATATATTAATGTCAGTTATGGCATTAATTTTATTATAACTGAAAAAGTAACTGAATAATATTCAGTGCTTAACTCAATAGTATTCTTCTGGAGCTTTCAAATCTTTTAATTATAATTATTACTTTACATTATTTGTTCCATATTCAATTAAATGTATAATTATTATTAGTATTCAAATGTGTGTGTGAACTCTCAAAATTCTTCATAACATTTTTACTACATTGTAAATATAATAATGTAATAAAGCTTATTTTGTACTCAGAGAAGATAGTATATCTCTAACAAGGAAAATTAAACGTCATTACATTCCTAATTTTTCATATTATATCTGAATCTTTTTACTATTTATTTTTCAATGTGCATTCTACAGCATGGTAAATTTGTCTGTTGTCTTTAATTTAATAAAGACAATAAAGATCTCTAAAAATACTAATATGGGTTTCTTTATAATGCAGCCTTTACTTTCTCATATATATATATATATATATATATATATATATATATATATATATATATATATATGTACACACAAAATTTTTAAAGAATTTTAAAGGGCAATTTAATATGTTCATTCGAATATTTAAATCAATGTAGTATTTGAGATTGAGCAAAAAAATTTCATATATCCAACTATCTTAACATATAAAACATATATAAATTTATACAAACATTTAGAATATCGTATTTATAATTCAAGGGAATTCAGAAGGGGGAACTGACAATTAATATAATTACTTAATATCATTATTGGAAAACCTTGATATATTTGTTTCCAGGCAAAGTTACTACTACAACACAACAAAATAAAAATTTCTCGTTAGGGTTCATATTTCTAATTTATGGCTCCATCCAATAATTGAAAAACATGATTTTCAATAAACGATAAATGTATATATTTTTCTGATTGGTCATATTCATATGATTGTATATATAATCAGAAACAGAAAAAAAGATGCGAATATCTCGTAAGAAAATCAATAACATTCTTGATGATCAGCTGGAAGAATTAATAGCAAAATTAGAAGCTGTACTGAAAGAAAACAGATTGAGAATGCTTCCAAAGATAAACTTAACAGTCAATTAATAATGTTTATAAACAGATGCAATTACATGAATTATCTAGCATTTTTTCCTAGTTACTAACCTAATTATAATAATATGTTCCACCCTTAAATGTTTATATAGTAATATTGCCCAATTAAAGGAAGTATAGTTTTTAAAGGCAATTTTTAGCTTAGAGAATTACATATTTAAAATTAAAATGTATTCTATATTAATTAATGAGGCATGAAATAAATACAACAGTAACATCAAAAAGTACAATATATTTCATACAACTATAAAGAATAATTTTTTTTCAATTAAACAACTCAATATTCAATGATATTTTTCAATTAGGATAAACATCGAAACTTTTTCAGTTAAGTTATTCATGGAAGAATCACATCAATAATCTAATCCACATTTGAAAGGGAAATGTACATCACATTTAATCCAAATAATTCAGTATAATACTGACACAAAAATATAATTCTAACATTTATCAAATACCAATACTAGTTAAGAGACAATATTTGCCAACACCATTGCAATAAATATATCAATGTTACCACTATCTAAATGTTGTCCATCTAGATGTATATTTAAATACATTAATATTAAGGACTAGAAACAGTAATGATGAATGAATAAAAATATATTCAAAGTATTATACTGTATAAAAGCGCATAACAGATCATAGCAATCTCTTTGCACTATACAAGAAAAGATACATCACCATCATATAATGAATAAAACACAACATACATGACGGTTCTCCTATGAAAGGTTCCTAAAAAAAGTAACCTTAAATGCGCAATCCTATCTTATTGGAAAAAAGAGAAACATTTAAAATCATCAGATTTACATCACATTAATTTAATTTATTACAAGAAATTTGATCAATAGGGTTAATTCTAACTACCTCCATAATCTTTGTTAAGTAGTTCATGTAATTTTAAAATAATATTAGAGACTAGAAACAAGATCAAATAAAAAAATTTGAGATATCCAACTATCACAACATATAAAACATATATAAATTTATACAAACATTTAGAATATCGTATTTATAATTCAAATATGAATGAATGCAACACATGAATTTATAGAATATTTACTTGTCTCCTTAAATTGCATCAGGGTTATAAAAAATCATTTTTGGGAAATGATCCCTGACTATAAATTTGTCTTTATACTCTTCCAAGTCAGCAATACTTTCCAAGTACCCATACCAGTAAATAACAAGGCCAGTACCAAATCTGAAAGAATTAGAAAATCATACCCAAGGCTCAAAATTAACATAAGCTTACATTAATCGAAAAACAATATTCAATCAATTATAAATATATACATACCTATTAAAATAGCTTAAATATTGGTCATTGACATATTGCTTATGACACCGTACATCAGCGAATAAAGCCTTGCTTTCAATCCAGTGTACAACAAAATCCCCTACCGCAACAGGAATTTCCAAAAGAATGTCGGGTGTCTTATCATATCCCCTCTGTCTTAATTCTTGCTCTGTTTTGTAATGTATCCCTACTTCAGAGAGATATGTTTCCAGTTTTAATTCATTCTCTTTCCCAATAAAGCTAGCAGAAAACATGTATTAGTGTTTATGCTCTAGACAGTATTTGAGAGAATTTATAAAATTAATACTTACTTTTTAATGAGGTCTGTAATTGGTCCACTCACGCAATCAGTAACATTACACTGGGAAAAAGATTTTAAATAAATGAATTGATTTAAAATAAAATAATTAATATATATGATATACATTATGTTATAGATATTATTTCAAAGTCATAATAATTGCACATAATGTACTAATACACAATTGGGACTCAAACAATTAACAATTTATTAAAAAGTTACAGGCCTACAGGTAGGAATCAAACCCAGAACCAGCTCCTGTTTTATCTTATTATCCCAAGCCTGCAATTCTCTGCTTTTCTCCTGCTTCTGTCCGGAATTATAAATCAAGGGTTGGATTTTGTGAGGGGGAATTCAATGTATTCTATTATTAATACAGTCATTACTAATAAATCAATTATATCATTTGTGTGAGTTATTTACAGAAAACGTTTCCCTTCATAACTGTGGGTACCTTTTATTAAAATACTTCTCATTTTCTATACAAAACAGATTGAAATTAAGGTGAAGTTATAAGATGGGAAACAAAATATTACAACTATCTGTTTTAATCATGTCATAAACAATTACGCTTCTCTACATAAATAAGTATATTTAAAAGTTGGTCATTTGCATACAGCTATTGTTAAATTTGTTTTTTATTATTTTCAAAAAGTTTTTGTTCATCACATTAGTACAGCATATACCTGCAACAAAATCTCAAAGTATAATCCTAAATTTACTTATTTGTAGGACTTCCATTGTTCCAATTTATTTTTTTTTCATTTGCTATAAACTCTAAATGCTTATAGGCAGACAATGGTGAAGAAATTTGAACACAAAATAAAAACCATACAAAGACTTACCATTAAAACTTCCTGGGAAAAATATTTATCATCAATCAGGGTTGTGTCCTGGAGAAAGCCATACAATGATTTTTTGTTACCTAGACAAAGTGTAGCAATGAACATAATATGAAATTATGTACTATTTTATTTAAAATATCCCCAATATTCTGAAACATATGTTATATATTCTAAAACTGATACAATATTTTTACATAACTATATAAGAAATTATAAAAGGAATATCTATTGAATATACTGGAGACAGTGAGCTTCATATTTTTTAATCAGTTGAAAGTTTGTAATTAACAGAAATTTGGTCTGCCTGAGAATTAAAGTCCAATGGGTTCAATGTGTCTACTGCATTACTCTGTCTGCTGAACTATTATACTTCTATTGCTGGCAACTTTGGAATTTTTTATTTATATTTTATATATAAGAAAGTTATATGAAAAATGGACAACAAATTTAATATAAACTAAATTTCTTTGATTGAGAGATTGAATTTTTTAAATGATAGTAATTCACCTAAATTACTCGATACTGAGATATGATGTTCCAACAGGATTCTTGCCATCGAAATTGGTTGAATACCATTTTGCTTAGCTAACTTCATTATGATGCCAGCGGGCTGATCATTATGCAAATGCCTTATGCATCTATCATATATTATTTTTGCGTTGTTCTTCACCCTATGGAAATTCTTCATAGTTTTCCGCTGCTCGACCAGTGAGTGTATGCTCCCTAGAGTTGCTTTCTCTATTCTAAAAATATGCGTTGAAACAAAGAGCTCGTACAGTTTAAAAAAACAAACCAATAAATAAGAAAATGAAGATATAAACAAAAATAAACTAAATAGAATACCCACAACTCAATGTGAAATGAAGTAATAATAATAAAATAAAAACCTAAGATACATGACCAAGAAAGTTTGAAATGCTATCACTCTTGTGATCTACTCTCCATTCACTGAGTTGATCTAATGGCAGTCCAGTTTTTGCTTCTTAACATTTGCTACATTGTTTTGTCAGTAGATAATAATTGAAGCACCTAAGAGGGCATCACTGGCAACCATTTTGCTCGAGTCCTTAATCTACTGACTACTAGAGATAGTGAGAAGCTTCCACTCAAGCATGAGACCAAATCGGTGAGTGAAAATATAATAATGGTAATAAACAATACCTATTGTCATTTAAGGGTTAACTAACTGGTTGTGAAATTAAAAAAATATAAGTTTGTTCTGCATATACATACATATACGCACACGCGCACATGTGTCTGGGTGTATGTGAAGTAAGTTGGGTATATTATATGTGGGTGTGGGTGTATCTGGGGTGGGGTGTATCAGGGTGGGGTATATGAGGGTGGGGTATATGTGTTACACAAAACAATAAAACAAATAGCATCTTATAACTGAGAGTTAAACAAAACTAAGAATATAAACTTGGTATCGATTTCAGTGAGATTTTATTAGCAAATCGATTATTTATATACTACGCATCTATAGAGTTTGGAACTGGGTTAAGTATTAATGCTTACTTGGGATATATTCTGGAGAGGCTGTAAATGCATTCTCGGTCGGTTCCAGTGAAATCGTTGATGAAATTGACTATCTGCTCGAAGAGTAGGGTGTTCATCTTGTCGGGATTGAATTGTCAGTGCCACTGTCACTCTGTCGCCGCCCTTTATCGAGCGGATAGCCAGTCCTCTACAACAACACAAAACCCTCTACGCAGGCTCCAGATAACCTGATCCCGGTAACCGCTCAAGGAGGTAAATTTACATGTAAATATGCGTAAAATTATGTATTTAAAAATAATATCGATAGTCGCTACAATTATTGAAATAAAGGTAACGAACGAGATGGGTTTTAATATTTTTAACACAATATGTAGGAAAGAGAGTACCCCGCGTTCGGAATCTTAGCGCGGTTCCAATTCAAATTCGAATTTATTTAAATCATGAATCCGCTCAGGTGCATTTCTATACTCGAAATTAGAATTATCCAAGAAAATTCATTAAAAAAAATTATCGACACAATTTAATTGTAAACATAAATAAAGGTCTAGTTTAGGTCTGTGAGAGGTTGGAATACCGTAGATTTCGTGGGTTTCTTTCTCCTCTCGCTGGTTTGATCATTTGCTAGACTGGTTTCGGTTGCTCGCCATCTTCAGTAGCAGTGTTGGCCTACTAAAGAGTAAAATCCTACTAAAGAACTTCACCCGCCCAAGCGCCTCCCCTTTTTGACCGACAATCCGACATAGACTTAAGCCGATTAACTAAATCCCAAACGTATATATACACACGACAAACAGACAACCACCACAGTACAAGTGACAGTACAGTGAGGATGCCCAACAAAATCTAAAGTGCCAAAAGTGACTAACACCGCTGGCAAAAAAAAACTGGTCTGTTTGCATTCCTGCGTTGCAGTTACAATGTAAACGAAATAAAAAATTGAGTAAAATTAATTTTACATTACATAATCTTAATATAAGTGGAGATCAAATAATAATTTGCTTATAAATAGTTTTAAGTTTACATTTCTTCAATGTTTGTTGATTAAAAGCGGTAAAATAAATTAAATGAAAAACCAACGAAACAAAAGAACGAAAAAACATTTAAATATTAAATGTAAACTTTAAACTCGAATTGATTAAATTAGGAAAACCAAATTTAACCCAAAAATTTTTGTTTGTTACGTAGAGATTTTCTTCTATAAGGAGTATTCACTGCTCTCGTTAAAGCTGCACGTTTTACAGACGAGTGATTTTTTGAGCTTTATGAGACCTGAAACATGAAATATATTTACTATAAATATAATTATTAACTAAACCGGAAATTCTTAAATAGTAAAACCAGTAATATTTTCTATTATTTCGGGTGGTAATATTTCTGTAAGAAAAAAAAAATTAATTTTATTAAGCATGGATTAAAACATAAATTGCAAAGAAAAAATGTTGAATGTTTTAGGAAGTAGATTTAACAGAATACATTGCACATGCTTCTAAAATAACGTTACTTTCTCAAGAAAACTTGTTTCTCGTTTATTTGTTGACCGCGCTCTTTTGCGTGTCATATCTTACTGCTCTTATCCTAGCAATGTTCCTGTCTAAAATACATATTTTCGGTATGTATCGTATATAATACTAATGTACTATATACTTTTTTCTTACGTGTTTTTAAAACTTCTGGTAAAGAGTTTCCTATTCTAATATCCGTGCGCAAAATAGAAGGTACCCCCAAAAGTTCTCCAGATAGTTACATAAGCAACGTACAACGGAAGAATAACAAGTGCTTTGATAAATCATTTTTTCTGAAACAAATAGAGTTAACACAATAATGGCGTTATTATTTATTACAAGAAGAAATATACATTTTACAATTTATAGAATTTTATGAACCAAAAAAATGAAAATATATTACTCCAATGCCGTTAGGATTTGAAATTTGGCAACGTATTTATAACCTTACATATACGTCGGCTGCCGTCACCACGTCGTTGGTTTTGATCGTTGCGATGTTTTCAAATTTTGAGAAATGTTTGTTAGAAACTTGCAGCTTATTTATCTCATTATCCTGAAACTCGGAAATTTGGAAACAGGGAATTGTTCAAACGTGGACATTTTTAGATCGGTTAGATTATTTAACAGCTTAGAAATTAAATATGGATCTTTTCCAGAATCGCTTAGATTACAAATGTTGGAACAAGCAAAGAAAATGTTTCATTTTGGATACGATAATTATATGCAGTATGCATTTCCTTTGGATGAACTCAATCCTATTTTGTGTTCTGGTAGAGGAAGAGACTACAATAACCCGTGAGTAGGAATTATTTCTCATATTGTAATTTTATATTTTAAACATTTACATCCCAGTATAATTCATGCACGGATTTAATCTTTTAAGTGTTGCTTTCTTTTAGGAATAATATAAATATAAATGATGTTTTGGGGGACTACTGCCTCACACTTGTTGACTCTTTAGACATGTTGGCCATAATTGGGAATGTAACAGAGTTTCAGAAAGCTGTTGAGCTTGTTATCCAAAATGTAGATTTTGATAAAGACAGTACAGTTCAAGTTTTTGAAGTGAATATCAGGTATGGTGGAATTTTAATACTTGTTTTCTACTATCTTTTTTTGATTTGGTTCTTTATCTCAATTCATAAGTGAAGACATTATACTAATAGTTTCCTTTTTGAGGAAGTATGGAAACTCTCGTAGATATTTGTAACTAATCAAAAGCAATGTAGTACCATTGTAATACATGTGTGTATGGTGTATTTATATATGTTTTATTTAATCCCATATGTGTTTTCTGTGATTTGTTTTTTAACCTTTCCTTTTTTTATGATAAAAGGAACCGCCACTCATGGCACCATCTCACGGCACTTTTTGACATGAATGTCCTGTTATTTGTATCTATAAAGTACACATAATTTACAGGATACTTGGAGCACTGTTATCTGCTCATCTACTTATGATGGATCCCAGTGAACCATTTGGGCCCCTGAGGCCAGTATGGTATGAAGGCCAGTTGTTGCAGTTAGCTCATGATTTGGCATCCAGGCTTCTTCCCGCGTTTGAAACAAGTACCACAGGAATACCATATCCGAGGGTGAATACCTAAAGGATTATTCATTTGTAGTTTATTTTTATTAATGGTTATCATTATCTATATTATCGTAAACTATTTATAAAATAGTTTTAATATTCCAACATTGCCAATTTTTTTCATATATGTACATTCATACATATTATGTATAATATGAACTTTGCGATGTGATTTTACATCTCATCTCCCATGTTTGGTCTACAATTAGTCCAGTTTCAATGCTTTATAATCATCTGTAGTGTTTGGCTAATATTACAGTGAAGATCATATCTTTAGGATTCTTCTGTTTCAGATTAAGAATATAAGGTGCACATTAGCAGTTCTCGAAATAAATTATATAAGTTTGGATTCCAAATAATTTTATGCAGGTATGATTGTCGCGTGAAATGTTAACATTTATTTCTTTTTACTCAACAGGTTAATCTAAGACATGGATTACCATCAAAATCCTTTTCCTCAGAAACTTGTCCTGCTGGTGCTGGTTCTCTGTTACTTGAAATGGGTTTGCTGAGTAGGTTGTTAGGTGACCCAGTTTATGAAGGATATGCAAGAAGGGCAATTAGAGCTCTTTGGAAACACAGAGCCCAACTTACTGGTCTGTTAGGTAATTTAATTGAATTCTATGTACGCTGATTCCATTTAACATATTGACAGAATAATTCATAGTTTTATATTAATTTAGACAGAGAATGGATTTATGGGTTCATTCTATATACAATATTTACTTAGTTCATATATTGTCTTCTAAAATTAACAACGCAACTATGTAGTTTATACAAAACCACAATTTAATATTCATCCTGCTCTTGCATAATATTTCAGTATCATTGTATGTTCAAGTTCAAATATTATCTAAAGACTGCTAATTGCATGTGAAATTTTGAACTTTTTGTTGAGGTTTTTTTAACTGAATTGTGCATATGCAAAAACATACCTAGCTGACCTCTATCCGATTTACCTTAGAATTGAAGCATCAAGTTAACACAATTTACCACTTGTGTGACTGATTATAATTGTTCGTTCAAAGTAAACTGTACTTGGATATATATATATATATATATATATATATATATATATATATATATGTGTGTATACATATACTACATATAGACTATACTCCATAGACTAACAGTTAAACCCTGTTAGTTTCCCTAGATCTGGCAGACTAAATCTACTTTTAGTGCAGGTTTCACTTCGTATCGCTTCATCTTTCAAATTGTTTCATCGATAAAATGTCACTTGTACAAATTAATCTATTAAGACAAATCGTATAACATTGTATGTTTTTACCATATTTTAAATTATAAAAATATTGTAGGTAATGCTATTGATGCTGATTCTGGTCGATGGATAGGTAGGCTTAGTGGTTTGGGAGCCGGTCTTGATTCCTTCTATGAATATCTATTTAAATCCTACATAATGTTTGGAGAAAGTGAAGACTATGCAATGTTTCATGCTTCATATGATAGCATAAACCGTTACATGAGAAAAGGGTATGTGTGAGTAGTTTTTGTTATAAGTGATCATCTCAGCAATAATATCCTTTTTGGTTTAGTGTGTATAATAGTTTTTTATGATTGCCAGTTTATATTGTATGTTGTGCTTATTACATTTTAAGCCGACCGGAATGTAATTCTGGAGAAGGTAATCACCCATTATTTGTAAATGTGGATATGAATACTGGAGCTGTACATACTACTTGGATTGACTCTTTGCAAGCTGCATTTGCAGGAATCCAGGTTAGATTTTCATATATAATTAATACTACATATATTAACTAGTCTGAAACTAATATTATTCTCTAGTAATATTGTTCCTTCCTATTTTTCTTGTTTATTTACATATGAAATAAGAGGTCTGTAACGTTAAAAAATAGTTTAGTGATTAAAAATATGCAGATTAAATTATTTTAATGTTTAATGTGTTGATTTTTTATTAACCATCATTTTTTATATTATATGTTCTGGCATCAAATTTAATATTTTGAAATGATAGGTATTACATGGTGATATTGAAGAAGCTATATGTAGTCATGCCCTATATTACTTTTTGTGGAAGCGTCATGGTGTCCTCCCAGAGCGATGGGATTGGAGGAACTTAACACCTGATGTGGCTTTCTATCCTCTTCGTCCAGAGCTTATTGAATCTACATATTTATTATATCAAGTAAGACAATTCTATGACATATATTTCATTCATGATTGATACATATCTCAGAATATAAATTAGAGAAACTATGAAAGTGCTTGCTCAAGAAAGTCTGAGATTAATCTGTTCTTAATTTTATAATCTTAAATGTCTGAAAACAAACTAGTTATAATGCGTAATTAAAGTATCTATTTTTTCCTTTAGGCCACCAAAAGCCCATTTTATTTGCATGTTGGAAAAGAAATAATAGAAAGCCTAAATGCTTACACTAGAACAAAATGTGGATATGCTACTGTTCATGATGTGAAAGACATGAGTCTTGAAGACAGAATGGAGAGTTTCTTTTTAAGCGAAACAACAAAGTATCTATATCTGGTGTGTATTTCATTCTTCAAGTCGCTGATTTTCTATTTGACCCTTACCATTTCATTTTCGAATTTTCTTTTTTAACCTTATTTTAAATTGCATTTAATTAGATTAATTTATTAACCCCTTGGCCTACACGATATCTGCCAATTGCGCTAGCTTTAGGAAACAAGAAAGTCGGTCACACGCCCTGCCATTCAACTGTTCAGCCGTGTACCCGAACTGGCGCAAAATCTATACTTTTCATGACATATATATATATTTCAGTGCAACGAAAGGAATTGTGAAATAATAAACAATGCTTAGGTACAAATAGTAATTTTAAGACGTCTGGGGTGTAAATTCTTTATGAGTCGGACTCGTGGTTATAGGCCAAAGGGTTAATTATTGTGAAAAACCAATATTATAAAAAGGAATGAGTATTTATCAGAATGTATATTATAGTTATCGCAGTTAAATTAATTTATAGTAACAAGTAGCATTGTCTGTTATAATATAAATAGATTCTATTACTGTGAAAAATTCAATTGAAAATATTGAAATTTTAGATAACTTTTGTTTTGATGAACATTCATCTGTCACAGCCAAGACCCTACTGGGCCTGTGTGATTTTGTCAGGCTGTGATGGCCTGATAAAAAAAAAGAAAAACATTCTTGATCCTTTGCATTATCAGGGGTTGTGGGCTTATTGGTTTGTACAACTGGGTATTATTCTTGTGAATAGTTTAGAATACCTGTTTTGTGGTCTGTGAGGGGTTGGAATACCATAAATTTCATGTTCTTCTGTCTCCTCTCGCTGGTTTGGTCTTTTGCTAGACAAAGTGACTGACACTGCTACTGAAGATGGCGAACAGCCGAAACTGCTTTAGCAAAAGACCAAACCACTGAGAGGAGACAGAACCACACGAAATCTACGGTATTCTTGTGAGCTTATATATAGAAAATGGTTTGCAAAATTAAGGGTAATTTATTTGTATTTAATGTTGAAATGTGTAAACAATGTGTGTAAACAAGTATATCATTTCTGAGGGGCAGGCTTATCTATATCTAATTATATATTTGTACCTTAATGATTACTAAAGCCATTCAGACATTGAACACAAGGCATTTCTCAAAACATAAATGAAACTGGTTAATGAAACATTAAAAAGGAATTGGTGCTACTAAGATGTGTGGGTGTGCATGTCTCTCTCTCTCTCTCTCTCTCTCTCTCTCTCTCTCTCTCTCTCTCTCTCTCTCTCTCTCTCTCTCTCTCTCTCTCTCTCTCTCTCTCTCTCTCTCTCTCTCTCTCCCTCTCTCTCTCTCTCTCTCCTCTTTAAATATAGTTTAAAAATGGATGATTGACATGGTTTGAAGTTTTCCGTCATTTTCCTTGGCCTAGTATAACAAACTATTAATATTTTGTACTGCGGTTTTCTTTTAAGGAGTCGGTCATTTATTTTGCAAAAACAAAGGCTTTGAGTATTAATGATGATAAGTTTCACATTTAATACCCAAATTTGTCCATGCCTAATATATCCAAGTAAAATCCTAAAACTGTATTTATGAAACTCTGTTAAACATTTTTGATCCAATTTTCATGCCCAGTTTAAAATCCCTGGAAAGTATACATTTACGTGTAGTGCTTTGTAACAGTGAGCAATAAAATGTAGAAATTGATAGTCTTATTTTTTCCTTTAATGAGATGAAAAGTATTTTAACTTACATGCAATTTATGGGAGCATCTGGTAGAATGTGTATGTTAGCTATGTTTCATTCCACTTCTTTGGGAGATCTAATTATTTTATAAGTGGACATTCAATAATGAATGATTTTCTGTACCTAGTCCTAATTAATCAATCAAGGCATCTGTTGTAGTTCTATTCTGATAATCTTAAAATAGTCAGATGATAGTCTTAAATGTTTATAAAATAGATGTATAAAATACAGGTTCTATATTTTATCATTTCTAGTCCAATTGTACCCTACAACTTTGTTCGAAGCAGGTTTGTGGGTATTTATTCATAAAACTGGGAAGTCCATTATCCCGCCTGTACCTTATATCTCTTTTCCATATTCCATTCAAACTTTTCCTATGAACACTTTATGTTCCAGGTGACATAGAGAAGTTCATGCATTGACAGACAGGGCATACTGGATGTGACCATGATGGAAAGCCTTGGAAAACTGTTACATTGCAATTTGTGGTCAATCCAGGTTATTTAATACTGTGATGGTTTAGTGCAGTAACTATACCATATGGGGCCATATGGCAAATAAAAGATATGGCAGTTACGATAAATTTTCATCAGTTACCATTCCTCTAACTGTTGTATGTTACCAAAATGTAGAAGTCATCAAATTAATGTTAGTATAGTATAATAATTCTTTTTGGGTAATGGAAATTTCATTTTCATTCATTTAAATTTTAGACTAAACTATATCAATTTACCAGAATTACCTTACCTATTTGGATGTCTTTGCCAAATTTTGTTTTGTTTTTTCTTAGCTATTATTATTAGTCTATTAATGGCTAATATAATCACTTCTTTGTTTTATTGGTTGATTTTTTATTTATTCACAGATACACAACCAATGTATCTTTTATTACCTCAGTGGTATTATTTTAAGACCTAACACGATTTATATGCAGAGACATAATTTGAAAATATTCATCATCTATACTAGATATAGCCACTACGTTGTATATTCCCTCTATTCTGGCATTTTATAGTGTTCATACGAGTATAAGGGTGAACAAATATCCTGAATTTCAGAAATAGCTATTTTTATTGGTTCAGCATTAGCAAATCTCTTAATAATAAATATTATTAAAAATAATATTATATAGAACTATATATTGTGAATTCAAAAATCTGGTTATTTTAATTTCCATCGAAAAATATGTAGGTAAGAATACATTCCCTCTACTGTGCTGAACAATCTCTTATTTTATTTTAAAGAGATATCTTATCTTCTAAAAAATCTTTTTTCATAGAAATATTATCAATTACTAAAAAGGTATTACATCAAATTAGATAATTACAGCAATTTTAGCTTTCTTTACTCTAATATTTCATTGAGTGTTACCTAACCTATATTCTGTGTTTTGATTATCCTGTGCTTGTGCTTATTTGAAACTTTGTGTTATGCTTTATTTTTGTATTACATGAAGGAAATTTTATATTTTAATTCCAAAGAAGTTTGATCTGATTAATTTAAACTACTATATATTATATATTTGCCTATGCTTTGGTCAGTTATATCAGAATAGTAATGCTTTTCCATATTTTTTGGGTTGAGTATTGAACTTCTAAGAGTTAAAGTAATAAACTGTTAAAATTATCCCTTTGGACACAGTTAAGTAGCTTGTAATGCTTTTAAGAGTAAATTAAGCCCAGTAATACAAATTGATTGTATTAGGACAAACAATTATTTAATTCTACAATTGAAATGCTATTTATACAACTTTATATTTTACAACTGATGTTATATAGTTTTGGAAAAGCTTCTGCAGTAGGATACATATCAACAAGAGGATTATTTACCATTGATATTAATTGAATTAATGTGAAGCTCTGACTGTTGTTGCATGCGTGTATTTGATTTATCTATCTTTTGAACTAACTTTAGCTCTGGGCTCATTCTTTATCTGTCAATTCATAAACAACACCAGTGCTATATTCCATTTTTTTCTCTCCCTCCCTTCCCCCCGGCATACCAAATATTTTAATTGGGACCATTGTTAATGGTTAATCCCATTTCCATTTAAATATTCATTATTGTAGTTATTAATCAAAACCTCACAGCCCCCTTTTTATAACCTTTAAAATTTTCTTTATATTTGTTATAGGTGTATGTACTGAAGCAATTACTGATACTGATATTTTATGTAGTAAACTACTAGAATCCTATATTACCAGAATTGTTAGGTTTTCAATATATTGAGAATAAAGGGATTCTTGTCCCTTGTATTACAAACCTAAACCCAAGTGAAAAATCTTAGAACGGGTTTATAAAAAGACATTTATTTAAGTGTTATGTATTCCTGATTTGTATTAAAGGACATTTTATTATATAGAATGTCTTTGAAGAAGCAATGGATAGTTGTCCCAATATTAATTATAATACTTTGAATTATCTTGTTATATTCTATTTTTATCAGTAATTTCTTCAGAAGAATTGTCCTGATACAGTTTTCTGTTCTTAGAATGCATTTTTTTCTGTTAATATTCTGTTACTTCTTGTCAGCACCTGTTTACATTATTGGTAGTTAATGTGAATTTTAACAGTTAGAATTTTACATTTAATTTAATATCACATCGCTTTGATTAATTGTGCCCATAATTATGAAAGTGGTCTGTCATATATTTCTGGTTTTGAGATATTTAATGAATTGCTTTCGAATAAATTAAAAAATATTTTTATATTATGCAACATTTTAATTTAGAATTTTATTAGTCTTGATTAATGGGAGTTTACTATGAATATGAAATTTTGTGTGAATTTGATATGAAAATGTTGTATTTAAAGTTTGAATTAGACCACTTTCATAATTATAATTATGGGCACAAATATTTATTTTCATTATATTCACTTTTCTTGACAAGTTTGCATGGTAGTTTTTATATATTTTATCATTACTTTATCTACTGGGTTGGTGACTAAGTTCCCGTAGTTTAAAATTTTTTAAATTTTAACATTCCGCATTAAATGTTATTGGATAATAATAGCATAATTTTTTTATATATAGCTCCTCTGATAGCTACATTTATATAACGTGCAATTGTGCTGACACTGATATACACGCAATTGACATAATGCTTTAAATCATTCGAAAGAGGATGTTTTATTCTACTGTAATCTATGTTGTTTTTTGTTCAAGTTAATTTATGTTAATTTTCAGATTAAAATGGATGATCATTAAAAATTGACTTACTTTCAATCAAGGTTCTAAGGCAGCAAAAGCTGCTTGAGACATTTGTGCTGGGTGTCCTGAGCAGCTTTTGTGGGCTTAGACCCTTGATTAAAAGCAAAAAGAAGGAGGTGTTGAAAATGCTCATTTTTCTCAACTTGACAGTCCATTTTTTTCCTCTATGCTTCTAGCACAATTATGCTTGTGCCGTTATGCGCTAAGACATTCCATTTTAATGATCTGAAAATTAACATAAATAAATTAACTTTACAAAAAAACAAAACATAGATTCCAGTAGAACAAAAAATCCTCTTTCAAATTATTTAAAACGTTATACCAGTAACATTTAATGAACTTGGGTGCCAACCCAATAGATATTTGGAATGAATATGATTTTTGATATGAATGCAACTCCAGTTTGATGTTTTTCCGAATTAATTTTGTATTTATATTATTATTGCTCTTGTTTTCATAGCTTGTTTATGGTTTCCATTGTCAATCAAACCATGAGAGTCCTCTTATTGAAATAATTGAAGCACCTTACCTTGTAAGATCCATTATGTTTGTGTAATAATATGGCTGATAACATTAATTTGGTAAAGTTTATTTTTTCAATCTAAAATTGGTCTTTTAATTGTTTTGTGATACTTCATTGGAGACTTCATACTGACTTCAATATGTACTTTAACATTTATAGTTATATAATAATGTCCAGTACTTTTCATATACCAGGTTTTTTCTAGTTTGTTCAATGTACCTTACTCACTGAATTTAATTGGTAGTTGTTCACACAGTTGTTTATATCTTATTTTCAAAGCACATCTAGATTCATTTTAAGGATTAAATAACCTTAAAGACTCCTAACATAATATTCTTTATATTAATGTCCATATTTTTTTCAGCTATTTGACAAAGAAAATTATATAAACAGGCACTTTTCTAAGTTTGTATTTAGTACAGAAGGTCACATATTCACTGTTGATTCCAAGTTACGTGATATGGCAAATAGTGATGTATTCAGTAATTATGTGCTGCCATTGTCTGCATTTAATATAAGCGAGCCTTCCGTAAGTATATTTCATATATATATATAAACAATGCATAATCATGTGTATTAAATAAATTATGATTTATTTTTATTATTTGTTACAGTGCACTGTAGTTGATAATGAACGGAAGTATTTCTTACCTTTGAAGAGCAAATATCTTACCCAGATTGCAAAAAAATTGGGTATTGAGGAGGAATAAAATTTATTTTTACTATGTAAAAAAAATATTCCATAAATATATTTTATTAAAACTTAGGTATTTTCTTTATGGTGGTTGTTTGATCATTTCTACTAGAGTGATCTTTTAACCCTTTGCGCTTAAGGCCCTTTTCAGTCGAGTGAACCAATAACAAACACTATATCCATGATCCACTATTCCATGATGTCCACTATCTATTGTTCAGATTTGTAGCCTTATTACACCTTTGACTTCATAGCTATCTTCATCACTTCTATCTATATCTATAGATATAGATCTCCTCCACCCCATGGACAGGCAGTCTTTGGTTTAATGTCATTTCGTTCGTCATTGACAAAAAATTGAACTCATCTTCACTCGAACTAATTTTTTAATTTGTATTACACGCTTATTGGGCTCAGTATGGAATATATTTGTATTACACAACCATTTTTGAGATTAGACACTGTACATTACACCTCATAAGATTATACGCAAAGGGCAAGGAATAGTGAAGTGATATTCTTTAGGCCAAACCTAAATACATACCACATTACCATAGGTTTGTGGTGTTTCTGTCCCCTCTCGCTGGTTTGGTCTTTTGCTATACTGGTTTCGGCTGCTCGCCATCTTCAGTAGCAGTGTTAGTCACTGTTGGCACTTTGGATGTTTTTTGGGCATCCTCACTGCACTGTCACAGCAAGAGGAGACAGAAACACCACAAACCTATGGTATTCCAACCCCTCGCAGACCACAAAACAGGTATATTAAACTACATACCACATTGATTCGAGTAGTGCCTCAGAGGCACCTCTCGAGTGCAAAGGGTTAAGTTAAGAAATTTAGTTTAACATATCTGTTTTGTGGTCTGCGAGGGGTTGGAATACTGTAGAATAGTTGTGTTTCTGTCTCCTCTCGCTGGTTTGGTCTTTTGCTAGACCAATTCTTGTCACTTGTACTGTCTCATCTGTGATTACTTATATTAAGAAATATAAGATGGAAAATGTACAAAGAAAATCTCACTGAAATATTTATTCATTTTTTTGTACTTACTTTATTTTGATTTTTATGATTAGGCAATGAGTCCCTTTTTAATTACCTACATTTCATCTACATTCTGAAGCCATTAATCAATATCTTATGATAAATTCACTATTTTTTTTTAAATGTCCAAATGTCTATTAAACTCATTCTTCTATTTATAGTTTTATTTACTGTTTTTGGTTTCTATAAAGATATTTGCTCCTGTGATCATCCCATTCAGGGCTAGCTGGATTGTTTTTTATGGTATATGGAAATAGAGAATAGAAGAAACAGGGTTATATTTAACACAATTAGCTAATAATGTCTGAAATGTTCAGAAATTACAATGGGATTTTAAAAAGTCCCAATTATAGGATTTGTATGTGAAATTGAACAAAGAAAAAGAAAAACTGAACCAGTTCACACAATAAAATTATTGTTCCTGAAATTATCCATTTCAGAAAATAGAATGTAGAATAAATATGATGTTTGCGATTTTAAATTGATCATTTCTCTAGGTACATTGCTCATACAAAAACAAAGTAAGGTGGCACCAAGATATTATTTAATTTTTTCCTATTGGTAGGATAACGTGTAAATCCATTGAAAACATTAGGATAAAAATGTATTATGGCAAATTACAATATTCATCTAGGCTAACAAACTTTGATTTTCATAAGTTCATTTTATCATATATATGCATAAACTGTAACAAATAACTTTTAACTACAATATATAAAAACCAACTAAAATGGCTTTGAAGAAGAATGAAGGATTTCAAAATAATAATAGCATTTAAAAAAATATAGCTTTATTATATGTAGTAACTGATTTAAAATGATCCATACTAAAATTTCTCCCTTAAAATATAAATTTATGAATTAAATACATGTTGTTATATTCTGTAATAATGAAAAATATTCATTAGGTAGATTTTTCAGTTTACACAGTGTACAATAATTAAAACAAATGTAGCAGAAATGTGATTATACATTCCTCATAAAATGTGAAGGAATATAAAAGTAAAATATTTTGAATTCCATTAAAAATTTTTAATTTTGAAAATGTTATTGTTAGAACTATACTGTATTGGAGCCAGCAGCATGAAGACATGCAGTAACTATATCTTTATCCCGTTTGTTGTGTTTCTTAATACAAGACAGAGGCTTGGCATCAAGATCAGAAACACCTATGTTCATAATATATCCCACACCATCACAGTCTTCTATAAAATGCATTGTGTCAACATCCAGTCTGAAATTAAACAACAAATTACAAAGGCCATTCTAAGAAAAATCTTTTAAAATTATACTAACCTTTATCATATATATTAGCAAAACCAGAAGTCAGATCATTATATAACTATTTACAGTTATAATGTTATTATTCAAAATCTGTAATATAAGAATGAATTAGAAATATACATACTGACTGTCATGTATTCGCTGGAATGCTATCATAATAGAGCAGTCCTTAGCAGTTGTAGCTAATAAATACCTTTCAATTAAATTTAAATTGTTATATTCTGCTATCCCTTGACAATAATAGTAGTCATTTTCTTCTCTTTGTAATTTTCTAAAGGACAGAAATGCAATTAAAATAAATAAAATAACTATAAATTGTTATGCAATGATTAAATTTGAACTAATTGAAAAAAAATGGCTAATCATGAAGTTTCAAATGACCACTTTAATTTCTCTACATCACTTTCCAGAAAATATCTGTGATAATATTGTGAATGTAATCTAATGAATATCTTTTTCCTCTGAAGCTATCAATAGATATAATTC
Organism: Lethocerus indicus; assembly: GCA_019843655.1. NCBI lineage: Eukaryota > Metazoa > Arthropoda > Insecta > Hemiptera > Belostomatidae > Lethocerus > Lethocerus indicus. The sequence goes on along the minus strand of JACDQD010000001.1, from coordinate 49,186,633 downwards.
TTAATCGTTTAATAACGTATACATATAGCAAGAAGGTCATACTTACTCAAATTGGTCATAGACTGACTTGAAGCTCGAAGTTTGAAGTTTCTGCATCATTAATATGCGATTCAAAATACAATGAGTTGGTAGCTTGTTAGCTGACCAATTGCAAGGTGGGAATAAATTTGACAAAGGAGATTCTTCACATTCTTTTTTCATTTGATAATAATCCTTACATAATATTTCTTCATCTAAATATAAATTTGGTAATGGCTCTTCTGTCAGCTGCCTAACCAATGCCCTTTGTATTAGTGTGCACCATTTTTTTATGAGCCTGCAATGAAAAGCACCAAAGATGAAAATGATAATTATAAAAAGATGTTTCAACAATTACAAAATATTTTCTTCAAATTGTTAAATATATATTTGTTAAATATTTTGTATTTATTTCAAATATAAACTCAAGCGTACCATTCATTGTCAACATTAGTGGAAGAGGAATAAGGCTCTAACCATTTTTTTAAAACCTCTATGTAGTTTCCATAATCATCACCATACACTAGCAGACCATCCTGAAATAAAAAATAAGGTCCATATTCTAATTAAAGTAAATTAAATTATTCAAAGCCTTACAAGTTGTCAATGCAACAATTTAATGATAATTCAATAAGCTTTTATAAAAAAATCATTTTATATTACACATACTTGAAATATTTTAAGATTATTTTGTGGGGTTTCTAATAAATTTCTGATAGCGGATTCCATCCTTTCTTCATTTCTGTAAAAATATAAAATAATAAATGATTTGCCAGAAATATGAATATATTTCCTGAAGTTGTAGTTTGTGCAGATTTTAAATGATAAAATATGGACTGGTTAATCACAGGTACTTCTCTAGAAACAATACCACCTGTTAACCATTCTAGAATAAAATAATAAATACGTATATAAATATGGTAGAATTGGATAATTTAAAGCAAAAAAATTATTCAACATACGAACAAATATTTGAATCTCTGCTATTCAATGCAATTGACAACATAAATATTTAAAAATCAAACTAACTTATTTTACCTTTGAATACATAATCTCTAAAAATATATACCAAGTATTATATAACTTACCCAGAAAACAAATCTAGAGGGCAGTAGTTACTAATTTTCGATACACATTTTTTATCAAACTGCAAAAAAAAATTAATTATTGAAACCACCATGTTCAGTGATTAATATATTACATTATATTATAAAATTACAATAAACAGTGAAAAAAGAATTAATCAAATTATACAAAAATAATGCGTAATCTAATTTATTAAAAATATTATAGAAAAATAATTAATCAAAGTTCTTGAACAACTTACAACCATTTTTAAGTATTCTCTTTCAAAATGGCATTCAAAGACAGATAAAAACAAACCTTTAAATACTGATTTAGACAGAATGTGCATTTAGGGTGATTGCGGTCTTCTGGATGAACCCAACCTTGCTTAGGCTTCAATTCCACACAAAATGTAACATACCTGCAAGTAAACAAACTTCTTTCTTAGGTTTTAACAATTCAACTAAGGCAACTAAGTACACGTTAGATTCGATCTAACCTAACAGTGTAATTCGTAACTTAGTCAAGACAAGGTTTAAGACTAGTATCTACCTTTAGCGACTGATCTACAGTGGCCCCACAAAACAATCTATTTGGTCCATAACTAGATTACAAATCAAAGAAATAACTTACAATATATATACTATTACTTTATTATTGAGAGTGCACAATATGAAAAATGCTCCTTTTAACTTACTTATTGACAGTTGTTTTCTTTACACATCCATCTATACCACTTAATATTGGTGGAAGAAAAGCATAATCGGGAGATATGGTTACCCATCCACAACGAATGCCTTTGTGCCTCCTGTGGCCTATAATAAAAATAAAACACAGTGGATTACAACCAGTATAATTTATATCAGATATTTTTATCAGATAATAATAAATTAATTGTAATGGAAAAATATTGAACTAACTTGGTCTTAGTTTATGAATTTTCATGTCGATACTGAGGGCATCATCATCAGGCAATTTGGCACAATGAGGCGGTTGCATATAGGCAAGTCCAATGAATTTGGCCATTATGGCGCCTCCAAACTGAACATCTCGCTTCACTTTGTTTTCCTCTTGTTGTATCACATCATTGTCAATTCTCATGTCATATTCCAATTTGTGAAATCGAAAAATAATTTTTTCCTAGAGAAGATTTTTCTTGAATGATATTTTCATTGTGCATTGTTTTATACTATATGGTAATATTCTATATTAAATTGGTGTCGATAACATCCAAATATATTTTTGGCGTATTATCTCGATGGGAAAAAATTTAGCTTTTTTGGAGATAAATAAAAGTAAAATACAATGCTGATCTATTTGTAAGTAAATATTTTCTATAATTTGGGTTGTGTAAATTATATAATAAACAAAGAAAAATTCAAATTAATAGGACTGTAAAAATTAATATACTCGCGATAATTAAAATTAATTTTTACATAAAATAAAAATATTAAAATGTGAAACAATCCATTCAACAGAATATCAAAGTTGAGATTAAAGGCGATCGCAATACATTTTATAATTTAATTTATCATCTCTTCTGTATATCAGTAGTGAAGAACATAACAACCATTTACATTTTATGTTCAGATATTAGTACAATTAACACATTTTCATTGCTTTAATTCCCGGTATCTTGGAGCACGTGTGTAGTTCCACGGTCGGTTTATATTTAATACATCGTTCCAATTTAGAGCGACGTCGACATTAATAATTGAAAAAGAAACGAATCCATCAAAGGTATGAAATATCGATATTTATATAATGAAAATAAAAATAAGCACATAAATATAATTCATACAGCGGGCAAGTAACGGGCAACGAGAGGAGGCGGGGGTAACACCGAAACGTTCTCGTTTAAAGGCTTAAAAAGTATACTTTAATAGTGTCCAGATTTAATTGAGATCGGGAAGATTAAATTGAAAGTTAGCTTTACAGATCTCTAGACTTTCTGATGATAGCCTCTAGGACATACCGACTTTATTTAATCCTCATATGTCTTTAAAATATCAGGGAAGCCAGTGGTACACCGGTGTTCCCAATCCGTGTCGATTCTCCACGGCTGCTGCCGGGGTGCTATTTTCCAATAGTTATTCGGCGCAAATAATTCAACATATTACATTAGAGAAAGGGTTCATTAGTGTGTGGCATTGGGCCAGCCTGCTAAACACAACTCTGAGCGATTCTGCTCGCTTGTAGATAGGTGGCAGGAGTATTGCGGTCCTAATTCGGTTAGGCATTAAATTCATAAAATGAGAACCGGCGACCGACTGGCTCATTATATTTTCCGTTTCCACCAAACCGGTATTTCCCGAGTTTTCTTTCTAGCGGCGACTGTCAAACAGCGGTACTACTTCGAAACCAGGATTCGGGGCCTCGGGAACCGGTCGGAAACTCTGCTGAATGCCAACACCGAAACTAAAGCCACCGAAAAAGAGACAAAATCAGGCCGAAAACGCGAGGACATTCGGATTAGATAACATTTTGAATTTACGAAATCGTCAGACCCGCTCATTCCCGTCGGGAGAGTAATATTTATCCTCGTAAAAAAATTAACGTCAGAGTTGGATAGAATCTAACGCTCTAAAAAAAGGGACTTGGTCGTGTCGATTTCAACGGAGCGAGTAATGACGTCGATCGAATAATATCGGTAAATTGTGAAAAATATTAGAGAGGAAACGGCCCACCGCCGCGGGCTCCAGCCAGAAAGAACCGAATCGAACAAATTAAAAGGGTTTAGTGGAAATATCGAATAGAGAGATGTGGAAAATACAGAGAGGTCCAAAAAATGTATCCACTGTTTAAAAGTCCATAACTTGCAAACTAATTGACGGAGTTGTCTCATTTCTGGGTAGTGTTATATTTTGTAGTTCGGGCAATCGCCATACAAGCGTTGTATTGCGTTGTTTTGTTTTGTCAGATGAAAGTCGCCAGATAGTCAGTGTTTTGTTGTCAGTTGTACCTTGTTACTCGAGTAAACGTGGCTGGCGCACGGCTTACATTCGATGAAAGGAAGTCAGTTTTGAAGTAAGAAAACATTAATGAGGTTCAACGGCAATGGCGCAATGAGTATCAAACAGAGCCACCGACACGTTTAACGATTCGTCCCATTCGAGACAAATTTGAAGCCAAAGGCTGTGTTAAAGATGTACACAAACAACGATCTGGACGACCTGTAACAGTAACAAGTTCAGCTACACACTTTGGATGAACTTCGAGAATCCATCGTACATTCATGTGCAAATATCCAACTGAACACGTTGCAATCAGTAGTTCGTGCTGCAGTTCGGCGGCATCGTTTGTGTGTGGATGTTAATGGTGACCATTTCAAACACCTACAGTGATATCTTTAAGTTGGACTTTAAGCTACACTTTCACCAAAAATGAGACAACTCCGTCAATTAGTGTGCAAGTTATGGACTGTTAAACAGTGGATACATTTTTTTGGACCCCTCTGTAGAATCGAAATGACAGCTTTCAGCAATTGGGGTTAGATGTAGTAAATATAATTGGGTAACATTTATGGTGCCACCTCTTACTACCGTGGCCGGATGGATTCAATCCTCATTGTATTGTGTTTATTGCCGGTTAATGAGGCGATATAGTACGTTGTAATAATTATCGCGAAGTAACTTTTCTTCTCTGGCTTATTATTGTAACTGGCTAAAAGACGCATTTTTGCCCAGCGGAAGCGACCGCGAACACACTTTATTTCCTAACAGAAATACCATTTAGCCCGTCACATTTATTTCGAGCGTTTTCATAATATTCTACGAAACCGGTGTTATTTTTTGCCGGCCTGTCCGCCACAGGTGAACGCAGCCACAAAACGAGTCTCCAATCTAAATACTGTTGGGGGGCCATGACTAGGACTATTATTTTAGCTCGACCACACTTAATCATCTCACTCTTCAATTAATATCAATTGTTTTAGCCGACACCGATAATGATTTTTAATTGGATGAGATGACCGGATTCAATTAAACACGATGGACGGTACACATACCAATAGCAGATTGAATACGTTTGTGTACGTACCTATACCGACACAAGCACACGGGCATCCCGTTTGCCGGGCACAGGCAACGACGAATTGCATATTAAGCAAACTCCGATATGGAGATAACAGAGCGGGCGCCCTTTTTTATGACCGATCACCAGAAATTGCAACCGATAGAAACACAAGCGTACAAGCGTAACTTAATAAAATGCGTAATATATAAGCGATACATCCATAAAAGTAATTTATAAACATTACAATGTACAATTACGATGAGATTTTTAAAGAAGTTGAAATTAACGCGTACCAACAGTGACAGAAACGAAGTGAGGAAAACAAATTTGTTTTGTGTTCAGATAGAACGCGTCGAGATTAGAGCTGAGTTATGTACATTTTATATAAACCTATTTTACCAAAAAAGAAGGATAAAATGCCTTCCTGTCATTAGGATTTTAATTAGAAGGGGTTTCGGCGTGACGCCTGAACTGAAAGTAGCGCAAATACGGAATATAATTGATTTGTTTAGCGCGTAGAGGAACTCGACTGTCCCGACCAACACACGGAGTTTCAATAAAAACGGATATTGTCCATATGAAATTTTCTTCGCCGTCTCCATAGCGTTTCGACCCATTCTAGCATACGTTTTAATGAGTTTGACGGCCCTCGTGATCATTTGGCTGCTCGTTGGCGACAGTAGGTTAATGAAACCGCCGCCATTTGCATTGTTACTGGAGACAGTATGTAAATTTAAAAACCGCCAGCTCTATCCACATCCAACCGACCGGAGATGCGTAAACCACTAGTTCGTCTCGGTTCACTCATTCTTCCTATTTTTTCTTAATCTCCTTCTTCGAGATTAAAGTCTTGAGAGACTCGCGAAATATTTAAATACAGCCTGAATAGTTTTTACTTGCTGCCACATTTCCTATTCCATTTTGCACGAGAAAAATTTTTATTCCCTTTTTTTCGACCCGGTTCGAATTATCCAGATTAACGGGGTCCTACTGTATACCGGGCGGGATGTCACAAAAAACTTAGGCCAAAAAAAAATACCGCTTATATTATTACGTCCGGTATTATTATTCCCGGTTGAAATTTCGCCGCCATCGTGACTGGGCGTATGCGAGGGAGTAAACAGAATTGCCGCTCTTCGATTCGGGGAAGTATGCAACGCACCAGGAAAAGTTTACAATCGCGCAATCCGCTTCAGAGAAACTCCACCTAATGCAACATTATGTTTATCCGATAGTCCAAACTAGATTTATTTAAAGTTAAAGTATTATAAAAAAACGAGACCGTATTCCCGACACTCGTCCCACCCCGTCCGTCTCTTCTCTATCTTAGCCTATAGCACCTCTTTTATATGTACCCACAAAACGGGTTACATATGCTAAAATATCGGACGACATCGCAGGTACGACCGAAAATATCTGTTTTCAGTTTATTAGCTTACCAACGTCGTATAGGTTTATATAATATTTAAATTTGAACGATGGGTGATGTACAAATTATTAAGGGGGTTCAGAAGTTCCCCTTGTTATAAATACGATTAAAACCGATCGTCGTCAAAAATCAACACCCGAAATAGTAAACGTATGTAATTAAAAATATTTCTTGCGATCCTCGACAGTCGGGGACATCTAGTGACCGAGTCATAGAGAAAGGGGGAGTGGGGAATTCGACTAGACGCGCGTTAAATGTCGCGGACGATAGATCGTTTAAAATATTTGTAGGGCAATAAGTGCTGGAACAACAGTATCGGGGATCTGTCGAGAAGAGGCGATATGCGGATAAATCTATATCGCTCGAGTCGCTCGAGAGAGCGGCGTCCAGAACTCTATCTGACGTCCTATAAATGTCGCGGGCTGAAAAAAAATTTTACATTTAATTCGGAATACTCGCTTGGTGGTCTGCCAGTATCGCGACTTCCACCCGCGAGACTCCCTTTACAGTCGTCAAATCGTGTTTTACAATCGAGGTCTTAGAATAAAAATTTTGGATACAAAAAAATATGTAAAAATAGGGGATATAAGAGAGGTGCGGGTTTACCTTGGGCAAAGAGATGACTAGATTGGCGTTGCCTTCACCGCGGTAGGTCCAGAGGGCGTCGGTCTCCGCGAACGGGAATACCACTTTGTCCATGAGGGCTCCGATCGGTGTCCACTGCCTGCCAACACAATAATACCAGTGAAAAGAGTCCGGCGGGAGGGGCCCTAGTCTAAACATCCATCCACGACTCGATGTATCTGTATACTCTCGGCTCCGCTAAAACAACCACCAACCACCAACCCCCCTCCCACCATCTTCTCTAATACAAACACTGCGCCCGGAAAAAACATTTCCGACAGTCCCAGTCGGAACCGGACCGGTGGTTCTAGGAAAGGTCGACGGGCGAATCTAAATTTGTTTGGACATGCGTTAAATATCAAACGTCGGGCGATAAAATGATAATTTATAACCATACGACGCTGATCGAATCCGTGTCGGGACAGCCGATCTTGAGGTACGGAATTTTTTTCCGAGTGCCCGGTTTTATCGAGAACGACGTTAAACCGATACCCTCTATAAATCTTCGAAAAATGACCGTACGATTTAGACCACCGAAGACTGGTGTAATCCTTTCGTCTCTTAGCCGGCCGACTCCTGACGGCTTTCGAATCCTCGTTGTCGGTGGAGAAACGCAGATCTCGGAGTATCCGCTATTTTTATACTGCCGTTATTAAACCCGTCTCGTCGCTACCTCCGAGGTTCGGAATAGACGAAATCGGCCTATCGAAAGACCGAAGGTGGCTCAACTAGATAATAAATATGTTGGCGCCATCGTGGCGTCATTAACCGTTAAAAATGCCGCCGCTCCTAGGAAATGCGCTAATAAAACTAAATACACATTTCGTCTTTGTTCGATTTCGAGCTTTTTCGAACGGGGAACGAGACCGGTAACCGACGCGGTTATGCTAGGGCGGAGGGGTAGCCCGACCGAGAGATAAAATCAAGCCTCGGTCTCGGTTTAAACGGTATCCGCTTTTGGCACTGAGTAGAGGCCGCCGTTCGACACCTCAGTTTATCTCAGCACTTTCAGCATTTTCACGCCACTGGCAAATTATACGCAGAGATTGCGATAGACATAACGATACCTACCGACAGGACACGGGTTCGATTACGGGTTGCGTTAGGTTCGATATTCGAAGGTGGTAACGGATTGGTTCTTTTTTAGCGGGCGGGTTCTTAGGCTAGGAAAAGTTTAGGGCGTAAATAGGACCTAGAAATTATTTTTCAACGCCTAGGAAGACGGTGGAAGGTGAGCGAATTTTCAAAACGAGTGGGGAACTGGCGTAGGCGTCATCTGCCGGGCTTCCGGAGTACACTCGATTGACTCCGCGGAACTCAATGGTCAAACTCGGACCGCCTCGCCCTTCCAGCCTATAGTTCGAACCTACTGGAGAGAAGCTGTCTCCTTCTCGAATAACTACGGTTTAGGCCGCCGAAATATCAGAAAATAACTAACTGATCGTCGAATCTATCCGGCAAAAGCCGAAACCGGTCCCAGTTGGAGACGGCCAAGAGCGTATAATAGCTAGTGTTAAGCCAAAAAAATCGCCCACCGAATTGGATTAAAACCACTTGCGGATTAATACTCTCGACAACAGACGGGTCTCCGTGGATCCGACCGAAAAGATTACGAACGGCCGCCTTTATATGAAACGATAGGGTCTTTTTTTATAAATTCCGGCTACAGATTTAGCGAACTACTTTTAAGAGCAAAAAGACCACCGATACTTTTCGAACGCTTATAGAGCTGTATGACATTGGGATTAGAGAATTGCCACCGAGTATCGTCTCTGAGTGTAGAGATCCGGAGTTTGCCTTAAAAGTGCGCCGCAATATAAAAGAGCCGATGAAAAATTCTAATTCGAAATATCTTCGGTCCGTGTTAAATTACCGCTTTAATTTTCGATTTAATTTCATCATCATTTTTGGCGAGCTATAACCACTATTTTCGTTACTTCCCACGGGGTTAGGCCAATCGTATACTTACGTACCCGGAACGCCAAACAGGGTAATCTAGGAACGCGCAAATACAAATTCTATATTCCCGAACTGCCGACTCCAAAGAAAATATTTGTACAGTCCGAATAACGCAATTCGCAATTAAGATAAGGGCGGAGGCGTAAACAAATTTTCGCCGATTTGGAGAACATTCGAGAAATTTTTAATTTCTCAAAATATAACATGGAAATACTGTTTTATTTCTCGTCTAGAGACGTCCGATTTCGCCATTGACGATATGTGCAATTGTTGTCCTTCCATCGGATAAACCGCCCGGCTGATGAAAAACGAGATTACCCACCGCTAAATAATACGGCTCCAGATATAAGGCGTAAGGCGACCGAATCACCAAAATTAGTGTTTCTAGTTTAGTCTGCCCCTGACAGTCTCTTCATCAGCCCGGATCCCCTCTACTTTTCCAATAGACAATTAACCGTTCGTTTATCTTCCACTTTCGAGGAATAAAGTGTAATGTTCCCATCTCGTAAGTAGATCGTAAATTATGCTAACGTCGGATCGCTTCATTCGCTCTAGATTTTAATAATACCGACGAAGCTGAGCGGCCGCCACGCTTCGGTATAACCCGTCCTATAATAATTTAATTAAATTTTTTTTATTAATAACGTCAAATTTGAATTTTGAACGTATTTAAAATTCAATCGGGATGGCGTGACGCGGTTCACGATCCCGGAGATGATTTCCACCAAATCTATAACTAGAAATCACCCTCTAATCGCGCATTTCTCCCTAATCGCGAATCCGAATTAAGTAAATCCTCGGATTAAATAAATTAATGAAAATACGATTAGATCGTTGCCGACGTTTATTCCGGTTAGCCGTAAAAACTGGTTTTCCACCGGTATAATTAATAGGATAATAAATAGGCGTGTCGAATTATATCGGGGCCAGTTAGAAGACTCATTCTGTTATCTTCAAACGCTACTTCTACCGATTTGTGAAGAGCGTGAAACTAAAATGTCCGTCCTCGGTTCGAACACATATTTAGATTTTATCCCTGTTTCTTGCGCAATATGAGCTTAACAAACCGCGAAAGCCGGGCGTCCGGTGCCACCAGAAGCCATATTTCCGGAAACACTTAATTGGAGATTTCGCAAATTTCGATGTGACCCACGTAATAAGAGGGGAATTAATTGTTTTTGCCCGTTCTATTATCACTAGAAACACCGGGTTTTGAAAGCTCTGATCGTAGTAGTGTAATTTGTCTTGTATTGAGTAAAAACAGTCGGCGCTCCGATAGCGCCGTTCTTATCTAAAAGATATATGCCAATATTCTGAAATGTCTTTCGATAATCTAAAATAATTAATCACGATCGTTTATAGTGCCCGGACGTAAAATATAAATTTATAAAATTTCGGTGGTAATCCTTACTTTCGGTACACGGACCGCCCGGACATTCTACGATTTGAGCGTTTAGTTTAAAATATCCGAGGTCGTATTTATTTTCCCCAAAATATTAACTAAACGTGGCCAGCCGTGCGCCTCTTTATTCACCGACAGAAAACTCTCCGTTTGGACTACACAAAAACGCCTAGTGAAAATTGCGCCAGAGTTAGATATGAAAACGAATTTAGAAAGTCGTTCATTTTTCTATATAAATACCAAACCGGATAATTGAAAAATAAATATTCGGAAAGAAGAAATAAAGAAACGCGAAATTTAAATTGAGAAACGGGACGATGAGGAAGTATAGAGCGGTCGCACTATAGAGAAGACAAACTATAAATATTTCATAAGGGAGCTCTAACCACGCTATTATTAATTTGGGCCGGCAGCGGCTGAAAGGTGGCCCGTTTTATTAACAATAAATACATCTCAAAGGGGAAACAAAAACTGGCCCCAGTAGAGTACTTTCACAAGGTGTTATTTCTGAGATCGCTGAATTATTTATGGGATACCACTTGCGAGCTTTACCTGTTTAAACGCGCTTAAAATTAAAACGTTTAATCGTGTTCCGTGGTTTATTTGAACTCCAACTGCGATTCTTCATTTTTCCAGCTTTTAGACTATAAAAACATCCGAAATTTACGGACAATGAAAAATAGGACTAAAGAGTACTTTCTATCTATCAGCAGATCGAAAGTAACAAAATAACGTATAATATATGTAAAATTTAATTCTGTTCGCAATACACGAACCACATTATTACAAATCTATTCTCTATTCCACATTGATCAAATAGAAAAGGTTCGAATTTTTAATTCACGAAAAATTAATACACTAAGTTCGGAATTTCACGATTACGGCTCTAAGCCTCCTAACACCCTTTTGTTTTTCCTTCCGAGATTAACACTTATAAACATTTCAGACAGAGATAATAACTGCATAGAAAAATTTAATGTGGACGGAAAACAATTACCATTCGAAAAATTATGTTAAACAAGGAAATTTTCCTCGAATTTTACCGTACCCAGGTGTCGGTAGTAGGCAGTAAGCAATGTCGAGATCTGTCTGGGAATTAGTTTTTATTATTGCACAACACAATTTAAACGAGAAGTAAACATCGAAAATTTGGTCTGTTTATTAATAGGACTTTTAGCGAAAAAATTGTAATACAATTTTCAACATCACTGTTGCCCTTATTTTGCTATCCTGTAATTTGAACAAATTACATAAATATTTATGTAGGTAAGAATTGGGTGGCCTGGATTTTATGTGTTGCGGGCTTGAAATCTATCACTAGAAAATCCCTACATACACAATTATACAAATTCGCTTACTTAATACAATTTCACCTTCCTTCGGATACTTGAATTAGTCAGTTCATGATAGACGTGCGATGCAAACATAACAGAATTATTTTGAGCAACTTAATACCAAAATAAGTATCCATATAAAGATCAGTATTTGCATGGGAGTTATATCCATCAGACATTGGAGCATCCCACTGCACAGTTAAAAATTGTAATGATTAATTAAATTTAAAATTGTATTTTGAACAAATTTAATTTTGTAAGTGAGTGATATCCATATCACTTCCTAAATTAGAAAGGACTTCCAAAGGAAACGCAGTCAACATTTATTGCATCATAATTACTAATTTTTTTTTTAATAAAATATTAAAATACCAAGGGGCAAACACCAATAAAATAATTAATTTATATAGGTTATTGTCATATTTGCTCTAATTAAGAAACTAAATAAAGATAAGAATCCATCCAATTATTTTTAATTAAAACAGAATTGCTGTATTTACACAAGCAAAAATGTTACACACATCAATCCTCTCCCATCCTATAACAATTGTTTGGATGAATTGGAATACTTAGCAGAAAAATAATGTTAAAATGATTACTAGAAACTGACATAGACCACGAGGACAACTGAATACATTGAAGAAATAGAAAGTGAAAAAAGCTGTCCAAATATTAAACGAAACTACTAACTTAATTCAGTTGTTAATACAATAAAGACTGATATACAGTATATTATGTGCTGAGGATATTCACACAAACCATGTGAAGGATAAGCAATGTTATGCTTTTTTTAAGTTTGAGACTAGTTTTATGAACATATAGACTATACTCCATGAAAAAACATGAGTGCGACAATTTAAATTTAAAATATGAACCTCATTAAACATAAATATTAAAAAACTTACCTCAACAAATTTGGTTGAACTGTCGGGGGCAGTATCATTATATTTTCACTGATTAAAAATTCCCTATGCATTTCGTAACATTTTTTTGTAATGTGCAGTTTAATTTTTTGCCAAACTCTTCTACAACAGTTATTATTGGTGGTTCTGATTTCTTCAAAATTCATATTCATTTGATAAATTGAATTTTCATTTACTTCAAATGTATTTACGGGACATATTTGATTTGTTTTACTTTTCGAATTATTAGTTTCGTACGAAAATAAACTCTTCGGTTTAAAAATTTCAATACAATCGGTGTACTTATTTGAAGTAGACACTTTGCAAGGCATTTTTTCATTAAACGATCTATCCATTTAATAACAATCAATTAAACATAATTTCAATTGCTTTCGCATATTCCAATAACTGAAGTCCCAAAGACATTCTTCCAGATATTTGCAAGGATTTTAACCTTCTGTTTCGCCACTGTAAAGAAAAATACAGAGTTAATTTATGTGTATTATAAAAATCGATACATAATTTAATTTTTGGTACTTTAATTTTCAACAATTTATCACATTAAGGCCATCTGGGGTAAAAGTGTAAATGAAGAAAATAAAATAGGGCACACATTTTTTTGATAATTTTTCTATATGAGCATTATTTGAAGTTTCATACCTACTGAGCCAATTACAATTTTTATATGTAATAATTTGTATGAATTCTGAATACAGATTAATGGATATCTTATTTTAAGGTAAGTTCTCAAACAATATAATTTTACACATTTAGTTATAAATCTTTTGTATAATTTGTAATACTTTTGTAAAAATTTGTATTGGTATATAACAACTGCAATGATATTTACTAATGATAAAATTATTAGTTTTTCTAATTATTCCAGTATTTTTCTAAAGAAATGTTATAGTATATACCTGTATGTATATAAGTTCACTGCATTAACAATATGCGTAAAAATTGGGTGCAAGATGTGTGTTAATGCTAGGAGAGGAATGATAATTATTTAGTTGCAGAGTTCAACTAAAAACTAAATAAACAAAAACTGTACATTTCATGGAGCTTCTATTATCTTCTGCTTTACTCTTAAAAATGTTGAAGAAGCAAAATCAACTATCATCCTAATCCAATACCCATAAATAATAAATCTAAAATGGAGGTTAAATGATAAATTTACATACACAAAATCAAGCCATAGAGACTACTTTTCTATTTTAATTAGTTTTCCTTAAACTCAACTTTTCAGAAAAAGTAAAAAATTACATTTTGTCAAAAAAATCGATTAAAAGTTACAAAGTACAGTATAAAAAATATACAAATTATTTAAAATTCGCAGTATTCACAAATAGAGTTTATATATTTTATTTATATTAATATTTATGAAATGAAATAAAATAAAAGTGATTCCTACATAATATTTACCTACTATAACGCTGGTGCTGGTGCAATATACCCGGTGTATATATATTACAGAAGTAATATTTCAGATGGTAAACTATACAACTGATAACTGACAAAAATTAATCGTTAAGGGATTAATAGAACGAAGATAGTTCATGAAGCTTGCCTCACAACTCGTATAACCTCCCCAGGAAAAATTAAGTTAAAATAAAAACGATCAGAAAGAACCAAGAGATAAAAGTGACTCACCTTATCGGTTTTCAGTAAAGTATCACTATGAGACATCTCTTCAAAGTTTCAAGCTACCAACATCAAAGGTAACATAATACCACACGGACTTTGTAACCGCCCATAACCTACTTAAGTTGTTTACAGCTAAATGTATCCACTCCGCCTACAATTTGGAATAACTTTTTTTTAACGCAACGACCGTCGGATTTATTAACGCAAAGAACAATGCTACTATTTAATTACGAATTGGGAATTGACGTATTTTCGATCTTTTTACAAGCTTGACATTATCAGTAATCTATCATAATGCGAAAGGGGTTAGATATAGTCAATAGGATATGGACAATTCTTGGAAATGACCACAACCCAAAAAAGCCGACCTTCGAATCTTGTCCCTTTAATCTGAAAAAGGAATCCACATTTATTTAGCGTATTTATTTTTTAAATAAAAATATATTTATTAAGAAAATATCGAATCTAGACACAAAAGATAACTGTTTCAAATCGGAAATCGATGGCAATAAATAACGGTGAAATAAATACTCGCCTTTTCAATATAATTTATTTATATTTCTAGGATTTATTATCGAATAATGATAACTTGGAGAAAGGAATTTTCGATTTTCTTTAATGGTACCGAACCACATCCTATAGTTCCACATTAGGTTCATATATTCTATTAAAAACACAATTAGTGTATGTACCTCCAAAACGAGTTTATTTAAAACAGAATTTTTATCCATTTTTTTAAACGTTGGGAATTATGTATAACAACGAGATACCTCCGGTCCTCCCCTCTAATTCGATGTTGTCGTTGATAGCCGGTTATCATCCGAAACGAGATCAAAGAACCGAGCGGATACGGACACTTTTTGCTGTTAACAAAAAAAATGACGCCTCTTTAAACAAGATGAAATAAAAACTCTTAAGTGGGATCAAGGTGCTTCTGGGGATTAGGACTGGGGTGAAATGTACCAAAACCGATTCGTTTAATGAACCATTGAAGTTGCTATGTCCGATGTAGAATGGGCACTTTTCAGTTTTGTATCGAAGAAATAATTAATGCATCGTAGCTAGTTAACGGTATCGGTTCGGCAGACACCTCCTCTCTTTCTTAGGACCGTAAGATTTTCTCAATTGATGGACCAATCTCTATTTCTGTGTAGATGGTAACTTGCCGAAATATTTTCCTGCTATTTGCGTACAAGTTATAAATGCACTATTATTATTCACCCTGGGCTGCAAATATTTAATAGCGGAAATCAAAGGCCTCGCTCTGGTGTAACATAATGGTAATATTTTTAAACCGTTCCTGACTAGAGCGTGCTTATTTGAGCAAAACAAAAGGTTGTGTGTTTAATGGGAATCGACGAAAATAGGATTTACCGAAGACACCGTATAAAACGTTTAAAAACGGCATTTTTTAAAATCTTCTTACGATAGAAATATATTGTGGTCACTCGAAACCATTAAGACATTTTTTTTGGCCTAACATATTGAGAAGTGCCAACATACGATCGCAAGCAGACGTGGTACAGGTTATGTTGTGGTTACCTTCTGTCAAATGAGTGTTTCAAATTCGCGATAGTTTTCTCTTGCATTTTACCTTAAATATTGTGTTAAAATTTCTAAACTAATGGTTGTTGGCAAGAGCGAGGCAAATATCAAGCGGCTGCTTGCCAAGTGCGAGTTGATGGCAAAAAATGACTCGACCGAGGAATGGAAATTAGGAAAGGTATGTGAAACACAAAACATCCCTGTTCGACTAATCTCCTCTTAACGATTTGGATAAGTAAATTTTGATGTAGAACACGTTCACATTTTAATATTTTAAGAAATAACGTAGTTTTTGTTGTCATGCTGCTTATTGTATATTTAGTCGACAATTTTATGTTAGCATTGTGTTTGAAACATTATAATAAAAAATTGTGCCTTTGATATTCACTAATTATTTAATCAACCTAGTCATGATACTGTGATAGTATATTTGGATATTATGGGCACTATTATTAACCTTTTGCTGATGTATGTTGCCTCCCACTTATAGCTATTGGATATTATTTGCGTATAATTGCAATTATTGAATGAAACATGTCATCAGGTTATAAATATTTAATAGTTTGGAATACCTGTTTTGTGGTCTGCGAGTGAATGGAATACCATAGATTTTGTGTTCTTCTATCTCCTCTTTTGCTAGACCAAACCAGCGAAAAGAGATAGAAGAACACAAAATCTCAATATATAATAATTGAATCTTAATGAATGTTTGGAACATTTTAAAATCTTTAATGACTTTAGGGTTTTGGTCTTAAAGTAAATAAAATTATTGTTACAGTTGATATACAATCTTGAAGAGATGATTGCTGATCTAAAAACCAGTCCTGAGTGAGTTTTTTAATGTGTTAAATAGAAATATTATATATTTATACAAACTTTTTCATTTATATATCTCATAGTATATTTTCATGTAATTAATTTTTTAAGGGTCAAAAAGTTACAATTTTCATAAAAATTCAACACATTATTACAGATCAATTGGTGTAAATTGATTTCCGATACATAATTTTATTTAAAATTTAATCAGGTTCTCAAACTTCATTTTTTAACTTAAGAAGTATTCCAGTTTCCTAAAATATGGTGACATTACAACAAAAAATTATTGGTAAGTATTATTGTTTTTCCCATTTTATAATAATTTTGAAAATTAATATTTTATTATTGGGTCATATTCCTTTAGAAAACCATATGATCATGTGATTAACTCTTATGTGGAACGGCTTCAAAACCTAAAAGGAAACAGTCAGCTTAATTCTGAAGCAGTAAGTAACAAAAGTGTTATATCTGAATTTTAAATTGGTTAAATTTTGTTTCCAGGTCTGTTTGTGAGATTAGATTAAATAAATTTAATCTTTTTTTTCATTCTTAAAAATGGTCATCCCTGGCTTATTTCATGATTTCTTTTTAAGTAAATTTTGTGCTAGTTACTGAAACTAGGTGTCTTAAGACCATTTTGAAAGATGGACATTAAAAATAACTAAATTATAAAACTCTGATCTATTAAAAGTTATACAAAAATAAAGGAAGCAAAAGGTTTGACTTGATAGAAAATATTTCCCATCCCTCCCCTTTGTTTAGATAAAACCACAAGAACTGACCAAATGAACAAATTACAACTGAACAAATTCTGATTGTACTTCTTTTGGTATTAATTTATTTGTTAAATTGACAATTGTGCATTTATTATCTAAATTTGGTCAATTTGTAAATTGACATTGAAATGTTTTCTCTTATCATGGCTATTTTTTTCAGGTGGTATGTTTAGATAACATGGTTCCAGATTCTTTTATTATGAGTTCAAAAAGTCCTTGTAATGAAAGTAAACAATCACAAAAAAAGACAAAAGAACAGACACATATGGAATTGCGACAAAAACTTTTTTCTGAATCAGGTAATAATATAGTTTTGGAAATCACATACACAAATACATAAATTCATTTAATTCGACTGACTTTATGGGATATCCTCAGGAGAGCTCAGAATGAGGAGAAATGCAAATGAAATAAATAATCTAGTGAGCGGCGATCAGCCTGAAGTTGATGCAGATCTAGATAACCAACTAAAATACCACCATTATTCGCAAGAAAAAATTGCTGATAGTATGCTCGTTTTAGCGCAAAATATTAAAGAAATATCTTTGCTTGCTGGAAATATTATACGGAAAGATACTCAGGTATTTCACTTTATTTGTTTATTATGTTTGGAAGAGACTGTTAATTTAAGTGTTCATAGTCTACAATTGATTTTAGAATGTTGAAAAATCCTCAGAGCTTGCAGACAGGAATTACAAACAACTTCATATCCAATCAGACAAATTGCAGGAGCAAACCCATAAGTCTTGGAGATTTTGGGTTTGGTTACTTCTTATTATTGTTCTTGTTATTTTTATAAGTAAGTAATATTTTATAATATTAATACTGAATTATATACATACACACACACACACACACACACACCCACCCATACAATTTCTGATTACCATCACTTTGTGTAAATTGTTTATCAAGCCCAATAAATTTCACTTCTCCAGTATTTATTTATTTTTTTTACAGATATGGTGTTATTTATGAAAGTGATGAAAAAAGCATCCTGATTCTATGTCTGCCTGGATTAGTGAATACTCTTCTGCTATTATATTTACCAAAAAGTAGATATTGCAGATATTAATTAATGGGTATATTCTGTCTATTTCAAATTATAAATATTTGTTATAAATGTTAGCACAAATGGCACTTAGTCTGGTTTCTAATATATCATAGCATGTATGTACATTATATTTCGCAAATTAACGGATATAAACATGGTCGTAAGACAGTTGAAGAATCTTTAATTTTCAATTTTATAATATTGTCTCCTAATGAACTGCAAGAACATGCTTTTGAGTTCTAATCAGATATCAGTATGAAATGCTGATGAGATTATTTTTATATCCAGTGAATCAAAACATATCAACTGAATATATACTGATGTAGAAATAAAAACAGACTAAACTGTTTAGTTTAGAATACCTGTTTTGTGGTCTGCGAGTGGTAGGAATACTGTAGATTTCGTGTGTTTCTGTCTCCTCTCGCTGGTTTGGTCTTTTGCTAGACTGGTTTAGGCTGCTCGCCATCTTTAGTAACGGTGTTAGTCACTTTTGGCACTTTGGACATCCTCACTGCACTGTCACTGTCACTTGTACTGTTGTCAGTCAAAAAGGGGGGGAGGCAGTTGGGCAAGTGAGGTTCTAATAAGAGTAGAATCCTACTAAAGAAGTGACAGTGACAGTGCAGTGAGGATGTCCAAAGTACCAAAAGTGACTAACACCGTTACTGAAGATGGCAGTGTTAGTTTACTAAAGAGTAGAATTCTACTAAAGAATTTCACACACCCAACCATCTCCCCTTTTTGACCAACAATCTGACATAAACTTAAGCCGAGTAACAAAATCCCACCCTCCCCTCAACTAGAAGAAGGCAAACAGCATCCCCCAAAAACACAATCAAGATAACACAATAGCAAGAAACATATATGTACACACACGACAAACAGACAACCACTACAATACAAGTAACAGTGGCAGTGCTGTGAGGATGCCCAAGAAAAATCCAAAGTGCTAAGAGTGACTAACACCGCTCCTGAAGCGGCCGAAACCGATCTAGCAAAAGACCAAACCAGTGAGAGGAAACAGAAACACACAAAATCTACAGTAATAACTGTTTAGTTAGAACTAAAAACAGTAATTTTAGTATTTTCCTGTTTTGACTGGAACCTTTTGAGTAGTACAAACGTTCATGTATGTTCTCGTGCCCCCTGACAAACCACATTCGAGTATGACAAAATTCAGAAAAACAGGGGAGGGTTAAAGAGGCAATAGTGTGTTACCATTAACCATTAACGAAACAAGTCAAGATACTATTTCTGAAATGATTATACCTTTTGTATAATTTCTTCAGATGCTTGAACGCAGATATTATTATTGCAGAACATAGTTCTTGTTTGTTTTTACTAAATATTTTCTGAACCTAACTAAATGGTGTAGCATAGTATGTACTGGCTTTGGAAGAGCTCTGCTATATTTTTGCTACCAATGATTGTTACTTTAAGTGGGTCACATTGTTGATAAATCTCTAATTCCCTCAAAGGAACAAGTTATTAATGGAGTGGAGTTTTGGTAATAACTTATGAGTGTGCTAGTTATTTTCTTTAATAAATAAAGGATTATTTTTTAATTTATTTTCCAGGCATTTTTGTGGCATAAACTTTCTTTATATTTAGATTTGTTAATATAAAATTTGTGACATATAAACATTAATTGTGAAATTGCATAAAATACCTTGTTGACA
Source organism: Lethocerus indicus (assembly GCA_019843655.1). Lineage (NCBI taxonomy): Eukaryota > Metazoa > Arthropoda > Insecta > Hemiptera > Belostomatidae > Lethocerus > Lethocerus indicus. The sequence continues at coordinate 49,166,372 of JACDQD010000001.1, read as the reverse complement.
CACTGTATTGAATAGTCTGTTGTTTTTATAGGTGATATTGGTTTGTCTTAATAAAACAGGACTTGCTATAATTTGCCCCAGTAATGTAAAAAATGAACACTATTTTCTAGTGTATATATCTATCTGTTGACAGATGATTATAAATTTAATAAAATTTGTTAACAGATGTTAATCTGTTATACTCTATGTATTGAACCTATGAATTATTTTAAAGCTAGGAAAAACATTCTAAAAAAGCAATAGATATGGTTGATTCATTCAAATCAAACGCTTTTGTTCCAATTCTCAAAATGTATAATTCAAGTCACAATTAGCATAAATCAAAAATTTATGTAATTTCAAAAATATTTACAATAATTGAATTGTATTTCTTTAAATAACTATGCACAAAAATAAAAGAAAATAGTCAAAAATATTTTAAAGTGATTGAGGTCAGCTGCATCTATTTTTAAATTTTTGGCTTATTCATTTAGGAAGGACTCATTATTTCTTGCTATTCAAAACAATTATAATTAAGAAGTTTATGCTATCTATATTTAATTCACATTAACTTTAATTTAATTGTTATCACAGTTAATTAGAAAAGGAGTTACAATCGTGTTTCTCATTATCAACTTATTGCCCTTTCAGATTTTTGATTTGTTTATAGAAAAAAATGGAAACAGCAAGCAGAAATTTTGCAACATCTAATAAGTTATAATCTTAAGTTCTAGTCATAACGGATGTGCTCAACAGTTAACTAGGCTAACATCTATGTTTTATACAATTATCCTTCAAGCTATGACACTATTCTGTTAACCCAAATCTAAAGGTTTACTATTGGAAAGGCACATTTCATTGGCAATATAAAAACATGAATTTAATGATAATAAAATTGATGTTGAGTTTTAACCAATCAAATTAAATATTAAGCCAAGGAACGAATTTTACGTTCAATTTACCATGTATTTTATTAAACTAATTTATATAAATGTTGTACAATGCTGTATTGCCTTTAAGCAAAATAATATCACACTGATAAGTATAGGGGTACTGGAGGACACCTTATTCACATTTGTTGAAGCTACAAACAGAGCATTGTTATCTTAGTCAGCAAAAACGTCTCCTAATAATTAGCATTATTTATAAATCATCTTATACCCACCTACTAATTCTACAAACATTAAATGCATGACATCTTTTTTCTGGTACCCCTCATATTTTAATTATCAAAATATATGATGTTCACCACATATGAACAAAAAAAGTGTTATTCTTAGACCATTATTGGAATTCTCTAACTGAATACATAGATAAATCACCTTCTTTTTTCTAAAATGATTTATTCACAATCAAATTTTACAATGCAGATTCCTCACAGAAACCTTTAAATTAATGTCTCACTGCTCATTTTACCACTGCCACTTAAACGTTTATTTTTGCTGATATGAACAAAAATAAATTCTTTTTTAATATTTACAGTTTGCAAAAATTTGTTTTACTATACTGTGTCTACAAAACTGACAAATATGCACAAATTCAATATTCCAATATGCAAATACAGTAAAAAAAGTAAGAATATTTTTACCTCATGACTTGTGAAAGAAGTAAAAAAAATCTACAAAAATCTATATTATTGAGGTGATAACACAATTTATTTGTTATGGCAGATAAATCAAAGTGTCAATATAATATAAACAAATGTATCAAGCTACAGTTTTTTATTGAGAGCTTGAGTTTTAATTATTATAGGCAGGACTTTTTTCCTATGTAGATCTAGTTAACTAAATTAAACATTAAATCCTGAAAAGGTTTCAAAATTCACTTTCCAACAATATAAAGAGGCATTAAAATAATGACATTGAAAATTATACCATACGATTTTATACATTCAAAACTAAATACAGCAATCTTGCAAAACTATTAACAATGTGGTTAAAATCTGTATGATTTACTGAATTATTCATTATAGGAATAAAAAAATGTAAGAACACATTAGAATAATCTAGCGCAATAATACTTTTACAAAAATGAGTATCAATAAATAAATTTATTTCTCATGTTATTCCATATAATTATGAACACTTTCATAATTACATGATATTTAAAATTAGGCTGACTTTTAAAGGTACAGACTATGAATTTTGTAAGTGTGATTCTGCTTTATCACATGTTCTTAAAAAATAAAGCAGTGATTGGCCAGATATGATCTTACATTGAACTAAAATGAACCCACAACAAATGTACAATTTAATAAATAATATACACAATTTTATTACACTTCTAAAATCACAATATAATTTTTATGTGATCCTAAATATGAGTAACATAAATATAACTTTTTCTATACCAGTGTGTGAATGAGATTGTGCGAATACTAAATCTAATTTATAGATATTGTACCTGATTACCATAATAATTGCCTAAGAAGCATTATGTACACAAGAAAATGTTTACTTATACAAATACAACTTCTGGATATTACATTACATCATCTACATTGATAGTTATACTGAAAATTTTCAACAGTCCATTCAAGTAAAATCTATGCTTTAATCTTAAGATATTACTTATGTAAAATTAAACTAGAAAATTAAGGTGATAAATTAATACAACTGTACATACTGTGCATATATATAAATGAATGTACATATATATGCATACATATGTCTGTTACTGTTTTCTGGGTATAGCTACATCAAACGCTCACTCGCCCACACACACTAGGAATAATCATATAAAAATTAATCCCATATATAAATCAAAATGTGAGGAGAGCCTACACCAACATCTTTTTCTTGTTGTACTAATAATACATAAAATCTCTTGTTACAAAATTGATCACAAAATAACGTTGTTATCCTATTGTTAAGATTTTTAACTATGTATTTGTTGAATGGGGGCGCCTGTCTCGTCTATAGTCTTTACCTTCTCTCCTCCAATCATGGAAGGATGATGGTGGAGGGGGATACCTCTCCCGATGATACATTGGACTGTCATAGCCAAATGAAGGGCAGTTGTATGGACCGGCACCATAATTTGAACCTGGCCCACTTCGATATCTGTTAAGAAATTCATGGTTAATTATAAATAAGCTATTTCAAAATGAACAAATAAAGAAAATTGAAATTAACCCGATGAATTCAAAATTAGTGTCATCACCTCCAAATATAACTGAGCTATCTAAAAAATTAAAGGGACTTTTACTCATTTTGGTGGAAAAACATTTTGAAATAAGATCCAAGTAATCACACACATTGAATTAATATTGTTTCTGGACTGCTGGGGTTGGATTTGATCAACTTCATACAACTTGTATTAATAAGTCCTTTTACCCATCATTAATGGCTTAATGTGAGATACTGCCACATATTGATTTCAGCACTCTCAGTTTTTTGTTATATACTAGGGAACAACAGTGTTATGACAGGATGCTTGGTGAGTAGCCAAACTGTATGAATATCTCATTAGATTATTAACTGTATGCTACTGATCATAATAAGCCAAACCAGTTTAAATTTAAGATCAAATAAATGGGTGGAGACAAATATCACCTGTGATAATTAGGCAATACTACATAATAAAAAGGTGCCAATCACTACAAATTTGTATTACAAGTTAGCAGTTTTTAAATTTAATATTTTGTGAACAAAAATTTTGTTTTTAAGCAGTTCATGATTACAAAAAACTTGTAACTCAGATGATCAAATGAAAAACGTATTTTCACTTAATATTAATTGATATTAATACAAAAAAATCGATAGCAAATAAAGATGTAGCTCGCATAACCAAAAGAAAAACTGCTATTTCCACAACAAATGAAATTGTTGACAATGCTTAGTGCTTGTCTAGGCTATTCATTAATACAACTACATAAAAAATTAGGAATTATTACCTTCTATTATCCTGTGTTCTATTATTCCTTTCTCTTTCTCCTCTGTATGCTGGTACCCTTAAATATTGATCATACCTTTCTCTGTCCCTTTTGTGTTCTTGGACTGAATTAAATCTGATTAAGAAAGCAAAAATGGGTTTTAAAAATTGATCAACTTATATACTAGAATACATGAACTTGAACTGTAATTAAGTACCTAAGTAGGAGAAACATAATTTTGTTATCGTTACACTACCATTTGATTAAAAATAATTGTTTTTTCATTGCAATGAAAATGTAGTCCAGTAGCCCATAACGATGAATTATGTGGACATTCACACATAGGACCTAGATCACATAGGACTCACCAAAGTCTAAACCTTAACACTAAATCACATGCAACTAACATATGCCTTGGAATATGTAAAAATTGGTAATAGCATCGGTAATATACTTAGACAGGTACTTTTGCATGCCAGCATTGTCACTGCCAGTACTGTTATTAACAGCACAGTAAACAATGTTTGTTAAGTACAGAACTGTGAAATTGGTCTAGCTTAGGATCAAATAGGTGATCAGAAGCTTTTCACCAGAATAATGATAATCCGAACATTTGCTGACATCAAGTCAAATAACTTAAAATAAAAATGTTTTTGAAAACATCAACATTTCAAATGATCTGAATTCCTACATTTACTAACTTTTTTTCAATACCTCTTTTATTAACAATTTACATATCCATAACTAATATATAAGTGTGTTAAATAAAGACTATTATCTATAAACTAGATACTGATACTACAAAATTTGTCTAAACAATATTCGACATCTACTTTAAATATCTATTTACCGCTGTTGATTTAACCACCTTTCACCTCCATGTGTCACATCTCGTGTATCCGAGCCTCTGTTCACAATGCTGCTATTAACATCATTTTTTAATCGACCTTTTTCCATTTCAACAGGTGGAAATGATTTTCTGTCATCCGTGTCAGAGGTTCTGATATTAAAGAAATTTTATCCATGAACATATTCGTATATTATCCTTTTAAATAAAATTAATGTTTAGTATTTTCTAATTTTACTACAATTTTAATATAAAAAATAAAACAAAAACATACCTAATTGTTTTTCTTGTACAGGAATCATATGTTTTCTCGTCGTCAGTTTTTCTTTTCTTTGGTGCACTACTCATGCCATTACCCTCTGTCTTAAGCTAAACATTGTTCAAAATACAGTACTTTAGTATTATGAAAAAATAAAATTATTTATTGATATTCGTAATTAAATTATTAACCTGTATTTAAATTGTAAATTTTTATATAAATATTTTGTTTTCCTTAAAGTTACAGCCAGCTGAATTCATTAAGCCAAATCTAAACCAAATATACCCAGAGGTATTTGAAAATTGATTATGTTGTGAATGGTCCCAATGGTTGAGGCTTACAACTCCAGCCACTGAGTAGTCACAGTTTCCACATAAATAATCATCAAAGCAAGACACATACTTTGGACTTATTTGTATTTTTAAATAGAATTAAGGTTTTTTATACCTCTTTCTCCTTTTCTTCCTTTTCAGGTTTCTCCTTCTTAATAGCGTGTTTATACAATTTGTATAACTTTTTTGGATCATATTCAGTAAATTTGGAAACAAAATACCATAAATTGCTGCAAAAGAAAACTCTGGACAGTTAAAACCCAAAACTACCACATAATACTATATTCAAAGTAAAGAATAACCTTCCTAAACCATTTGACAGACAATGATATTAATGTCCTCTGCCCAATTGTTATATAAAATAATGTATTACTATGGTTCGGAAAATAACTGACAAAATATCATCCTAGTAATATGTAAATAATCAAATATACGAATTAAACTATATATTTACCTCCGCCATTGTTTTATAGTTTCTAAATCTTTGTAGTCAGAAAGACATTTATTTATCTGATCTCCAATTTGGACAAGGCATTGGCGAGTATGGTTTACCTGTTCTTGGGGGCCTAAACTCTGATCGGGATTATCAAGAGCTTTCAATGCCTTCTTCACAGGTCTCATTTTTTCTTTACACTATCAAGAAAAAGTATAATTTAGGACAATCAATGATATGTCAAATACACTAACACAAGATATCATAAAAGACATTTCAGGGAAATTATACTCAAGAAGAAAATAAGTTTGAAACAAATGTCATTTTATTTTATTCTAGATTGTCATGTCCTTAATTTATCTAATAAGAAATAAATAATAAGAATATTTAACACTTCCAAGGCCGTAATGACCATGCAACTATCAAATTGACAAGATAAACCAGTAAAGCTAAAAACGTTTCTACTTACTACTGTAGCTAAAGAAAAGAATAAAGCTAATCTACCTACAGATATTATTAGTGAGTTAAGACAGTTCTTATAAAAACCAATTACAATTTTTAAGAATTTGTAACTTTTTGAGGATCAGAAATATTTACTTTGAATACAAAGCTAAATTATTTTGAGTAAATTGACACAAAAAACACTATTACACTTACTTCGTTAAAAATTGAGGGTTCTAAATCACCCAAAACGTCAAGGGCCCTAGGTTCACTGTTAGCTGTGAAATGCATAGGACCAATATCATTAGTTTTCTTTTTCTTCTTGCCCAACTCTTTCTTTTTTAATTTCCGTTTTTCAGGATCCATATCAAAATCTTCCTCTTTGACTTTAGGTTCTTTGTGGTTCAAAGTATTCTCTTCGTGTAGTGTAGTGGAGCCAATTGTAACTGGTGTAACACAGGCACCAGTAGTAGAGCCTCCACCACCACCCTCTCCTGCTGAACTATCATCTTTGTCTTCAATAATCTCTTTCGAAACAGCTTTTGTATCTCTTTTCCTTTGTCTCCTTCCTCGAACCTAAAAATAAGCATCTCTGCTATAATATTCACTTAATATTCTGAGAAAAATGCATGCAGTTACATTGTTTGTCACCATATATAAGAAGCATAAAGACTTATCATTTTTAAACTTTTTTACAGATGCATAACAGCTTACATCTACTTGTGCCCTGAACAAATATAATTAAAAAAAAAAACTGTTTACAGATAATTCAACTCACCGGTGGTCCATGTTTCTGCTCCATTTGTTTTCGAAGAATTTTTAATAAATATTCTGCTCTAGACGTTAGATGTTTGACTTGTGGTTTACTGCCTTCATTAGATAAAATTTTATCACTTATTCCTAAAGAAGGATCCATTTTAATTGCTTCCCAGGAACCCATTCCATACTGGTAAATTCCACGCAATAAAGCATTGTCATCACTGATATCCCAGTCACAGTCAAAGTTTGCTGGCTTTACTCTAAAACCCCCAAAAACTTTTTTGTTATAAGTTTAAACAGTTAGAATATTACTTTTTGATAAAACATAACCAATACTTTTATTAACATTAACAATAAAAAGTCCTAAAAATAATGAATATTGGAATAATAACTATTCCAATATATTATTATGGTTTAATCATTAATAAATAAAACTGATTGACATATATTACTTAAATAATTTTAAGGCATCAAACACTTATTACCTAGCTTCAAGACTCCATTTTGATCTTTCTTGAAAATCTGCTGGCATCTCTGAGGCCAATGGCTCAAGTTCTTTCTCACAAGCTAAAATACTTTTGGCATTAACTGAAACTCCTCCCAGTTTAAGCGAAGGACCGCGTCCTCTTTTTCGGCCACCTGAAAAAATATTTTTTTTTATGTTAACGAATCTGTTTTCAATTGTTGATGACAGGAGAAATAAAAGTTAGCATACAATGTATATCTCAATTAAAAACAAACCAGTCGATTCTTCTGGAGCATCTGTCACATTTTCTTTAGTTTGGTCTCCCAAACATGTCCTACATCTCTGTCTCAGCATTTCACCTAATTTCCTGAGGTCAGCCAGAGGTTTCTCTTGCAATTCAGCATCACAAGCTATGGCCTCTAACCTCTTTAATGGAGCAGGAAACTTTTTGTAACTTTTTACAAATCGTCGAATCTGACAAAATAACAATTATGTAAATTGCAAAATGAGAAAATAATAAATATTTTATTACATTTTTATACATATAAAGTACCTATAATTACATACGAAAGTTGTGAACAATGTGGAAATTATTATGAGGATTTCTTTAAAACATTATACCTTAAAACTGATTGCAAACATATTATGTTTTAATTCCATTTATAATATACACCAGGTATAGTTTCAAATGGAAAAAAATAATATTTTATAAGATTAATTCTACATGTATCGACAAATTTTGAAATGCAAAAATCCTTACCTTAATCAACTCATACAGAATAACTTGAAAAATTATGAAAAATTAATTAAGTATACATAAAATCCAAAAATGTGGACTGATATGATAATAATGCACAAATTATATTTCTTTAATAACAAAATACTACCAAACAAAAAAAAATGTTTCTAGTAGCCAATTATAAGCCTTTGACTTACTTCTGCATCAGTAAAGCCTTTAATGACTTCCTTGTTAGCTGCCCTAGGTCTCCCTCTTTTTCTTGGTCTTTCTTCATCGCTGCCTTCTTCACTTGATTCACAGTCTTCTCTCTTCCTTCTTTTTCGACTTTTCTCACCTCCATCACCTATAACAATTCAATCATTCTTAAATATTCTTTTGAGAGAAGTCTGTATTTGTGTGTAGGTATATAGGTATATATATATATATATATATATATATATATATATATATATATATAGTTAGTGGAAGGATCAGAGGCCAGCGGAACATAAAACATCAAATTAATGATTAGACAAATCCTTTCTGCTATATTATAAGTTAAGTGAGCAGAAGGATCAAAGGCTGGCCAAATATAAACATTAGATTATCGATTAGGCAAATCCCTTTCCGCTATATTATATTGCAACTGAGCTAGAGCCCGGCATTCAGTCTTGTAACCGTGATGTGTGAAGATATGAGTGAGTGTAACTGTGAACAATTGTAAGTACGTTTGTCTGAAGTGTTCAATAAAGTAAGTCTTTGTTTTTTTAAATCTAATTTCTGCCCGGGGTTTACCTAACTTCCCTGCGGCCTGTGGAAATCAAGGGAGGGTGCAGTGACTCCGGCGGTGGCAGAGATCGGAGGCAGTCGTCATCCTCCTCGTCCGCGGGTAGGGGCTCCCGGGCGGCGTCACCCCACTCCCCCACCCTGAGGTGAGCGGTCGAGGCACACAGGCAGCGGTACCCAGGGTAAGGAGGTACCCCTTAAGTGTACCAGTCCTGGGAAGCTGCCCGTGTTCTATATGAGGGCCTGGGGATTGTGGGCCCTCGTCGATACGGGATCAGATAGTACTCTCATCTCACCCACAGCGTGCAAAAGGTTCACCGGAGCCTCTCGGTGAAATGCGTGCGGGTGTACTGTGAGGACTGTGGTCGGAGTCGAGACGCTACAGAGAGAGACGAAACTCTCTCTAGGTAAATTAACAGGAATTCCGGGGAGGGCCACAGTCCACCAGTTGCCCACCCGGAAATATGACGTAATTATCGGGTGCGATATTTTTAACCTCGTGGGGGGGACACAAAGTTTTAGTGACGGACGTAGGACGGTCCGGTTAGGCATACGACAGTACGGAGCAACGCGACGAACAGACAAAAAGAAGCATGTCGCGATCTCCGCGGTCGAAAGCGCACCGACCACGGAGGAATCGGTTAGAGACGCCATTTTTAACCGGCATGAGGATGTATTTTACAAAGAGGGGGACCCGTTGACTGCCACGGGTGGAGTCCGGCATACGATCGAGTTAGACGGTACAAAACTGGTCTATGTAAAACCGCGCTGATACCCACACGCGATGAAAGGAATCATCGCCTCACACATCTAGATGTTGGATCAGGGCATTATCCGACGTTCGAAGTCATCGTTCTGTAGCCCGTTGTGGGTTGTACCCAAGAAACTAGGGGCAGACAGAATACAAAAATATCGGGTTGTGGTCGACTATCGTGAGCTAAATCGTAGGACTAGGTTGGAAAGGTATCCTCTGCCCCGCTTGGAAGAGATGTTGGACAGAATGGTGGGATCTCGTGTGTTCAGTACGCTCGACTTAAAGTCGGACTACCACCAAATCCGGAAGACGTGGAGAAGACCGCTTTCAGTTTTGAACGGGGACATTACAAGTTCTTAAGGATGCCATTTGAGGTCAAAAATGCCCCCGCGACATTTCAGCGTCTAATGGACGAATTCCTTGAGGGACTGGACGAGGATTGCGTACAGATTTACATGGACGACATTGTGGTCTTCAGCAAGACGCTGGAAGACCACGAAATGCACCTCAGAAAGTTGTTCAGGCGAATTCGCGAATTCGGTCTGAAAGTGGCGCGAGATAAAACCGAGTTGGTTACGCGGGAAATTAAATTTATGGGTCATGAAATTACGGTGACAGGGTTGAGTCCCAACGCGGACAAGATCAGAGCCATAAGGGAGATGCCGGTACCCCAGAACGTTAAAGAGGTCCGGACGTTCTTGGGGATGGTTGGATATTACCGACGATTTATCCGGTCGTTCGCTCTCATGACCGAACTCCTGAAAAAGGGGCGGGTGTTCGAGATCAAGGAAAAAGTTAAAGTGAGCGTAAAACGATGTAAGGAAGCCCTTTGCTCGGCCCCCGTTTTGAAATTCCCCTACTTCGGACAAGAGGTCGTCGTGTCGACGGACGCGAGCCAGGAGGCCGTCGGTGCGGTACTATCGCAACCGGACACAGAGGGTGACCGGCCGATCGCGTTTGCGAGCCGTAAGCTCTCTCCGGCAGAGCGCAGACATAGTACCTTCGAGCGGGAACTCCTCGGTGTAGTCTGGGGAATAGAACAATTTAGACCGTATGTGTTCGGGAGATCGTTTGTGGTCCGGACAGATCACAAACCCCTAATCTGGATTGACAAACTAAAAAAGACGTCTGCCCGAATCACGAAGTGGAAAGAGCGCATAGCTGCGTACGATTTCGTGATTAGGTTACACGAAGGAATCCGAAAATGTGGTAGCGGACTGTCTCTCGCGGAATGTTAACGCCGGAGAACATGGGACGAATGACCCAGGAGTAGCCGGCGAAGAAGCCCCCTTTGCCCTGAGATATCGGAGAGATTGGGCATTTAGTGATAGAGGCCTAGAACGGGCGGAACAGAGTCCGCGGGCAGATCCACCTGCCACCCCGGAGCGGGCGGAATCCGTTCAACCCCCAGGATTGACTCGACTATCGCAGATAGTCAACGATAAGAGGGATCAGTTGATCCTAGACAGCATACAGGGGTGAGGGATTGTAACCGCTCATGATCGGTATGCGCATACGCGGACAACGACTATTAAAGTGGGGACTGACGTTTCTGATGAACTTTTGACATAAACACTGATACAAGTAATATATTGCGGAACCGTATACTATGAGTATACCGACTCGCGAAGTTTGGAAGAGAGGTTGATTACAACATACTTATCAGGGCAATTAGGACGGACCGGCCAGCTGGTAGTCTGCGGTAGGATGGTGGAAACAATAAAAGAAGAAGACCGTCAGCGCGAAATAATTAACGAATACCATACCGGTAGGACCAACCACCGGGGATCGAAGGAGACCACCGACCATTTAAAACGGCGATATTACTGGCCCGGGATGGCCAAGTCGATAACTGCGGTTCTAGAAGGGTGCACTATATGTAAACAGGTCAAGTACGAGGAAGCCCCGCAAATGATTACGCCGACCCCGGTGGGCCCAGGAGAACGAGTCCAGGCGGACGTGTTCTTCTGGGAGAAAAGGAAATATCTAACGACGATAGATGAATTTTCACGCCTAGCCTAGGCGCGGTGCTTGAGAGACAAGATCGCGGGATCGGTCCAAAGAGCCTTGCTCGACAGATTCAGGACACAGGGGTGTCCAAAATTGTTAATTATGGATTCAGGCAAAGAATTTGATAATAGGCGTCTACACGAAATGCTGACGGGTCTGGAAATCGGCTGGCATCATATCACGCCGCGACATCCTCAGTCCCATGGAATGATCGAGAGACTTCATTCGACCTTGGCCGAACATTTAAATTTATTACAGTTGAGTCGGAACGAACCGAGAACTATTATGGCACGGGCCATAATAGCGTATAATAATCATTCGGCCACAGGTCAGACCCCGCAAGACTTAGCGGCTTCCCCGGGGACACGGGCGGGCGTGTCAGACAAAGTAAACGAACAAAAACTAAAGGGGTAGACAGACATAACGAGAACGCCGTGGGAAGCCGGGTAGTCGAAACCATAGTCGGGGACCTGATCTATCGGAAAAACGCGTGTCGCCGAAAAAAGACGGATTTACACTATCTAGACCCGTATCGGGTTCTTGACCGGAACCACGTACGATTGGAAAGCGTTGATAATCCCCGAGGTCGGCACGAGACCGTTCACCTCCAGGAGTTGCGGACGCCGGCCGAGAAAGGAAACCGGTCTGGGAGACCGGAGGGCAACCAAGGTATGGACCACGGGGAGATCTCGGAGGGAACCTCGGAGAGCGCAGAATAAGGGGATAATTCGCGTGCGAGAAGCCCTAGGGATCACCTCGTGAAAGTGGTGTATTAAAATGTTATAAATTATGTTATTTAATTACCCCAAGTTCGTATTTTATTTTTATTATTATTATCATTTCACTTATCGTTTTTCTTGTTAGCACAGGTTGTGCAAGGTTGTTTCGTTTGTAGAATCCTGCAAGAAGCAGATTGACCCGTTGCATCGGGATAAAGAACAAAGACACCAGTCCATACATTGTGTTTAAGATTAAGATAGAAAAGAGATTTGCCTAATCTTGGGGGAAGGATCAGAGACCTGCGGAATATAAAACATCAAATTAACTATTAGCCAAATCCCTTCTGCTGTATTATAAGTTAAGTAGGGGGAAGGATCAAAGGCTGGCCAAATATAAACATTAGATTATCGATTAGGCAAATCCCTTTCTGCTATATTATATTTGAGAGGAACTAGAGCCCGGCATTCAGTCTTGTACTCAGGTCTTCACACACCGTGGTGTGTGAAGATATGAATGAGTGTAACTGTGAATGATTGTATGTAAGTATGTTTGTCTGAAGTGTTCAATAAAGTAAGTCCTTTTTTATTAAATCTAATTTCTGCCAGGGTTTACCTAACTTATATATATAAACAATCGCAACTCAAATTAAACTTCACCCTGATCAACTTTTCATATTCCAATAATGTCAATGGAAATTAGTTTATTTCAATGATATAAAACAAAAATTGAAAGAAAATCTAAATTATATTCCATTAAAAATGTTTCAAAGAGTAAATAAGCACTCACCATCACTTTCTGACTGATTAAGTTGTTGTAAAGTTTTCCGACTTCTAGGAGGAAGATACAAATCCTCCATTTCTTTAGCTCTTTCCTCTTCTTCAACTTTCTGTCTATATGATTCTGGGATAATTTCATCCTAATAAAAAAAAGGTAAATACATTGTTGACCTTAGATAAACAGCGTCTTAAGTAATATACAAAACGTACAAATATAAGGAAATCATTTAAAACTAATTGGTTGAACATATGAAGAAGATTTAATTAAGGTAAATGAGTTACGTGATGCTATAACAGGAAGGAGGGGATAAGTTTGAAGGAAACAAGGGAAGATCACTGGAAGAACAGCTTGCATCCAAACAGTATCACTACTTGATCATTATATTGCTGATAAAACGAAAAATATAGAAGGTTATATATATATATATATATATGTGTGTGTGTGTGTGTGTGTGTGTGTGTGTGTGCGCTTATGCACAAAACATTTTTGGCTTATAAAATCAAAGTAATAATCCTTTTCGGTCATTACCCAATCTTTCGTTTCTTCATCATGTTCAGTATCACTCTGACTATCTTCTTCTTCTTCAAATGCTGCAAAACTAGCAACTTTAAATGCTGAAAGAAGTTCATCCCCAGCTGTAGCCGGAGCATCATCCCTTGTTTCAGCTCTTTGCAAAATTTCATCTATGTCACACTGAAAAATAACAGTAAAATTATAATTTATAATAATAATGAAATACTTATTTTTAAATAGTTCACAGAACATCATTTCAGTGTTTAAAAACATTTCAACACACATTCACAGACTTGCCATAATAAAACATTACTGTTTAACTAGAAAGTGAATTATAAAATAAAATAGGAAACAACAATATTACTTACGGTAGGCTCTTCATCACCATCTTCTTCGTCTTTAAACAATTCTTCTGTACCAAATTTAAGGATTGCAGTCAATTCTTCTTTATTAAATGGAGCTGTTTGTGTCCCTGTTTTCTTATCCAAAACAGTACGCCCAGTTGTGTCCATTCGTTGAATGACCAAATGATCTAATACCATTTTTTGTTTCGCTCTTTCAACAATATTTTCTTCAACCGAACCTTTTGTTACTAATCTATAAATGTTCACCTAAAAATAAAAATATGGCAAAAGTAAAAAATTACTAAAATAAGATTTATGAAGTAATACAATTTGTTTAATGATTCAGGTAAATATTTGAAATCAATATTCATACATATAGAAAGAATATTTTCTGACAAAAATCATGTATGTATGATAATAAAAAAATGAGAAAAGGAATTTACCTGATTTTTTTGGCCAATTCTGTGAGCTCGAGCTTGAGCTTGAAGATCATTTTGTGGGTTCCAGTCAGAATCAAAAATTATTACAGTATCAGCTGTGGCAAGATTAATACCTAAACCACCAGCTCTTGTGGATAGGAGAAAACAAAAGTCCTGAGAACCTTCAGCATTATAATGATCTAATGCCTGTTTTCTCAATTCACCCTTAATACTACCATCAAGGCGTTGAAATGGAAAATGTCGTAACTGAAGGTACTCTGCTAAAATATCTAACATCCGAACCATTTGAGAAAAAATTAGAACTCTGTGACCAGTTTCTTTTAACCTAACAAGAAGTTTATCAAGTAGGACTAATTTCCCAGATCCTTTCAACAAACTCTGAAAATTAAAATAACAAATTAATGGCAATATTTAAAAAAGCAACCTAAAATTACCACTATAGCAAAAACAAAAGAAAAAATTTATTATTGTTATTATCACCTGTAAATAGTCTTCAGTTTTAACTTCATAATCACTCGGTTTGGTTAACTGTGCATGATTACAACATTTCTTCAACTCGATAACAATATTTAGAAATGTACTCGGTGATCCCTTAACACCTTTCCTTAAGGCATTATAATTTTTGGATAATATCCACCGATAATATTGTTTTTGAAGTGAAGTCATTTCAACCCTTAGAATCTGTTCCACCTATTAAGATAATTAAAATTTGTATCTATAAATATCTAACAACCAATTTCAAAGACACCACATCTACAGACTACTATTTTGTGGTTCTATCAGTAATTATTTCTAAAATAGCAAAAAAATAATTTTCAACTTTAATACTGCTTAATATAACTGACAATTACAAATTACATACAATATACTAGAGTAAAATGTTGAATCTTTCATTACTATTTTTATTACTCATAAAAATAATTTTTATGAGCAAAAATAAACATAAATTATTTCCATATTAACAAAAGCACAGTGAGGTGAAAACAAAATTATTCTATTTATTATTCTGAACAGTTTTATACATACACATACACACATACCTACATACATATAGATAACAAACTACTGAAATATCACATATATAATTAAAAATAGTATAAATGCAATTAAAGATTTAAAATCACTAGTAGGCATTAGATAACTGAAAATAATTTAACAACTCTTCTTATGAAGTGATGTACATCGTAACTAATGGTAATATATGGTGCAAATATAATCTCACATGCTGCCCAAATTAGTAAAATAAAAATAATAATACCTAAAAAATAAGTACCTTTGCTGGCAAAGATTTTTCTACATCTTTTTTAACTCTTCTCAATATAAAAGGCTCAAGTTGTTTATGAAGCCTAGCATATCCTTTGCTCGCTGTATTTTCATGCTCTTTTTCAAATTCATCCCAGTTTGAAAATCTAAACAACAAAATATCCAGTCTTACACTTTAAAAATTGACTTAATTAAGAATGAAAATAGTATTCCCTGTAAGTTGTTTATAGTCCCATTGTACTTTTTAATCCATTAAACTTGTACTTACTAACACCAGAGCTAAATATTAGAACATATTAAACTAATATTATTTTATTTTAATAAAATTTGTACTAAATAATAGGTATTTAAATTTACAAAATACTCTAGTAAATCAAAAATACTTATTAATGTCGCCTTACTTGCTGGGCATTATGAAATGTAATAAAGCCCAAAGTTCTTTCAAACTGTTTTGTAAAGGGGTTCCTGTGATAAGAAGCCGATGATTGGTATCAAAATCCATTAGTGTTTTGTACAATAATGAATCATCATTCTTTAACCTGTGAGCTTCATCCACTATTAGTGCAGCCCATGCTAAACTACCAAGGAATGCTTTATCTTTTAATACTATTTCATATGTTGTAAGAATCGCATTAAATTTTAATCGTTTAGAACCTGCATAGCACCATTCATAGTTTCTTATCTGAAAATATCAAAGTAGAATTTATTTATCGTAATAAATCAAATTGACGTTATCGTTGAATGTTCTAATAGAATATACAAAAATAATACTGATTAACCTATAGCTTACAATATCACGTGAATTAACATCTCCGATGTAAGTAACCACATTCATCTCAGGGGCCCAAAGGCAAAATTCTCTTTGCCACGATGTCATTGTAGAAAGGGGAACAACGAGTAAAAATGGTCCATGTAATTGATGAGCATGGAACAAGTAGTACAGAGAGCATATGGCCTAAAAATACAAGTCAATTGTATCAAATAATCAAGAATAATAGTCATAAAGAAATAAATAGAAACAAGCCGCCCAGTTGCAGCTAGACTGACTTGGTGGCATTGACTGTGCTAATGTGGCATGGCAGAGTTGTTGGCCTACTGCGAGGAACTTGAGTTGAAAGGAACTACAAGAATAACTACACCCACTATAAGAGGAACTACACCTGCGACATTAAACAGCGCTGTCTGGGATGAAGAGGAGCCTAAGGGATAACAGTGACCAATTCAACAATACTACCAAGCCAACAATGCCAGACTTAGAAATTAACACTGATATGTGTTCACATTTTAAATATATAGACATAAGTGCATTAGAAAAAAGTGCATAGAGAAAATGAATTTAATAAATACCAATATATTTACCTGAATTGTTTTACCTAAGCCCATTTCATCTGCTAGAATTACTGAATTTTCTTTGCACCATGAATGAACCAGCCAGTTGAGACCACTAATCTGGTAATCTCTTAAAACCAAAACCTATAACAAATAAATATTTACAAAATTAATTACTCCTGCAAATAACAGTTCTGTTATTCCTTTTCCACTTGTTATAATATTACATATTCTTTCTTTCATTACAGAAATATTGAAACAATATTACGAGCTTTAATTAATATATTCATGTTAATTCACCTGGTCACCACCCATATAATGAGGTTGATCTTCAATCTTTTTGAAATTTGGACGAGTTTTAAGAGCTCGACATAATTTACTTGGGGTTCTTTTTGATTCTTCACGCTCCCTGAATTCTTTTATCTTTTTTGGCCATTTGCGAGCTATTAATGCTGCATCTTCCCATGTTGCCTCTGAATAAGGCAAAGATTCCCACTTAATATAGTACTCAAATTGATCTTCTGTTCTCGAGTCAGCTGTAATGTGAAATAAAAATACAATTGATTATTTCCAGTTATTATTCATGTAGTTTAACAATTAAAAATAAAATTAATATTATTATATCTATGGCTAACGATTACTTGATTATTCATTCATATAACAAATTTTAACCTAGAAATGTCTATTTCATATTAATCCTAATTTAAAATATGATTATACAATAAAAAAATTCATGAAAAGTTTCATTTCTGAAAAATCACTCTTAAAAAGATCTGATAATATGATCTCATAATTTATGCTTAAGGTATTTGTGAAGAGGGATCAGTGGAGGTTTGAAGCATCATTTTTTAGTAACAAATAGTCAAGTGGACACAAAATTTGCACAAGCATTAATTTATCATACATAATATACGAATACTATTTTGAATTTAGGAAATAAAAATAACAGCTCATCATGATAAAAATTTCAATATATACTTGGTCTTCTAATTCTTAATTTTACCTATTATTCTTTCCACTCTCGTATAACTCTTTAATAATTCTTGTTGTAATTCTAGCTGACATTCAAAATATTCTATGTCTTCAGGAGTTGTATGTTGCTTCCAAAACCTAATTTCTTCTTCCTTTTTTACAAAATTTTCCAACTTTTTGATGCCTTTAACCTGCAATAAGGAAAATGAAGCATACCGAATTTTGAATATGTAAATCATATTTTTGGTTACAATATTAATCACAACAAAATATATATAATGACAATCCACCTTCTGATCTTTAAGGGATTGCTCAGATTCCCATGTGTTATGTATGTGGGACCAACCCTTCCATTTTATGCAATATTGAACTTCAGTGTTCTCCTTATCATTCGGATTGCAATCTGCATTTGGATCACCATTTTCTTCCACTGCATAAAGTGTTGTAGTATTCCCAACAACTAATAGAAAATAATGTTGGTTTAAACTTGTGCTAACTATTTCATCCAATAAAGCTTAGTGTGTAAACATAATTACTAATGGATAAAACTAAAATTTAGGAGCATCAAATAAATATTTAAACATGGATAAATTTATAAATTGCATACCTCCTTTCTTTCCTATCCGTTGAGCCAGGACCTTCTCTATGGTTTCAGAGGTATCTGGCACAACCGGTTCCGGCTGCTCAGGCCAATCTACATCTATGAGTTCATCTGAATCAGTTTTTTCATCACTTGCTTCCTTATAACTAATAGACGCTGCTCCTCTCCGAGACTTCACTCTAAAAGGCCATTTAATTTTAATTCAAGTATAAAAATTTATCAATTTAACTTGTTTAACTTTAACACCAGTGTTTTATAAGTATTTTCTACATTATAATAGAAAAAAGATACATTTCCCCCTTGGTATAAAATAAATCCATGGATAAACTATCATACAACTCTGTTTCATAAGAAAAGGGAATTACAAAGTTGACATGCCACAGGCTGCCAGAACAAACTTTGTTGCAAAATTCAGCGAGGGGACAAAAATCAGATATTTCAATTCATTATTTTACAACTACTTAAAGATATTTTATTATTTTAATATGTGATATATAATTATACTTATATACAGTCATATGTAATTATTAATAATTTTAATACTGATCCCTTCATTTCTTAGAGCTATTAATTACCAAAATCAGAGCAAAGTACACATTGTAAAATCATAATAATGGGTATAAAAAATATATTTACATGTTAATAGATAGAATACCTCAAAAACTGCTGAAAGCAAAAAGATCATTACAATTATTTTTATTTATAGAACATTTATTGTTTTTCTATAACCATATATACATTATCATTAAAATGCAACAAAGGATGTTAGCTTTCTTAGGCTTAATGGACATTTAAAAAAAAATTAAAAACACCACCTGTCAAATCTGATTGAACATTGAATTAACTCATTGTAACATATTTTTGATTATATAACTGAGAAAAACAGTTCTAGTCTCTCAAGTGTTTTTAGTTGATTTTAAAGAAAAAGGACCTAAAAGGAAGGAATAACAATGTATTACATATATGAAATGGTAATATCCAGAATAACTCATCATTAAACACATCATTTTACCCACTTTTTGTTTGCAAATACTTATTTGTTCAGAAAATTCAGGAATATAGAACATATAATAGCATTACCATATTAATGTACTTCATTAATTTTTCCCTTTGAATAAACAATATTTAAAATATTTATAGCAAATATATTCAAAGTAGTCAATCAAAAGGAAGCTCTGTAAAAAGGTCTATATAAAATATATACACAAAATTCATTGCACCTCTGTAATTATTCATGAATAAAAAAAATATCATTTCTATTAATTGTGATGTCAATATAATTTGGAATGAAACAACAACAAAAATTATAAAATTGTTTATCGTTTATCGTTTAGTGTTTATTTGTTTATCTATGCCTATATAAAACATATTAAATATAAATAATTTATAAAACTAAATATAACAAACACATTTTAAATATAATAGACATGTAATAAATAATTAATTATCCTTAAATGTGAAATGGTCTCCTTACAAGAATCTGTTCAGCTTGATACATAAAAAGAATAAAAAATTAATTTATTTATGGTTTCAGAAAAAATTATCAAATTACACATAAAAAAGTCAGATACGTAAAAATATTTCGAAACATTTATAATTAATTGACACAATTTATAAGTAGAGTATATAAAGGGTCCCAAAAATAATATCTTGTTTCCAAACTTAATTGCGATTCCAATTTCTATTGTTAAAATAAGAACTACCCCTGTAATATTAACATGAGAAATCAGAAAGAAAAAAGGAATCAAATTATGCACTATAAATATTTCTATGCTGTTTATTATGTAATTATAAAGTACATTATTATTACAATCCGAACATATTATTTATCAAGAATTCTTTTATGGTCACATACATTGACAATGTAAATTATTAATTGAAATATTAAAATGGTGGTATATTAAATAAATTTTGTGTGAAAACTTAAATATTGTTTCTCATAAAACACAACTTTATTTAAGACTGCAGTTGTTATTTTGTATCACTATCAAAAGAATTCATACCCATCAATCATATACGATATTTCTTAACACATAAATCACTATAGTACAATGTGATAAAGCAAAAACACATCATAAAACATTTTATGTGTATATAATTTGAAAAAATGTAAACAGGATTTTCAAGATACTTCACTATTCTCGATTTCTCAAGTTACTATTTTTACAAAAATTGGTTACACTTTGTTTATTATGAAAAAGAATTGGAAGCCAGTTAGACTAACCTTCGACTTTTATATTCATCTGAATCATAACTGGAGTCAGATGAATCCGAGAATGTCCTAGGACGAGGTTTTTGCTTCTGATTCCTTTGCTGTTTCGTATTTAACGTTTTTCTTCTGTTAACTACTTTCCTAGGAGGAGGTTTTTTGCTCTCTTTTTCGGTGTCACTATCATATGATGTGTCAGAATTCCACCTACGAAAATACAGGCTGTGATTATAGAATATTGTATACAAAAACGTTTCAAACAGAAACATCTCTTGATCAATTGATAATTGTTTGACATCAATGGATAATTATTTTATTTTAAGAATTTTATAATGCCAAAAAAGTTGAAATGAATTGCAATGTTATAAGTTTTTTCTCTCTATTTAATTGATATATTACTGTTCCGTTAAACTATAATGCAGGATATTTCTTATACAAAATTGAGAACAATAATGTCCATTCATATTACTTATGACAATAAAAAATAAAAAGAACAATAGCTTATGACAATAATCACTTCAAAACCTTTTGAAATAAATTTATTATATCTATTGATGTATCTAATAGTTCTTATAAACTAATAAACAATATTTTATCGATAAAAGAATAACCGCATATTATATAAATTGTAAATTTATAACACTTAATTAAAAAATAATTGTAAATTGAAACTTAATGAATATACTGAAGTATGTGAGCGCCCCTCTTTTAATTAGTTGAAATTTGTAATTGAGGAAGATCCTTATGTCATCGGTAACAGAGGTCTGACATAGCTCAGTGGTTACAGTGCAATCAATTTTCCTCAATATTAAAGTTCAACTAATTGAAAACTATTAAAAAAAATCAACAGTTTAAGCCCAAAACAAAACTGTCTTACGGTTTATTCACTGACTGTTTATAATTCTTTTTTTTACTCTCACTGGAATCACTGTCAGCATTTTGTAGTCTATCTGGTTCTTTCCTCGACCTCCCAGACCTTCTGATTCCATAAACTTCAGGGTTTTCCTCCCAACACTACAAATCAAATGTTGTTTAAATCATTACTTTTCATTGTACAATCTGAAAACTTCGAAATTACTTTGGTACTATGGATAAACATTATTCAACTATTTATTAATTTGTTAAAATAATAATAATGTTCAATAGATAGAGTAAATGTACTGAATAATCCAACTATGCCCAATGTTGTTCATGTTAAGAATAGAAAAGAAAATACACAGAAACAGGACATAATAAAGGTCTCCCACCCAGAAATCCCAATGTTCACGTAAATCCTCATAATGTTGCTTGTTTTTCGTTGTTTATATAGTGCAAGGAGAAATCCTGTGAAATATTTACAATGAAGTTACTGATATTAGTAATTTATTAAAAATACTACTAATGATCCATATCAAAAGAACATTATTACTAACAAAATAATGAGATCACAAACACACATACATCAATGGATTATAAATTAAAACATTTCTGCACATCCCTGCTTATATAGCACAATGGAAAACATTAATTTATTATTTAACATATTATTGAGTCATACATTCATAAAAATTGCTGTGCCATAAAAACATAAATAAAGACTGCGTATTATTTACAGATTTTTTTATCTCATATAATTGTGTCCATTTATTACATAGTGATATTTCAATTTCAATTTATTTCTATATTTTATTTTTCACCTGTTTAATATCACAGTTTTGTTTGGTTGGGCTACCACTGGTTGCTGATGATTTTGATTTATCCTCTGATTCACTACCAGATGATTTGAATGAATTTGAAGAACTTGAAGCTCCTGAATCACTGCAAAATAAATTGTAATCAGCAAAGTTGATTACATGCAACGAATAACAATTTTTTTTATAAATCATATAGATTACATTGATGATACATCAAAGCAATAATGAATGCATTATTCAATATTCATTCAATTCAGTATTCAATATTAAGTTTCATATTACAGATACTTTGAAATATTAATACAAAAAACTCATTGAGTTGTTGAATAAAACAATAATAGTTGTGTAAAGTACACAAAAGTATAACAAATTGGTAAAAATGTTTAATTACATAATTACCAAGAATTAGCACAAATCATTTTATGTTGCTTAATAAAATTGTTAATTCATAAATATAAATAGTTAATTTTAAGTTAATTTTGCAAGAATATTTAAAAAAATAATAACTGTCATCAAATTACAGATATCTACTAATTATTGTGCTATTTGGAGTATCCTAAAATTAAATAATCATATCAAGTTCTAATTTTTATCTATTTGATGTATCATGATTGGCATAGATGCATATGAAAGTGTCAATGTCTGTTGTGTGTACAGGTGTACACATATCTGTATACACTCTTGCATATGTATACCAGAGTTCTTGTTCTATAAATGAAGAATAAAACTATATTTACAATAGGTAAGGAAATAAGCCCTAAAAATTTCCTTTATATATAATACATAATATTAAACTGTTGGACAAATAAAAATTGCTGGACAGTTCTTATTATTAGGCCAACATTAAAAATAATTAAATTCAAACTACTTTTCAAAATGTTAAACACAAGATATTCAACATGGTTTTGTTCTGTATTTATAAATATGTATGGAAGTAATAAATAGAAGGAAATTGAATGTTTGCACTTTTATATTCTTCATAACACTATAAGAAGATTACACTCATAAAATGACAATGATGTAAATTTAAATTAATATAACTTAGCTAAATTGAAACTAAAATAATCAAACACTAATATCAATTTAATGTATGAACTCAATTGTAGCTCTTTTATGTTTCAATGTATACACTATTAAAAAGTAAATAAAAAATACAACTGTGTTTAACGCAACAATATATTATACACATCATACCTTTCTGAAGGTATAAACGGAGAAATATTTTTCAAAATATTAAAACAAAAACTCGTAAAGATTGAACCGATGATTAATAAATACAAATTAATTTGTTATATTTATATAGCACAAGACGCAAGGACTATTGTGTTGAAATATGAATTAATTATTCAAAACATACTAGTTTCCTTAATGCTACAGCACTGATCAGAAAATAAAATTTTATTATAATCAAATTCGTAATATTCAATGAAACACATATAAAATAAAAAATATTATGTTGGAAATATAACAATTTTAACAGAACATAAAGTTATTTACAAGAAGAAAGATTACACAATTATATTTTTTAATAGAATAGGGAATTTTGAAACAAATATGAAATACCCAAAACATGAAAATTTAAAAATGAACATCACTACCAGTAATATATGCAAGGAGTGAAACTGGAAACTAAGTTATGACCAACTTATAAAATGAATCAATGAAATATATTAATTTCAATTAATCCAAAATAATTATTTGTCAATTACTATTTATTTTCTTCGCTGAAACTTTGAAAAACTTGGTTTAAAGAATTCCCGAAACATTGCACTGTATTAATAGATACTCTCGAAGTTAATAATAAACTTAATTTAAATAAAGATAACACACCTGTCAGAACCCGAACTTCCTGATGCGGACGTTGAATTGTCACCAGCATTCCCTTGCTCTTTATCGCTTTCCGAACACGAATCCTCCCCGGAACCATCTTGTTGCTAAAATGTAGAGCAGAAGTTGAGAAAACAAAACTTATTCGCTTAAATACAACACGAATTAATAGAATTTTCATTAATAAAATTGTATATAACTGAGACAATAGGCTAAGTTGGTGAATCCATAAATTCAAGTATTATAATGAAAAATTACTAAGAAGATAAGGAGTATTTATTCAAAGGGTGATTATTTCATTAGAAATAAAACATGCTTATTATATGAGATTCATAACATTGTTTCAAAAAACACTTTCTCCAATATGAATTAATATTAAAAATAATTATAACTGAAGAAAACATAAATATTAAAGCCTAAAAAGTTAAAACCCTTAATGCCCATTATTTTCCATGTTAAAATAACCCAAAAAATAAATCTGAACCTCAGCAAGTCAGATCACAAATTGTAACCCCTTGACACAAAAAACAAGTCCAACTTAGAGTTAAAATTGCAAAAATGGGTCCCTCTCCAAATTTTAAACTTTTTTGCACGGAGGGTTACCTGTGGGTGCTAGCCATATTTATGTGAATATTTTTGTGGAACACTCATTATAAAGGGTTGAAAATAGGTATTTTCAGGATGTAAACAAAGTCTCACTAAACAACAAACCATGCCTTTTCAGAAAAAGTGTTCACACAATTTAACACATTTTACCAATCAATTCTACACAATAAAGGTACTAGATAAAGAAATTTATAATACGGAATTAATTTTAATTATTAGTATTAAGCGTATATCAAACATTTAAGAGGTTATATTAGGGTAAGGCAAAGGACACACGAGCTGGAACTATGGGTAAAAATTCTAATTAAATTAACATTAACAATCCAATAATAGCAACAAAAACACGAATACACAATTAAAATAATCACGATGGAACAGTTAATTTCCACATTATGTATCTTACCTGGGGCATGTTTGCATTAAAAGGATGTAATGCTACAGAATGCCTGAAACCGAACAAATCCCAGCACGGAGAAAGAAATAAGGAAGAACATTCGGTTTATATCATACCATAACTAAACACGATCAGTCTGTGTCAATATAAACGAGCCTCCTAACACACGGTCTCCGTCGCCCGACTTTCAACTATTTCGGAGGCAGCCATTTTGCCAACATATCAAACAACGAACGATTCATTTTTAAGCTCACCGATGAGAAATTTTACACTACTCCTAAAATCAGAAACAAGTATTTTAGAAGTGAAGACAAACAAAAAGGACGATGCTTTTTTGTCAGGTAGAAAGCAGGACTAAACACGCGTTAATGCTACCTAACACAACAGGCAGATATCTGCCACGGACGGTATTCTATCCTTGTATCCCTGACGCAACTACCCACAATCCAATGCGCTGATTACGTCGTCAACATTTAAAAGTCGTTTTAACTCTACAATTCCTCTAACATCAATTAATTTATCAAATAATCCGTGTATCTTTTCATAAATATCATTATACGCTTAATTGTGGAGCTCTATACTTTTTTATCATTTCCGATTAGAAAATCGGACTTAATACAACAATAATTATAAGCAGAAATTAGAGCTGTTAATTTTTTAATTATTTTTTATTGGATATATAATGACAATCCATTGATGACGTTTAATATCGTATGCTTCTACTAACCGTCACTTTCTGTTTTTAAAATATATAATTTCAAATTAATTGAAATAATTGTTTTATTTTGGCTCGCAAATTTATATTACCATATTTACATTGCTTACCCTGACAAAAAGTAAATTTTATTGTAATAGAATGCTACGAATGTTCCATAAAATTCAAATTAAGTTAATTAGTCCCCTAGATACTCAAATCAAATTTAGGGAGGGGCCCCCTTTTGGCTTTCCGTAGGAATATATAAGGCGGTTGAATGCTAGTACTTGTTAATCCATATAAGTTCGATGAAATTTCCCCACGGTCATAAAATAAAAATAATTTCGAATTTGTCGGTAAAAATGATTGATAACTGATTTTTCTAAATAAAACAGTAGAGTACGATTTTGGGTATATGGAGAGTTCATACGATATTTTTTATTGGAATAATAATTTCAAATAATAAAACATTTCATAATGAATGAAATAAACATTATTAGAACATTTTTATGGGTCACGGGCGTTAACTCATTACAGAATGAAATAGTAATAGTTAGCCGATAATATAGTTATTAGCAAATGATTTCTTCTAACCTCATAGTGAATTTTATTTATTTACTCACCTCTTGTAACTAAAATATTTCAAGTTGAGTGGGATTCAACTCTGCGAAATTTTCGTACAACATTTTTTTCTCTTCGAGATATTAAACTAATTATTAATAATCTTTTAAGTTGCTAAAGTTCAACACAAATTTTGGGAAACAATTTGAAACTGGCGTTGCAACAAATTAAATGTAAGCTTAGCCCCCACGATTGAAAGGGAAAAAGAATGTTTTTATGCAAATCCATTGCCATTTCGATCAAGAGAAATAAGGAATTACTAAATTAATCGAAACAAATTCTGTTGTTCTTTATTAAATTGATCATTCCTGTACTGTTTATGTAACAATTAATTATCTTTTTAACCGGTGTCAATTACATCACAAAGGTTTGGCAAAGAACTCCTTTTAATTGTGGATTTCTTAACCAATATCTATATTGAGCAAATTTTAGTCTGCATATTACCTTTTATATCATAAACATATTTTAAGAACATACATTTAATATACGTTATTATTGTTGCATTACACTTACATGCCTCAGGTTTTAAAGTATCCCATTAAACATTTTAAAAAATCAATTTTTCCTTATGACTGCTATTCATTAACCACTATTAACTAGAGCTTAAAATAGATACCCCAATATCTTTTCCTCATTTCTTCTAAGAATAGACTATATCATCATTGCAAATGGGGACATTAAAACTGACCGAGATATAAACATTTTAAATAAGAGACCGGGTATTTGGTAAAAAATAAGTAATTGCGCATATGTGTACAATGAAAAACTCGAAATCACATATAAGATCAGATTTAAAAATTAATTGAAAGTTCAGCAGGGATATTAATAGAAAATAATACGATTACAATATCTTATTACCAATAAATATTTAATATACTCAATATTAATTTCACAACCCTAAAACAGATGTTTCCGATAAAAGTCAAAATTAATTTTACTTGTACATGTTCTTGTAACATAATGAATATACAAAATAAAAAAGTGGATTTTAGCCGATGTGTTTTCTTTCATTGTCGAAAGAGTATATAAGAACTACGATAAAAAAATAGAAAATATAATTTTCTAAACGTGTTATCGGTTTAAAACAGTTGTTCCAAGTAATAACGAATCACTCGCGTACGTTCTTGTAGAAAAGAACAGTCCGGTAAATTGACACTGGAAAATCGCTATAATAATAGAAATATTACATTATGTTATTGATCATTTTTGTGGCATAGAATTTAATCTTGGCGGCGTTCTGTATTCAAACGCGCCAACTCTTATGTCCACACCAATAATGCCTGTGGCCTAACCTTTCAGTAGGCGTTTGGTTAGCTGCCTTGACAGTGCAAATGGTCTATTACAAAACCAATATTAGCATTAATTTAATTTAATATATTGTGTTATGTTTTCAAAAACTTGAATTTGTGTCTGTGGTACAGTTTTTTTCTATCCCGGAAAACGGAGTAAGTGTGTTCCATTAAAGTAAAGGCCGCTTCAATAATTATTATACCCATTGTAAGTAATGGGGGGTGTAAGTAATGATACCGAAAGGGATGTTTTAAAACAACACCAAGATCTTTGCAAAGCATTGAATTTGGACAAAGCATCAGCCTGTGAAGGATGGAAGTTGTTCAGCAAAGTATATGACTCATATCTCTTAGATGTAAGTTATTTAATGAAATTAAATGCTAGTATTGTCAGTATAGTAAAGTGAATTCATAATCACTTTAAGTGATTTAAGTGTGCTTGTGTTTTAAGTTGAAGGTAGTGTTTATTTGAAAGTACAAGGTAGTTTTGAGAAAGGCCTCCCTGTTTTCTAACTGAATTTTTTTTTTTTTTGTCTCTTTTATTGTTACAACTGTAAAATTATACAATAAGCAACATTGATGAATTCACTAGCTACAATAGTCTACAATTAGAGGAGAAACCCACTAGTTTCCCCCCCTTTTTTTATTAAAAATAATATTTTTATATATAATAAATAACAATTTATTTTTTATTTATTTATTTTTTTTTTTTTTATTATTTATTTTAACTGAATGTTAAATGAGTAATTTAAAGGTGTTTTGCTATACTATGAAATTGTGAAATATTACCTTTTAGTATTTCCTATCTTTTATTTTAGAGACACTAATAATTGAAAGTCATTTTTGAACATTATATTACATTATTTAGATTTCCTTATATTTATGATTGATATTATATATCAATCAATTTAATTTGTCGTAATTTTTGTGGTTTTCTGCCCCGACTCACCTATTTGGTCTTAAACTGGAGTGGTTTTAGCTTTTCGCTATCATCAAGTATGTCATCAGTAATATTGTGAGATTCTTATGCATATTGCCTGTTGATGACAAATTCTGTCAACATTTTTATTAACAGTGCAATGACACAACCAAACCCTCATAGAATCCCAAATAAAAACCCTAGGTATAGGTTATGTATATTAAAAGTACTTAAGATGTTAAGACATGTGCTTCTAAAAGAATATTATTATAATAATCCCAATATTAAAGAAAGAAGTACAAGTTTTATAATGATAAAAATATGGATAAATAACATTTGTTGTTATGTGAAATTAATAAATAAATGTGTGATTAGGTGTAGTAGGTTATAGCAGTGACTTGTTGACACAGCCTTTTTCCATTAACATTTTGCCTGATATTTTTTATTAACACTTTATTGTTTCATTCTAAAAATTACTAACAAATTTTGAATGCTGACCCTAAGGAGATGACATTCTAATGTTGCTAAATTTTCTGTTTCAATTTCAGGGAGAGCCACTACATTGGTTAGGTTGTGCCATTTATGTAGCAAGTCGACGCGCTGCCGTACCAACTGTAGGAAAGTCATCTGTCCTTGTTCAGGGAAATTTAGTTAATTTAGTTAGACTTCTAAAACACATTAATATTAGGTAACTGTTATTTTATATTGCTGAAATGTAGCTTCATATGATAATTTTTAAAAACGTACATTTCAAGAAATGATGTAATATTGTTATTATTTTGTGATGATGGTATAAATGTAACTGATTTCTGTTGTTTGTATGTTTAATACATTTTAACAATGTTGATACATTTTTAATTTTCTTTTTGGTAGTTAATATTAAAACTTATTCATTTTATTTGAATGACTATTAACTATTTTATATACATAGACCCGTATTAATACATTTAATACTTTATGCTTAAATATAAGGAATGCATTTTATTTTCATTTTTTGTAATGTAAAAATAATTACATATTATTAATTACATTTATTAAATGTTCTTTTAGTTTAATTGATTTCTTTACCAAAGTGAAGAAGTGGGGTGAAATGATGAAAGCTTCAGAAGACATAACACTACGACTAGTTCAATTGGAGAGGAGTTTCACTGTTTCTTTATCTATTTTCAAACGTTTCCAACCGATTTTTTATGACATGTTTGGGGACCCATCTGTAGAAAATATTAAGCTAACAAAGTCTAAAAAATACCGGTTTGTATTTACATGTTATACCTCCCTTATTGTTATTATTTATGGTAAATATATATTTATTTTTAAATATCAATAATCCATAATTTTTTCTCAATTTTCATTTTATAAATCATTATATTAAGTATAGGTTATATTATATATTTTCTGCACATATCGGTATCAGGCACAATTGCACAGAAAATAAGTGATGTTAAGAAAACGGTTTAGTTTTAAATTGTTGGTTTAGTGAGTATAACTGCTTGCACTTATTTCATGTTTACCTCAAACCATTGGTATAAAATGAATGATAATTTTAAGTATTTTACATTTTTATAGGGTCCAACCAGCAAGTCTTTTGAAAATTTTTGATTTTACATGGACATTATTTGTGTGTGTAAAATCACGCTTCCCAAAAATAAGTGATGATTTGGTGACTTGTCTGTATCTTTTACTAGCCTGCTGTGATTTCATATATATCAATGCTTTGATTTCTGGAAGAAAGGACATTACAAACCCGTCATTTCCTGGTCAGTTAGTGGTGGATTTTCTTTATTATGTATTCTAGTGTGTTTATACATTTGAGCATTGTTTATTTTCTGAATGTTCAGAACAAAGTACTTGTTGAATATGCTAAAATTTTATTTGGTATTGTAATCCAACTAGAACCATTTATATATATATATATGCTGTTCAATTTCAAATAACATGCAAAATTTAATTTTGTCTTCTTTTTTTTTTAGAAATAGCTATCAATTCATCATATTCAGAACATTCAGAAATGCCGTGTATCATTGATCACCTGTGTGAAAGACATCATGGAAAAAGTGTTGATGTTAAAGCCATAAAGGAGTATCGTTGGAAGGAACACATTAAATTTTTATTTTCAACTAAAGTAAGGTCAATAGTAGGGGTATAAACTAGTTCATGAATCATAAGTTTTGTCCGTTAATGTTATATGACATATAATTTATTATAACAACCAATTTACACAAATACACATAGACCCTGGAATACATGTTTATTGGATATTCACAAAAATATGTGGATAGAATACATAGACTCTACTGATTTGTGATGTAATACTAATCAAATACCTATGTATCGTATACAAACCATGTCAATCACCTACTACTATATATTTTTACATGCATGCATCATACATATATTTTTTTTACAGGTTTTGAGGGGAGATTCTAACCTTCTCTGTGATATTCTGGAAAACAATAATTTTGAATTCAATTTTAAGAATATCAATAGGACTTATGATGATTATGTCCTTAGTGTTGGAGACTTTGATGAAAGAATTTTTCTTGGTAAAAATAATCTCATTAAAATTGGATTGAATTATTATAACACACAATGGAATTCTTATGAGACAAATGTTATTGTTTTGGTGATAATCAAAATGTCTGTCATATGTGGCTTACTTAGCCTACCATAGATACAATATTCTGTCTATACTACTTTGTTACATATTTCAAAGTAGAGTTAACTAAAACATTGAAAATTAAGAACAAGATATAGTCTGTTAATTATTTTCAAAAAATGTCTGTTATCTTTCAGGTATAACTTTTTATATTAGGTGTACATTGTATTAGGTGTACTTTGCTTCCACCGTTTTACAATAGATGGTTTGTATTGGTCAGTGGTGGTTTAAATGAACAGATGTAGACGTTATTACAATAAGCTTGGGCATTTGTCAACATAACCCCATCAAAACATTAGTTGATTTGTATCCGCTTTGTAAAGTTATTCTCGATTGAAAGTGTTAGTTTATGAGTCAAAATGTTATAATTTGCGGGAAGTTTTAATTTTCTGCTTCAACATGAAGAAATCTGCGGCTAAGGCTCATAGAATGCTCTCAAATCCTTATGGTGAGACTACTATTAGTGGTAGAACTGAATATTTACAGCTCTGAGGTCATGCGTAGTGACGGGCTCGGCGTAGTGTATTATGAGCTTTGAAACAATTGCAGGCGCTCTATATCGAAAGCAATTAATGCGTTTGAGTGGAGCATCGAAGGAAAAACGGCTGCAATACAAGGAAAGACACGACAAAGTGGTTTTGAAAATTGACATTGGTCAGTCTCATGTTGGACAACCGATTAAAACGTAGTTGAAGACGGTGAAATGGGAAGTGCTACTCCACCCGCCGTATTCTCCTTCTCCACATCTTGGACTATCACTTGTTTTCATCAATGGCACACGACCTAGCTCACCAGCACTTATGTTCTTATGAACAAGTCAAAAATTGGATCAATACGTCGATCGCCTCAAAAGATGATCATTTTTTCGACATCGGTACACCTATTGCGCTATATAAATAGTCAATCATCATCATCGACATCGGATTGGAACACTACCCGAAAGATGGGAGAAAGTAGTGACCAGTGATGGACAATATTTTGAATCGTAAATGTATAACCAGCTTTTACAATGAAGCCTCGAATGTTGGAAAAACGGTGGAAGCAATGTTGTACAGCTAATAAATAAACTCGTATTTATTCAGAAATATGTGTATTAAAAATTTTTGAAACTAATATGCACATACAATTCATGAAACTAATGTTAAAGTATACTACATTTTTTACTTTTTTCTGTAGGAGACTTCAAGAGGACACATAATATTACAGCAAGTGAAGAGAAATCTCTAATAGGTATGCCGTCATTGAGATTTGTTTTCGTTTGCCTTTATTATATATATTTACTGTATGTATTTTTTGTTATTATTATATTGTTGTAAGTCCGTAGGTCAGGTTCCCCTCGTCTTTCAGTAGTCGTCTTCCCGATGTCTCCAGGCACGGCCTCGGGCTCCCCTCGTTTGTCGATTGTCGTCCTTCCGATGTCTCCAGGCACGGTCTCGGGCTCCCCTCGTCTTTTGGTAGTCATCTTTCCGGTTTCTCCAGGTCCCGGTCTCGGGCTGACCTACTCTTCTGGTAGTCGTCCTCCCGATGCCTCCAGGTCCCGGTCTTGGGCTCCCCTCGTCTTTCGGTAGTCGTCCTCCCGTTGTCTCCAGGCCCCGGCCTCGGGCTCTCGTGTTCCGGTTCCTCAGCCGGCCTTCCTCCGCTCGGTCGGACCCTCGGGTCCCCTGCCCCGACCCCCGCTAGCCGGTCTGCAGCCCTCACCGCACCCCTATGCACCGCTCTTCCAGGTTCTTGTCTCCCGGCCTACCCCCCGCCTACAGAGCTCTCGATCTCTTTGTTCTGCCGGGGTTTTTTCCGTTGCAGGGCCTTAGATCTTTGCAAAGCAGTGGGGTTGTGACGGAAAAATTATATAGCTGGCGGTCTCCTTTATATCTTCCCTTCTTCGAATACGGTGGGGAGGCTACCGAAGAATTATATAGCTGGCGGTGTCCTTTGTCCTTTAGGAAGCGGTGGGGTTACTTGTACACCTGGCGGATCTTTCCCCTAGTTTCCCAGAGTGTTTTATATTGAATATATTTAAATATTTAATTTGTATACATTATGTTTGAAAAATTATGTACTTGTTTATAGGTTGTTCAGTAACAGTCAGTGGTGAAACAAGCAATGGTAATACACAACAACAGAGTTCAAATTCCCAAAATGATACATCAGAGTCTAAAAATCTAGTGGATTCACAAACGAATAAGGTAAAATGGTTTACTGTACACTTACTGTATTTTTATTTTCTGAAGTTATAGAATGATAATTGTCTAATGCTATCTCTTGTAATAGAATGTGCCCATGACACCATTAACTGGCCGGATGTATCTAGAGCATAAAGTTGCTTCTTGTGAAACTACAGCTGGACAAACAATAAATAATCTTCAAACAATGTTATGTGGAAGAGAGGCAACTCCATCTGAATCTTTTCTTAAACTTATTAGGTATAGTAATATGTAGGAAACTATAACACTATTTAAAATGTAGTTCATCATTTTTTTTATTGTATCAATAATTTTTTTTATTTAATTGAACTATATGTGAGCACTTTTTGGGGGTGAATATATATTTTAGTAGTGCATATTATTATTTATTGAAAATAATAAGGAATGCATTTACTTATATTGTTCTGCCGTCTGTTTCAGGTCATGTGATTCTACCCCTAATATTGAACATTACATTGCCT
Source organism: Lethocerus indicus (assembly GCA_019843655.1). Lineage (NCBI taxonomy): Eukaryota > Metazoa > Arthropoda > Insecta > Hemiptera > Belostomatidae > Lethocerus > Lethocerus indicus. The sequence goes on along the minus strand of JACDQD010000001.1, from coordinate 49,132,205 downwards.
CATTAGTTGAAACACTGAATAGAAAATTATTACAACGTTCTAAAGATTTGGCTAACATGAGTCCAGAAGTGGTTGACCTAACTATTGATCTTGCTGAAAGATTGTTCTTCAAATTAATGGATTCCATTTTGGCAGCGGAAGTTGAAAAGTCATCATTTGATGCAAATGTACTTGTATTTTATTTTTAGCTAGTTGAAGTGGTTATTTTTTTAAGCTGTCATTATAACTATATTATTTTATCCTAATTGAATTTGGATAGTGTTTGTAGTCCAACTGATGTACCCATCTTTTGAAAGACTTTCATTCTACACTCTAGGCAACATAACATCTGAGGTCTCAAAAATATGTTTTTTCGTACTTAAATAAAATCTGGGATTATGATAAATATAGTTTGTTTTTATGGGTATTTTTTCTATGTAAAGTAAAACTTCAGATAATTTAGTACAGCCGTTTTCAGGTGATGCCAGAACAAACAGATTTTCAAGATAATTTGTATAGATAAAAGATTTTGATGCTATTGACTGTAAAGATACCCAATAGAGATAAATATCGGAGCATGGACCTAATCTCAGAAACAACAGTCCAAGGTGACCCCCCCCCTCTGTTAACTGTCACTACGCGGTCTATTTTCATTAAACATATTTAGTTAAAGATATTAGTTTTTTTACTGAAGCAAATTTTTAATAGTGGAAATTGAATTCTACCATTTCTGTCCCCCCATTAAATTACAACTGATTCTTTTTCATTTATAATGTAGTTCAGTCAAGATATAATTATGTTACACTCAAACAGGCAGGCAAAGTGAGACTTTCAATTTTAAATATATATATTGAATATTTATTTGACAATTGATATAGTAGGAGGACATTTTTCTTTGTTTATATATTTTTCTTGAAAGATATATATTAATGATTTTTTTCAGCTTCTACTCACACAAGAAATATTTCACAAGACCTTGTTTGCCTGTGCTATGGAAATTGTTTTGTTCTCGTATGGTGATATCTGCCCATTTCCATGGGTGTTGCATGCGGTTGGTCTTACTCCTTACCACTTCTATAGAATTATTGAAATAGTGGTTCGGACAGAAGCTGTTCTCACTAGAGAGATTGTAAAACATTTAAATACGGTATGTAATTTTATTTGTAAGCATTATATATATATATATATATATATATAAAATAAAATGTAATTATTAAATTTTGGGTGGGTCAGTCAAGGTATTGAGCATGCATCTGGGGTGGTTTGAATCTGTCTGTGCCATTGACGTTTGTAAAATTAATCATAAGTGGGGGGGGATGAAGAAATAAGTTCTCCCTCTGTATCACATTAATGGAGCATCAGTGGCCCATGGTGTAGGGATGTGCACCTGGGGAGCCAGAGGTTCAAGTCTACCGGTATGCCATGGGTATTAAATATAAGTAAGGGTGGTGATTGATTAACCCTAGATCACTCACTAGATCACTTGGACCTAAAGAATCAGTTAAAAGCATGCATATCAGCAAAAGCACAAATTGCACGCAAAATAAAAAACGCAAAAAAAATATCATGTTTTATTTCATTCTGTTTTTATTCATAGGAAGTACATTCCATTTACACATACTTTTAATTTTATTTAGGGGCCGCAGTGGCTCACTGGTTAAAGCAGCTATTTAAGACACTGTAGGTAGCTGGTTTAATTCCAGTTCACAGTTAATGCTGTGCCCTAGTTTATTGGTAACTGGTAATTTCAATTCCCCAGTCCATGACTCATAAGTGTAAGTGGTACAGATTCATGTTTGGGGGTTCTGGTATTTCTAAATCCAATTTATATTTTTAGATAGAAGAAACAATTTTGGAAAGTTTGGTTTGGGCTAGAGATAGTCCATTGTGGAGAGGTATCATTGATTCTACTCTGCCCATTCCGTCTTGTGAAGATGTTAGCACCCAACCAATGTTTTCTGACACAGATTCCAATAATACAGATTGTGGAATTGATAAAGAGACGTCTAATACTGAAGATAAACTTACTTTGCTTGCAGGTATGTTTTAATGTTAGTTGTTTTTTTTTAGAATCAAATATATTTAAAAATGTACATTTTATCTATCGTAAAACTGTCTGAACAATAGAATGTAATGTAATTTAAAGAAATGTTATTGAGGGGCCTCAGTGGGTTGGGACGTGCATTTGGCCATTCGAATCCACCCAGGTGAATGGTGATAAACCTGACATTTGCCATGGATGTTAGCTTGTAAGCTAGTCCATAAGTAGGGACCGTGATCATAAGTCGCCCCTGCAATCACGGATAGGGCACATAACAATTAACCCTTTCGCTACTATGAGCCACTACGCTCATCGACGGTTGGCATCGCGTAGCGCGCAGTGATGGCTCAGCTTTCACTCAAGTACTGTGGTGGAGAACCCGCCCGTAAGCGAAAGGGTTAACCACTGATTGCACCCTATCGAAAAAATGTAAATGATAAAAAAACATTATTGAATGTAGACATTGTTGTACCCTATTGTCCCAGTAAATCAGTGTAGCAAATAATAATTATAACAAGAATTTGATTTCAGGTAAGGAAAGTATACTCACTCAATCACCTGGAGGACCTTTGTTTGAAAAATTTTTGTCCCCACGACATTTGTCCGGTTTAAAACGGGATTTAGATGATAACAATATAGAAAACAAATTATTAAATGATGAACATAATTCTTCTGATGGCCCATCTTCATCCAAAGTACTGGCAACTCAGAAAAATGGAGGTATTTTATATATTTTACACATACACATTTAGAAAGTTTAAAGTTCCTTGTTAATTCCAGTTTAGTTTTCTTCATTATTGACTTTTCTCATCTTGTGAATTTTTTTATCTATTGAGGTATAGGTTTATCTGTGTTTTGCTATTTATTAAACATTATGAATATAAATAAAATAGCTTACTTTGCTATGCGTTTTGGCAAATACTTTATTTTTAAAATTTATTGTCTTGATAATTAATTAATATATTAATTAATATATTAATTAATATATTAATTGAAACATTAGTTTAATTAAGTTCTTTCTCTTGGAACCAATAACTGTTTGTTATTAAACCTAATTTTAAGTTGGAAATGTAAATAATAACAATTAATTAAATTTGGTTTAGAAAATGGAGTATCTCTGCAATTCCAGGAGTCTAACAAACAATCAAAAGAAAACAAAAAACCAAAACGAACAGGAGCAATTGCATTATTCTTTCGAAAGGTATTTTGAGTGTTTCTAAATAAGAAGCTTTTCAGTGAAACAGAAAAAAATAATTAAACTGAAATGTTCTTTTATATACATATATATATATATATATATGCTAATTTCTCTTTCAGTTTTATTATTTGGCTTCAGTTCGTATGGAAAATATGTGCAATCAACTCGGATTGACAGATAGAGAACTAAGGTTGAAGATTTGGACTTGCTTTGAACTATCAATTGTGAACCACATTGGCTTAATGTTAGATAGACACCTTGATCAGATACTTATGTGTGCTGTATACGTAATATGCAAGGTAATATACTATAATTAATAATGAGATTGTTTTGAAAAACAAAAGCATTATATTTTAATTTAATTTTGAAATATAATGATATTATTTCAAGATTGTCTCACCATAAAACATATCCATTTTTAGATTGTTGGGCCTGAGAAAACATTTACAGATGTGATGAAATGTTATAGAAATCAACCACAAGCACAGTCTTGTGTATATAGGGATGTATTAGTAGCTCCAGACAGGAATTTAGAAGGTAGATTTTATTGAAAATATGTAGAAATTTATTGAATACTTAAATCAGTATTTTTTATTACTAAATTATTCTCGAAATTTTATGGGAAAATAATGTGTGAAAACATGCATGAATGTTTTCATCACACAATGATTGTTTCTTTTGATTTATTTTATTAAGGATTGCCTGGCATTTCCTCATCTATTTATTCACCTGCTCGTTTTATATTTTTATTGTTCACTGCCCTGATATTGGTATTATTGGTGGATAAATAGTAAGGTTGATAACTCACAGGAGGCACTTATGGTAGCAAGCTTGATTCTTGCTAATGTTGTGCACTGGGGTTAAATTATGTTTATAGAGTTAATAGTAAATAAAACAGTTTTGTTTTATTTATTTCAATTTTTTAATTGTTTATGCACTAGTTGTAATGGCTTTGGAGCTGGTACTAAACATCGATTGGACATAAATATTCACTTGAGGTGGCACTAATAATAGTACTATTCTAGTTTGTTTGATATGTTTGCATTATTTATTTCAGATTTGAGGAAAAATGAAACTTTGTCAAATGAAACAGAAAAAAGGGGGGATTTGATAAAATTTTATAATACAGTTTATGTCAGAAATGTCCAGAGTTTAGTTTTGAGATTTAAGGATAAAAATGCGACAGAGGTATGAAAATGCGAAAAAGTATTAATTTTTTAGTATTTGGTTATAGAAAATGATATTATGCATAGATTATATTGTTGTATCCAGGGTGAAAGAGTGGTGCTTTCTCCATTGCCAGTAAGTAAATCTGTTGCACTAAATTCACCTCGTCGTGTATCAGATCGACATTCTGTCTTCCTAAGAGCACTTGGCCAAGAAAAATCTAATTCGGTTTCGCCAAGTCATTTGAGCTATTGCTTCAATCAGAGCCAATCAAAGGTAATTAATTTTTTAAATTATTTTTTGGACTTTCTTGCAATTTCCAGTTTTTAATTGATATAGGTATTAACTTTATATACAAAATAAAATCTTGAAATGTATTGATGTAATTAGATAAATTTCTTTTCAGTTTTCATATCTTAGGTAGAATGGATTATTCATTTTTTAATTTCCAGGATTTACAAGCAATCAATAACATGGTCAAGCGTGATGTATTCCGTATTGGCAAGAAACTACTTCGAGATGATGATTGTGAAATACAAAATTGTGAGAAAAATAACAGAGTGATAACTCGAAAAGTTCAAGGCCTTCATGTTGATAGATTGGCTGCTAAATTACAATAATTTTCTAGGTATTTTTTATAAACATTACGTTTTTATTAAAGAAATGTCGTGTTTCAATTTTTTCTGGTTTATTTTCATATTAATATTTGTTGTAGAGCCCTATCACATGTTTTAGGGTTCATTTAATTAAACTATCATGTCTAGCATACTTTATCAATTCATTTTGCAATTTTATAACGATTTGAATTCATTTTATTAGCATTATATTCAATTTTTAATGATAATAACTACTGAATAACACCATATCGTGTTCAGGGGAAAGAAGAAAAATCACTGTTAAAACAAATTATATGTTTTAGTCCATCGCAAAAGAATGACTTTTTCCTTTTCTGTTAATTTTATGTCTGTACAGTAAAGGAATAAAAATAATTCATTTTATTGAGTGTTATTTTACTAAATTTTGTGCAAAATGTTTTGGTTATATTTCTAGAATTTTATATTTATTTCTTATCAATGTCGTTATGTCTTCTTTAAGTCAAACATTGTATAAACTATTAATTAGTAATGAGAGTATTCTTGTTTCAGGTGTTTAACAATTACTTCTTGAGAATTATGGTGAATGGAATCTTTCAAGTTATTAGCTGTCTATTCTAATTTAACATTAAATTAGTAATTTACAATTAGTGTATTTATATTGTTCAAGAGTTTTATGAAAAAATAATGAATAAGTTAATATTTATAAAATAATATTTTGGTTGTTATAATTGGCGCTAATTATGAATTTAACTAATATTAGAATTATAAATCCATAATGTAGCAAATTGTTATTTCTTAAATTAATTGATCAATATAATATTTACAAATATTAATAATTTGATCCTGAAATAAACCATTCTAATGTATTAATAATAAGGTACTGTTACAGTCTAAAGTCACATGTATTCATACAAAATAATGTACATACAAATGTATTAAATAAATAAGTTTTGTATCATTAAACAATTTATTTATGAGTTACAAATATGAAATTTATATTGTCGGAAAGTATAAATGAATGTTTAAAAATATTACACATAGATAGAAGAGTTATGCATAATTGCAAATCAAAAGCAATAGCAATAGAACATGTCAATACTTGACTGTAAATACATTAATAGTACATGAACAACACAAAAAAGTACACAATTAGAAATATAATTAAAACCAACTTAATTAATCTTTATTAACATCAATTTATTTCAAATTACATAATCAATTCACAAAAATCAATCAAATCACAAAAGCAATTTTTTGTTGGACCACAGAGGCTCAATAACTACATATATTTCAAGCCATTGTGCTTGCTGGCAGTTGGAGTTTGATCAACATCTTCCTTGATATAAAGGTTTAAACCATGGCATATGCATAGCTTACTAACACATGACAATGAGGGGGGGGGTAACTAAGCAGGCCTTTCAACATAGCTTTTAATTTCTAAAGCGATATTAAAATCTAAACATTTGAAATACAAATATAATTTTTCTAATAGTATTGTTTTAAAACAAATTAATTTACAAAGATTGATAGCATTTAATATAAGAGTCGACACTGTCAATACCATTAATAGAACACGATATCCAGAGTTCAATTCCTCCCCCCGAACATACAGATTCATTTAAATAAATAGATGTATTAAATGTATGAAACAAATAATTAATATTTTTTATAGATAAAAGAAGCTTGTATTTTACAATATCAGAATATGTATTAAGAGGTTCTAGCCAAGATATTTTGACATTGTTTTCAACAAAAGTGCATGAAACATTAGTTACGGGTGCAGGGAAAAACCATTTCTTCCAATGATAGTGGTTATAAAAGAAAAAAGAATACGTTTTATCTATAGCTTTTTCTAATATAGGCACTATGCTATTATCCACAACTGTATCTTGATACATTCTGTAAAGGTAAGCAGGATTATGGCAACATTTAACAGCAGGAACTAATTTTGTATTTTTTATTTTTATCTGTTTATCCCAATGAAGGTTATGAATTCCACCGAAAAGAGAATGGTATTCTGGATGGGGAAGTGTATATTTTTCTTCCTCATTTGTCCAATGCCAATATGCAAAGTAGCTACCAGGGACATGAGAGACAGCATTCAATGGTGAAACATTTTTGTAATTTATGCCATAAGGAAATAATTCAATGACAGAAGTCCCCAATGGCATAAAAATTGCTAATATCATAGCTGAACCATGCATACCCACAAGAAGTTTTGAGGATGATATTAATGAGAGTATTTCATAAGTAGAATTGCACGATACATCTATTTTGCTAACTGTAATATCATTGTTGTATTTTTGCTTTAATATATGTTTTATTTTGTGTGCAATGAACTCTTCATTTAAAATTTTTCTGTTTATCCTTCTACTTATTAATGTATACACTTTTGGAATTGTATGAGGCCTTATTTTATATTGCTTTAAGACAAAATCTGCAAATTGATGTAATAATGTTCCAGTCATAGTTGATCGCTTTGGTCCTTGTGGTCTGTTAAATCCATACTGGAAAAATATACTTTTAGTTGAAATTCCTGTTCGACTGCTTCGAAAACACACTGTTGTGTCATTACTCAGATGTGGTAATGAAAATGGCTTCAAGTGTGAAAATATCTTATACCAATCTAAATATGGCCCCACTTTATGCCCATCGATGAAAACTAAACTGTAGAACAAAGCACAAGCAGAAATATTTCCAGAGCATAATTCACTGTATGTTAGATATAATGGGAGAAGATCATCATGAATAATATGCATTATATTATCAGGCTTGAATCTCCAAAGTAAAAATGCTGCATGATTTACAAATAAAATATTTTTAAGTATTGGGTGGTTTGCTGAAATAAGAGATAATGGTAAATAATCATTATGGCCAATAACTGAAGAGCCTTTAATTTTTTTTAATCCATCCTTATCTTTGATTCCTGATAAAACAGACTGATTTGTTAAAACAAACAAGAATTTGAAGTTCAAATGATAGCACAGATTTTTGAAAGAACACATTCCATCATTTTGGCACCATAATGAAGATGATAACTGCTCACTTTCAACATGTCTGATATGTTCATGATAACATGAATTGATGTTATCGCATTCAAAACTAAAACTGTAATAAATATAAATACCTATTATTATTACAAAGACAACAGAATTGATATCAGCTTTTGAAAAGTGATGTATATAATGTAATGAAAACATTGGTTCCCGCTGAATAAAATTTGTTCTTTTACTCGAATTTTTTGCATACAACAGAATCAAATGAATATGAATATTATAAAAAATGAAAGGTACACTGACAAAGGAAAACTCATGGCTGTAATCAATTTACATACATGCAATTCTTATCTAGTTAATCGAATCTCAGTACGAAATCGATCATTACCTCGTGCCTCCATTGAAAATTATACATACACAAGTTTATTTTTTCCTGAGTTGAGGCACAACATGCCTCAAAATATCAACACCAACTCTGCCGGTTTCAACAATTCACTAAATGAAATTTATCAGTGAACTGGAAACGAATATTAGTTTCGTCATATTATCCTCTTCATTTTAGGAAGATAAAAGAAAACGAAATTAAAGACTGCGCATTGAGGAAGGTTAAAAATGTCTCAATACAAGTTTCACATGAAAAAATGGCCGACATATCTAGGAATCGACAACTGTCTCTTGCCAACCTTCGCTTATTGAATCCTAGTAGTAGGTATTGAAATATAGTGATTATGTCTTCCTTTTGTTAAAGCATTAGAATTTTGAGTTGATATAATTTTTACTTGTTCTTATGTCAATTATACAATACTATTATAAACATTTAACATTTAATATTAATTTGATTCTGGAAAAAAAATGACGCTTAATCATTAAATTATAAAACATCTACGAGATGATTAATATCGTCCAATCAAAACGATGTTATTATTTTTGTAGTTAATTCTATTTAAATAGATAAAAATTAATTCCTTACAAATTAGTATATATTACAGCAGAATGAAAATGTCAAATTTTCATTATTCCACTTCAGGATTTCTCTGACAACAGCGCTCTCTGCCGGCCTCTGTTTGAGGTATATACGATTTAACCGGCTTCGCTTTTTCTACTGTTACCTGGCCGATTAGGGTTTCTGTTAATTTCGTCACTTTTCGGACCTTTTATCGAGGTATGTGAGTATGTTACAATCAGCTCAGATCAGAATACTTGTGCAAAGAAACATTTTTATGTTTCATTCTTCTCTTGGAACTAGCTATCCCTTGCCTCATATCTTTTGACAATGTCCAGCGAATTGGTGGAGTCCTTCCTGAATTATAAGCCAAGCCAAGTTATTGTTATCGATTTCTTATTATTTACAGCATTTTGTTTGTCACATTTAGTTTTACAAATTATTATTTGTTGTATTACTACATAAATCGGGGTGAATACAATTGGTTTCTGTGCCACTAAATACATTATTAAACTTTGTTTCAGTTATGAAACGAATTCATTTAATATCTATCTGGAGTTGAGAATAAAAATAAAATAACTAGTCCTTTGTAACTATTTGATGTTAGTGGATTCATTGAAATCAATTAATGATTAGATTAAATATGAGGCATTGAGTGAAGATAATGTTATAAAATTGTGATCCTAAACATAATTTAGGAGTTAACAATAACCTGCATGTATTGTGTCTAATTAATCTTTCCCTGAAGTCTCAATGAATTATAATGTGATTGTAAGAGGGTAACCCTGTTTGGTTCTGATTTAATTTCTTGTTTGTATTGTAAATATTGTCAAGCACAACCTTATTAGTGGGATTAAAAGGAATATTTAAATTGTAGTTAGTTAATTTTGTTGACACATTGATTTATATATAATTGCATAGTCAACTTCGTACATTGAACGTGAACCAAAACTACCCGAAATCAGTTGGCTTATGACTGTGTTCTCTTATTTTGAGCAAGTAAAAAGTAAAATTTAGAACTGATTAGTTATATTTATTATTTTAGAATTGATAATTAGTGTATTTACTTAGTAGATTGGTTAATTTCTTTAGCTTCGTTCTTTTAATACAATGTGAAAATAATTATTAGTTATAATTACCATATAAAATCACCAAACTATATACATGGTTATTTAAAGCTTCAATTACTCTGGGAAATTTCTGAACTACACAAATCAGAGTATTTTAGATTATTGCAATGCTAAGAGTTCTGTATTTTGTTTACAATGAGTTCATAATTCCAGGTTCTTTGGTTAATAAATCAATTGTAAATTAATGCTGGTTTTTTATATATAGAGAACATGACTATCGGCCAGTGGTTGTGGCTGGCTATCGATCTTCTAATAACTTATTAATGGCGATGAGCTCTGTTGTCCATGTCCGGTTACTACGTGGTCACTCGTTGCCATCACAAAACTCATGGATCGTTTTGTTAAGTGGTACCTTTGCTCTATTGCATTTCATATTGGTACTTCCCTGACATGCCATTGTTAATTATTAAAGTGTCCCCTTTGAAGCTGAATGTAGCTTGATCCATATTTCTGCAATATTAACCAAAATTCGATTGTTACTTTAACTGACTACTTTGCTCACTTTAAACCTGCCCTCCTTAGCATGTAATCTCATTGTTTGCATTGTCTTTCTCTAACTCAGAAAACTTAACTTGCATTATAAATTTATCTTGAAAAGTATCTGGAAATATTTTTCTGGCATGAAGTAATTAATGGTTAAAGCTTAATTTTTAAATATTGGTGAGGAATATAAAAAGGGAATTAATATTAATAAATGGAACTAAAAAAGTGTATGACTTGAAGAAATATGTTGTAAACAATACCAGAAATTAGGTAAACAAAATTATATGTTTTTTATATAGCATGGACAGCATCATTAATTACATACTCTTTTGTTACTTCATACAAAATATATAATAAATGGATGGTATGTAGAATTCTATCCATTTGTGTGTAGATTTTTATTGCCTATCCATAAAGTAATAATTTATTTCGGTGTAAATATTTGGTGAAATTGTGATTCGATCAAATTATTTGTTTTCCATATTTACTTTCATTACATGGTGTCTATTCGTCTGAATATCTATCTAATGGACAATATTTCAATATCTATTGTAAAGAACTGGGAATTTGATATGTAATCTATTTGCAACAAAACACAGAATGAAATTTCTAACTGATATATATATATTTTTTTCAACACTCCTTATATAGTGTATTTGGTAGCTTATGGCCAGCTATGCACTTTGTTGTATATTTTGTTTCAGTCAAAATAACAGCAAAGACAATTGTCCCTAAAATAAATCTTAGAGATATAAGGGGGCAGGAAAAAAATAAAAGAATTAATAATAGTGCAATATGATCCTCAGGAAATATTGCTCTCTGTTTCTAATAGATAGCGTGTTTGCATGTGGTTATGTTTAGTTTGTGTTTGTTGGCATGGGAACCACCCACCCTCCCTAAAAGCAAACCAACATTTACACCCACCCATACATCTTTTATGAGGTCTAGTGGTTATAAAAGATTTACTAAGAAATGGGTATGGGGTAAGTTTTGTGTCCCTTGTTATTAGAGGGTTTTATTCTTTTAGTACTTACCCACTCTTAACGTTTTTCTAGATTCTGTCCAATAATTTCTAGGTGAGTAAAGGCTTTACTTTATTTTCCTATTATTTGCGTTTTATAATAGATATTTTAATGGAAATAAATTCAGATTTTAATCCGAATTCTCTATTTGGAGGATAACAGTAATGTGAATGTACCTCAAACATTTCAGTTTTTACTGATTATTAATCCATAATATATATATATATATATATATATATATATATATATATATATATATATATATAAGTATAAAAACTGTAAAATTGTATTTAGTATAAATGTTCAATTTTAGTTTAACCAGTATTAGTGTCAGCTATTTTCTTAATTATCTTGCATTAAATTTATCATTATATTACACAAAAATTCTGGTTTTATTGTGCAGCTTTTATGTTGAGGTGAAAACAGGAGATGAAGGTTAATATTTTATCATCAGTGAACTTCCTACCTATAAAAGATTCATTATAATGTTGTAATATTGTTCCAGGCGCCTCTGTATCTCTGTTGCTGGGCTTATTGAAGGCATATTGTTTTAAGGTATTCAAAAGTTCAGATATTGGGAAGAGGAATGTTCAATAATGGGTAAGGTTTTTGTGTTACCTTCTATTTTGTTTATGGTTAAATATTTTTTCCATAGTGCATATTATGGCACTAGCTGGAACTAGTTAGTTGTTCCTACCCAGTGTTCTGCTTTGTCAATCTATCTGTATTTGTATCCTGGATTACTAATAACATAATATTAACAATGTCAATCTATGGGATTAAAAAAGGAATTGAAAAAGTTCCCGGCTCTTATTAGGCCTAAAAGGGAACAAAAGTAATTAATGCTTAAATCGCAAATGTAAGGAAGAAAAGTTTAGGTTATTATATTTAGGAAATTAAAACTTGAAGGCGCATTTTCTGTAATTAACGATCTATTCCCCTATTAGTAATTTAATGAATCTAGATCGATCTAAAATTCTGGAGACCAAAGTTCATCCGAGCGTTATTACTGTAGCGCATAGTTTTACTCGTTCTCCGAACTGTTCGAATTTTCCATAGGATAAAGAAAAAATCGGAGCTGTGTCCCACCCTAAGCGCTTGAATTCACGAGAAAAAATGGGCCGTGGAGAAAGGTTAAGTCTAGTCCGGGCCCTCATTTTTCTGCTCCGCACCTAATTATCGAACGCTTTTCAGTTAAATACGCGTACGTCACCGATAATCGTTTTCATAGCCTTCCAAAAAAAGGATCGTGTTCGAAGAAATCGATAGCGATTTTTCTCGACAAGAGCGATGTCTGGATCATGACGCCCGCGACGATTGATATTTAAGGAAAGTGCGTTTCGACCGGCTTCAAACCGCCGGTAGATATTAACGAAGGAAGGGATGCTCGTACCGAGGATAAACGGACGGACGCATATTTCTATCGGCAAAAGCAAAAGCCGATATGGGGTCCCGAACGAGGGTAAAGGAAAGCCCCCCCGTATATAAATACGAGAGTAGAAAGTTTCACACCGCCCCGTGCACGCCGCCCCCTCCAGTACCCTTCGACACGCGATAGACGCGATTAAATTTGGAAATAATTCAAATTATAGGAAATAACCGAGCGTCGTCGGGGTGGTGGATCGATCGGTCGTCGGGTCCCATATAAAATAAGGTCCGGTCGTGGAGAGTAGAAGTTTTATCGTAACAGGGGAGTCGGGTTACGTCAGAAAAGCGGAGTCCGAGGGGGCGAGTTGTTTTGTAGGGCAGTCGCCATGGCTATGAGCCGGGGTGGTGGGGCCGGCCGCTCACCGAGTGACCGAGTCCCGTCTTAACCCCCGAGTAGTAGAGTAGAGGGGCTTCTCTCTGGTTAAGGCTTCCCACTCCCGGCTCACTCGTCCATCCTCCATCGTCGCGGCCGACTCCTCTCTCGATTATTACTCGCGACCTTTCTTTCCTTGATAATCGTTCGGAGGCGAGGTTCCGTATCGATCGCGGACTTACCTTCCGTCGTTCCGGTATCACCCTCGGGCTTTCTCTTCCGTCATCTACAAATGCCGTCGAGGCTCGTACTGTGGCCTCCGGGCACGGCGCTTTTTAAATTTCCGCTTATATTTTTCCCTGCAATAACATTTATCGGCGGCGGGGGCGCGTGTTTCGGGAGCCTAATCTCCGAATATTTATCGATCGCGTACGCGTATGCGGTGTCTGGGCGGGAGGCGATAAAACCGCCGAAGGTTAAAAAAGGGGATTTGTTCGGTCGTCGGGTACGGGGGTTGAGCGGGGCGCTTGCGCTGGGTCGATCCCCCTCGGGCTCCCTCTACCGCCAGTCTTACCTCCGCCCGCTACCTCCTAAGGGACCGGAAACACGCGTACTGGTACGCGCTTTTACGTCGACCCGCTCTATACTCGCGGTAGTTTTTTCCGTTTGGGTGCAATCGTTTCCTGTCTGAAGGATTTAAAAAAATTGACGTTTCGAGACGAGACTCTGTCGTAGTTTCGGGAGACGATCGGTGGCGACCGTACGACCGACGATCCTTGTCGTCGAAGGGGTGGGTGACGCGCCTCTCATTTTTAGAATCCTTTTCGAATAGGGAAAGGAAGATCCAAAGGACAGGTTCCGGTTTTAGTCGCCGACCGAGAGCCTGTTTTATCGGCGGACGGGCCGGAGAGGGTGCCGGCAAGGGAGCCGGCCGGCAAGGATCGATACGTTGAGACTAGGTAAGAGAGCTTCCATTAACCTATAATACGTTCCGCGGGCACCTTAATTAACGATATACGCTCAATTTTTAATCTTTTCCGAGTGTCCTTTTTTTCTTATGGCGTTTCCGGCGATTCGTTGTTCTATTTTTTCCAATGAAATGCTGACTTTACCCCTGGTAAGTATGATTTGCCTTGTTTTATATTTAGGAGATTTTAATTATTTTCATTGGAAGACTGCGGGTTGGAAAATGAGCTGGTATTTTAGGCTTATGAACTTAAATTTAGTTGTACTGGATTCTTGCCCTTTGAAGAATTGAAGTTTTCTTTGAAGAATAATTAGCTCTAAACTTTATTTTTAAAGTTGCTTTAGATTATTTGGAGTTCTGTACAAAACCTATGGATTGCGACTTGTTGTAAAGTTAAACTTCCAGAATTTTATGATAAAGATGGCGATGGCATAATGTTTTGTCTTCCAAGTGTTTATGATTGTGAGGGATTCCTAAGTATTGAAATATTTAATATTTACACTTGTCTAATATTTATTGTCTCATCAAACGCATTATTGACTTTCAGATTATGTTGTCATTATTTTATGCTTAAATAATTTAAAAGGCATAAAAAGATATAATAGATAAAATAATATCATTTTTAGGTATTCTTAGGCATCATTGTAGTTATCCATTTTGTTCGTTTTTGTGTAATTTATAACCGTTGGTTATTGGACTATGTGATTTAAATAGAGTTCTGATATTACTAACTTATTTTGGGTTTATTAAGTTTTGTGGAATTTGATTAATTACCCTTATCTGAATAATCTCTTCCATTTAATATTTTAATTTGGATCTTTCATTAATTTCCAAATTCATTAATTTGAATTTTTAATTGGAAAATAAAGCATGAAACTCTGAAGGTAATTTCTTTTAATTATTTATAATAAAAGAAACTACTCTTTTAAACCCACAAATAAAAAATTAGTACTTTTACTTTACTAAACTACTTTCTGCCTTTCAGGTGTCTTTATCCGGATAAAATATTGCAGTTGATTCTGGTCTATAATTTGAGGTGTACTTCCTACTGAAATGTGTGTTGAAATATCTGGCCCCTCAAGTATATCAATATCAAGAACATATTGGATCTCATGTAAGGAAATTTAGGAACAATAAATATGAGAACTATGCAAAAATTAAAGTGAAATTTGTCAATATAATTTTATTTTTTAAAGATTTATTTCTTCATTACTGCATTCTAGTTGAAGAAAAGAATAAAT
Source organism: Lethocerus indicus (assembly GCA_019843655.1). Classification (NCBI taxonomy): domain Eukaryota; kingdom Metazoa; phylum Arthropoda; class Insecta; order Hemiptera; family Belostomatidae; genus Lethocerus; species Lethocerus indicus. Next base: position 49,116,701 of record JACDQD010000001.1, on the reverse strand, counting down.
ACTTTGTGTTATATGTTTTTAGGCATTTATATTTATTTTCTTTTACACCCAGTAATTTTCAATTACTGATCGAGTTTCTGTATGTATTTATATTATTTGTGTCCATGGTTTTACTATATTTATAGTAATGACTGTGTTGATAACACATTCATTTGAACATACAGATGAATTAAATTTGTAAAACTGTAGTAAAGTATAAATAATTGGAAAATGTAAAGTTCTAACTTTAATATATCTAAACTCAAATTTTTTCTTCATAATTAATAATAAATATCATTATAAGTTGCTCGAAATCTTTGTTTCTTTTGTTGAGCGACATTCTAAAAAATGTCAGTTATAATTCAGTAATAACATTAATTTTGAATCTGTGCTGTTTATATTCATATAATAGCATTTTATATTTTCCAACATTTTTATTATTTGTTATTAATATAATTTTATTATAATTTTTTTTATTAAAGTTTCATCTGGATGATACTAAGTAAAAAAATGTGTTCCTGTTATTATGTTTGAACTAACATAAAAAAATGATTATTTCTTCCAGATAACTACAAGTGAATGCCTTAGTGAATTCATAAAATGGGATGCCTCCAACTTTTAGGTAAATTTAGTTTTAGAAATTACCAGTTATAAAAAACCCTGTATTCCATTATATATACTTATTTATTCATTATTGGATTTGATCAATTTGTTAAAAAGTTTTTTTAAATAATGGTAAATAGGTAATTAACATGGGCAAGGATTTTTCTCTTTACCACATCTTGTTTGTCAATTTCTGTAAATTCTTCCCTGTTTTCCTGTTTCTCATTTTAACAAGTTTTGTGAGGTCATTCTCATGACTTTCTATTCAATTTAGCCTGTTCATATTTTTATGTGTCTGCATGAATTTTATTTCATTTGTGAGTGTTTGTAATGTTTTGTTTTTGTCTCTTTGTGGCTCAGTCTTTTTTTTTTTAAAGTTTGGATAGCCAATGTAGTATAAAGAACGTCATTAATATTGAGTACATCATTCAATTTTTCCATATAGAATTTGTGTTAAGCATGGAATATGATTGGAATGTTATATTAGTCTTTATTGCATGCCTTTTATTACATGGATATATAACTATTCTACATTGGAGGTGTATAAACAGATTATAATCTTATCATAGGAAATGGTGAATTTGGCCTTTAGAATTAATGTTTTTGTCAGCATTTCTTGATGCATATTATTTCCAGAAATTATTATGTGGACAAAATCCATAATATGTCTTGTTATTTAGATTTTCACTTCTTAGCCATCCGCCCCTGGATTGAGAATTAGTCCATGTTTCATTTGAGAAAACATGACATGTTTCATACTAATTTATAAAAATAAAATAATTAGATATTTGCATCTTGACTTAAAATACCAGTTGCTTTAAAATGTTTTATTCAATTGGTTCACTCATAACTTAAAAGCAATGAAAAAATATATGAAGTCTAAAGGTTTTTTCTTCCATTCCATTCACTTCAATTTTGTTTTTATCACAATTTTATATTCCATTTCCATCATTGCTTCTTTCCAAGTCCTACTTATAATGTTATATACTTGTCACTAATTATAGTAGAGTGTCCTAATTCAAGCTTCATAATCACTATGAAAAAAAATACTGAGAAGCAGAACAGGAATTCAATATTGTTCATGGAAATGTTTGGGTGCACAGTTATTCTATCCTTGTGTTTGTTTATAAAATACAAAAGTTATGGTACAATCCCATATATTTACGTCTGTAATGCTCTTCATGAACACATAAGCAGATTTTACCTTATTTCTTAATAATTGTAACTGAACATTGATCTTGATAAATATAGAAGAATGTTAAAGCACAAATTAGAATGCTTCTACAAGTTATTAAAGAAGTAACTAAATGTTATAAAATTTACTAAATAAATGAATTGGTGAGCATTAGTGACTTGTATAATTTATGTTTGTATATTGCATATAAGCTGATCATTTATTACAATTAGTAATTATACAATTACTATTACAAAGTTTCTATAACTGCATAATTATTTTTGGAATTTTAAAACTTACTGCCATATTAATTATTGATAATACCCAGTTCAAATGGACCTTTTGATTATACATTTTTGTTTAACACTAATAACAAGATTAATGATTTCCTCAACATATGATACAGGTATCACAGTGGTTCTATAATTATTATTTGATGTGGATATCTACTTGGATTTGAAAATATTATTCTTTGCTTCAGTAAGCAATGTTATACCAGTAATGGAAACCATTCCTCTTTTCTACTTGTTTTAAAGATTAAAAGAGCCATGTTTTAGTATAAATTTAATTTCTAATTTAATATTACAAAATTCTACAAGCTTTTTCTATTGTTTCTTTTAACAGCTACTAATAATACTACTAATCAAATAACACTCTATCTAACAGCTCTGTACTGGAGATAGAGCCCTAGAGTAAGTGGTTTTAACATTAACAGCGTATGTTTAATCTATTTACACATAAGATAATTGAAGATAAAATATTTTATGAACCCGTCTCTGCATCTGCTAACAACTTACAGGCTTCCATTGATTGGAAGACTAGTGATTTTGTTGTTTTATGATTCTAACAATAAGTCATTAGTCTCCTCTCAAAGGTTGCCACAGCCTGGTAGCCCTACTTCTGCACGTTTCATCTAGGATTAACATCTCCAACCCTACCTCACAAGTCCTCATTAAAGTTGGTGATGGAATTTTGATCATGTCATTGTCAATGTTTGGAGGTGGTGTTGGTGAAGTTGATGTTAATGTAGATTTTGGTGTCGATTATTTTTGCCGATTGCCTGCCGATTAATACATATTAATCATGTCTATAATTGTAGTAAGGTGATTGTATTGGTGTTAATTTTGACTGATTTTTGATTGGTCTGGAGTTGGCAGTATTACAAAAAACAGATGCATTGTTTCTTGGAATGGTGGTTTTATCTTGTTTGAATTTTTTTATAATTTTTTCCCCTTTCTAATTGACTATTAATGACTCCAGCGTGAGGGGATATATAAACTGACAATGATTGCCAACTCCTGATGTAAATTATTAACAATGGTGGTGGATGACACTGCATGATGATACTGAGATTGTGGTGTAATTTTCTGCTGATGCCAGTGATAGTTCTAAAAATGGTAAAACTTATTATTAATGACAATGTAATTTTTATGTTTACATAACAATATGGCAATCTGTGTTAATCTTGATTTTGGTGTTTGTGTTACCCATGATAATTTTGTTGTGCTCAATGTTTGTACATTTGTTTTAGGTCTAATTTACAATGTTAGATTGTTCATTAATGCTCTGTATTAATATTACTGAGACTTACAATAATGCTTTTTTGTATGCAGTTGCCAGTTTTTATGTTCATTCTTGACATTTGTTGATCTTGCTTTTGTTTTTGTTGATATTATTTAAATCACTGATGGTTATGACGTTCTATTGTTGGTATTGTTATGGTGTTATTATTAATGATTTTGGAGTGATTTTTTATTCTTATATTGATTATAATCATTGAGTTATTGTTTTAGGTTGGCTATATTTGTCACTTAGAGATCAACTGATCTCTAATCCGTAATTATAGATTACAAATGTTGCTGGTGATTGAGTACTTTATGAGTTACATTTGGCATTATGAGAATAATATAATTTTTATCATTTCCTAATCATTTCCATTTGGTTAAAGGTCTCCAGTGATTACTGGGGGAGGGCTTATTTTTTTAATATAAATTGTCGGTATGACCTTTGATGATTATAAATGACCTCAAATTACTACCTCTTTTAAACTTTTATTGGTTTTAGTGTATTTGTTCCATTGATGCAACAATATTATCTAAATTTTCCTTAAAATGTCAGTAGCTTTATAAATTTTTAATATGGAATATTATATTTACTTTTATTGAGTTTGTTTGTACTACTATAATATCCACTTTATCCATTGTTATTCTTTTTTTATTTTTTCATATCTACATAGTATTTTCTGCCATGCTGTTTTTAAGGATGTAAATAATACAACCAATGTGTTGCAATAGATAATACTAGTGAATGGTGATGCTTGAAGTAATCATTATTATGAAGCTAGGTCTTATGTGGTTTTGTTGTAATAAAAGTAAGTTTTTGTATTTCTATTACCCTGATCCAAACATGAACAATTGTAGTTATTAGTTGCAGAGATTTAGATAATATACATGCCTAAAATAATTATATGTAATATAATTAATCACTGATATTTATAAAAACAATTTCTGTGCTAGTTTAATATACCTTTTTTGTGGTCTGCGAGGGGTTGGAATACTGTAGGTTCATGATGTTTCTGTCTCCTCTCGCTGATTTGGTCTTTTGCTAGACCGGTTTCGGCTGCTCGCCATCTTCAGTAGCGGTGTTAGTCACTGTTAGCACTTTGGATATTTTTTGGGCATCCTCACATCCACAACTGACAAACACTACAGTACAAGTGAAAGTAACAGTGCAGTGAGGATGCCCAAAAAACATCCAAAGTGCTAACAGTGACTAACACCACTACTGAAGATGGCAAGCAGCCGAAACCTGTCTAGCAAAAGACCAAACCAGCGAGAGGAGACAGAAACATCACGAACCTACAATTTCTGTGCTCTTATAAGTGATTTAATTTGAATGGACAATTAATAAATGATAGGACAACATAACAGGTAGAAGTTTGAAATGCATCTATCACAATTCCATAAACATGAAATATGTCACATTATATTTACTTTAGTCTAATACACTTGAGAACATGACCCTTCTATCAAATAACATTTTGTTCACAATTTATGGTAGGAAAGGAAAGTTGTGTAGAAGTTAAAAAAATGGAAACAAGGAAAAATGAATGTTTTGAAGTTTGAATTTTGGTCCCGAAAAGGAAATAGTGAAAAACCAATAGGCATGAAATGAATTCCAACCTGTCAGATGTGGGAAAAAAATTCAGTACTCCAGTAGTCAATAGATGTGAGTTCTAACCTATTTAGGTTAGGAGTAATTGTAATTTAAAATCTCCACATGTGCATTAAATAAAATTTACATAATTTGGGCCCTTTTTTCAGTTTCTTAGGTCTCAAGACACCTATTGCGCTATATAAATACAGTCAATCATCATCAGTTTCTTAATAATGGGACTGGCAAAAGAGTAAATGGAAACCAAAACATTATCCACAGCATAACAATATTTTTTTTTCTTTAATACTTCAATTTCGGTTTTTCTTTACTGACAATGTGTAATAGGGTTGGATATTTTAGGCCCAGAAAAATTATATAGTAAAAAACAAAACATTTTTCCTCAATTGTTTTAGTAAAATACTTCATTTCATTGGTAAGGGAGTAGTTTTTTGCTGCCTTTTTTCTGAAATGTTTTAAGAATTGATTGAATAATTAGTATGCTAACCTCTTAAAGATTTAAAATGGTAGGTTCTATACCCAGATAAATATAATAAAATTGATTAATAGAAGGGAATGATTCATAGTTAAACCCTCTTCTATAGAACTTTCTTAAGTATACTCAATCTGTCTTTTTTAAATCTTTAATGGAGCCAATATATGTTGCCAATAAAACAAACTTTTTACACTTTCCATTAAAATGATACGGCCTCACAATGTTATAGTGCATTAAATAAGCAAATGTATATATATATTTTTTCTCTTATTGTTGCTACTGTAAAAAACAATAAGCTACATTGATACAAATGCTAACTACAATGGAGGAGAAACCCATTGGTTCCCCCCCATTTTTTTTATTACTTTTTTATCCTTAAACATTTAGGCCACTCGTGACCACTTCCTTTTCAGGCGTCTGCAAGGGACGTTTGGGAAGTAGGGAGATGTATATTTTTAATACATAAAAATACGTAGGTATTCTAAGCATATATTTTAGTCCTCTTTCAAAATAATATCTGAGATGTTATTTATTTAATTTTCCCGGGATATTTTCTTTTTATGGTAATATTTCGGTATTTTTAATTCGTAATGATTAATACAGTAACAATACTGTTTTTATGCAAAATGCATTTGCACATAGAAAGGTTGCCCGATAATTCTAAATAAATATAGATTATTTAATAATTAGTAGTTTCCTAAATACGGGTGTCTGTGCCTTGCCATATATATAAGCTACCTACCTCGTGATTGTATCGTTGATATAATATATATTCTAATTAAAAAAGGCTGTAATTTTTTCGAAATAATTTTTCGTTAAATGTTTTAATATGACTACTACTTTGCTGTCGTGATACGTTCGTCCCATCTTCTGTCCCCTAGTAACTCGTCATTTGGTTTGTCTAGTTTCAAACTTAGTTTCGTGCCTTTCTATTTTATTTTCAGTCCGTTTAAATAGGCGTGCTACACCCGATTCTACTCACACAGCACTTTCGTGCCCTTTTACCACGTGTCTGATGCTTCCAATCCACGCTCGTCAGTGGCGTATTGTCAGTAGTTAGTAAATTTTTCCTATCAATCCGATAATAAATAACACCCGAATTACTTTCTTTATCCTTAAACTGGAAGGACTTTCAGAAGATATTTTTGTATCTAACTGAAGTTTTAACTTACCGGGTGTTTTGGTCTCGTGTGTTTCGATGTTATTATCGTTGGTTCTTATCGGTTCAATAAAAAGTTCGCGGGTTACCCACTATCTCTGCAGGAGTGGATTAAGGTTTCCCCCACTATCGGTAGACAAGACATAGGGCGCTTTGCTCAGAATTTAGGAAAACTTTCCCTGATCAAAATTTGCAGGGAGAAACCGACAGCGAGAATGGATCCTCGATGAAGAAGAGCAAATTAGTTCAGATTCAAGAAGCAGTCTGCGGGCAGTATCCAGAGCGAAACGTTCACAAATGCCACCCAGAAAAGAGAATGAACTAAAAAAAATTGTGGGTTTAATAACTGGCCTTTCCGTATTGGGACTGCGGGCGTTTTTGTAGTAATGTATGAGTCCCTATCGGCTCTGTCTAGTGTACGTGCGCAGTACGTATTATTATATGTACTTGTGAGGCAGCCATAAGGGAATTACGAGCCGAGCTTGGCCGTTCTAAATATTCTGCAAATTATATTACTACGTGCTTGTGTATTAGGCGATAACTCATCTCGTGTAGCTATCGCAATGTAGTAGGCAGTCCCCGGAGTAATACGAATTTGAGATAGCGGATTAAATTGCCGCTCTGGTCATTGTGTTTGTTTACATTTAAAACAGGAATTTGTATCTGAATATTATCAGAAATCATCGGCCGTGTGTTCATTTGGTATTTAGAGTGGGGGTGGTTAGCTGAGCTGCGGGTCCCAGCATCCAGCTGAACAATCAACCCTCAATCACCACTTCTCTATAAGCCTTTACAAATTACAAAAACCCCGTTTGTATTGGGACTGACATTTTAAGCAGACAAATCGGGCCCTACAGTTAACACGTTGAGTGCCACGCGATTTTATAAGGAAATCCCCATCAGGCCACGTACGCTGGTATCGCGGTACAGCAATGCGAAGCGCACTACTAGCATATTAAAATTTACTCAATGCAAGTGTTCAAACATATGAAGAAAATGCGGCACAGTGCGGCAGAAAAAAAGCGAGAAATTTTACCAAACAAGTTGTAACATCTTATACTTGCGAGGGACAACCATATTTATGTTGACCCTGTTTTAATAAAATTCATTAAACTTTTCTGAAAAAATGTTTAAATACATTAATAATAAAATCCCGTATTAAATAAAAATTGAGTGGACTTTAAATAAATTTTAGATAACAACTTAAAACAATGTAAATTTTTTAGTTTTATATCATACTTTACACTGTCAGTCACCGGTGACTGACACGGCCTGAACGGAAAGTTCAGTGGCACTCAACGTGTTAATATCCAAAGCTATATCTCCAATTCGGTGAACTTTATATATTTCAGCGTTTAATACCTTGTCTAAACTGTAGCCATAATATGTCTTGATTCTTTTAAGTTTATCTAGCCCGTTGACTAAACAAACATTTCTTCAATCATTATTAGAGGATATATTACTTAAGTGTGTATTAAACAGTTAAATGTGTGGTTTACAACCATTTACGATATTTTTAACGAACATTATTGGAGTTTTTTTGGCTTTATCGATTTTTTTCCCTGAAACTTATTTGAAAGTAAAATATACGAAAGAACGATGCCACGACGACAAACAAAACAACAATTATACTAAAAATACTTGCGGATCTGGACAGACACTTCCATGACTATTTTACGCAATGTCAAATCCCTCTTATTAATTGTATACTTAACTAATAGACTATAGATATTAATAGACTATTAATAAAACGAATACACTCCAATATGAATTTTTCCAAATATAAATTTTTCATGCCAATTAAATAAACAATAATCTCTTCTTTAACATACTTGTTTTGTGGTCTGCGAGGGGTTGGAATACCGTAAATTTGGTGTGTTTCTGTCTAACACCGCTACTGAAGATGGCGAGTAGCCGAAACCGGTCTAGCAAAAGTCCAGACCAGTGAGAGGAGACAGAAACACACCAAATCTACAATAATCTTTTCATTTGAATGAATAGGGCCTAGGCAGGTCCGGTTCTAGCAGTCGAAAACAAACTACTGGTATTTCTCAGGAGAACAAGCATTTATTCGGAGTTGGGGAAACGCATGGCAAATGTTTTTAATGGAATTTAGTTATACCGCCTTGCGTTACGTCCCAAATACGTTTTTTATCGGAATTAATTAAAATCAATAATATTAATTTCAATTCGGTTATGACAATTAGTTGAAGGTATTGCGATCACAAGGAAATGATCCTGTAGGGGTATGATGTCGGTAATAATCTTAAATTCCATTTTTGGGCCTGTATACATCGAATTAGATTCACGACTATAAACTTACTTCCGATGCATTACTAGGTAATGTATACAGAATCGATGTAAGACACTGGATTTCGAATCTTATCTATTGTGCCATGTAACTTTGTAATCGTTTTGTATCTCAACTCCCTTTTTAATATTAGACAACTAATAATAATGTAACAAATGTTGATTTTATTTGAATTAAATTTGAGTAAAACTACCGGAAATGTTAACCCACCGAATACATTTAGATATGTAACAACACATTTCGTAAAGAGTTAAAAATTGAATGATTTAATTAGAATGTAGAATAATTTGCATACTTTTGAACTTCATGTGTTGACTGAGCCTGAAATTCATTTACCTCATTTATATATTTACATTCTGAACGGAACATTACATACTCGGCACCGGCAGTCGAGTTCGTGTCCTTTGCTTGGGAACCTCAGTTATAGATTATGTTACAACCAGTGCGCTCGAACTTTTTTAAAACTAATATTACAGTACGGTTTCTCGCCATCGTCAGTAATGGTACAGAGACACCGGGCTCTCAGCACTATCACTCAATGTACCTACTAAGAAACCTGTTTCTAGTACAATTGGTATCAAATAAAGTAGTAGCACTAGTATCAAAGTATCAAATATTGATTTCAGTTAGCAAAAACTGAGACTTTCGACAGAATAAAAATATAGTAAACTTTGTAATCATACAATCTGATTATTTGTAATTGGAACACACAATTATTTAATGCATTGTCCTAGTATTTATGTAATTAGAATAATGAATATATTTATAGTGAAAAACAATTAAGCTGCAGTACTAAAATTATTACATAATTAAATATTTGTAAGGCACATAAAATCCTGTACTTCCATTTCTAAAATCTGTTTAATTTTTGCCAACCACCGTTAATTATTTTGAATGAGTAATTAGGACAAAATATATTACAGAATTTTAAATGTTTATTTATTTGTCGACTAGAAGATTATTTCTTTAATTTCTTGGTGTTGTACAGTAATAATAAAGTAATATAGATGAGCAGTTCGATTTTAAATTGTTTTTCGGTTGCTACCAATAATGGAAAATTAGCGAATTCCCTTATTTTGTATGGCAATAATCAGTAACGTATTTACTATACTGGAGCTGCTGCCACCTGTCAAATCAAACGGTAACTAACTCTCGGTCTATCTCCTTCGTATGGAACTAACATCTGAACATCGCCTCTCATATTAACTAAATTACATACTGTAAAAGTAATTATAATAATTGTAGTAATAATTGTATTTTGTAATAAAATTAATTTCTTACGTCGATTTTTCTCACTTTTAATAGAGGACGAGTTCGCCCAGTTTCCAGTTTATACGAAGTGTAACACCCAACACCATGACGGTCAATAGACTGTACAGTGAGGGGTTAATATATCCGTTAGATTGTATTAAATTGAGACAATTTTATTTGTATCAATTTAGATTGGCGTCATTAGTTTGTAACAAATGTTACTCGATATCTTTATCGATAATGACCCCTACCCGAGAACTATTCCAATAACAGCAGAAAGAGACCGGCCCCTATAAGACAATACTTTTCCTGAAGTATATGTGAATCTTGTCCTATATTTAAATAGTGCTAATTTATACTATTTATATTTCTCCAAGTCTCTCTAAGGCCATGGCCTTAGATGGCTGTGCCAATAAAAAAATGCTAAGTTGTTTTATTATTAGATATTTTTCCGTAATATACCTACTACGAAACATATTTGGCATTAATAGGCTAAAACGTCAAATTTTGTAAGGGAACAATGAATTAAATTTTGGTTGTATGATCGATTTTCCTTTGAGATCTTTGTATTTATTTACTGGACTGGAAACTGGACGATTCACATTACTCTCTAAGTTGTACTGTGACTGCATAATGTATCTGGTACTACTGCCGCGGTAAACACCAATGAATATGTAATGACTAAAAAAATGAATTAAATGTTTCTATAGGGCGAACAGACTGTAAATTAAACGTATAATTATTTGTCCTCAATTTTACAGACAGAAATATATAATAATAATAATCATCATTATTATTATTTTCGTATAAGAAGCCAGCGCTACCGGTGAGTAGAGACGGCGTCAATTATAACAATAAGTATTCGTGGAAAGTTAGTCTCACAGTTCTTAAACTTAATATTCAGGGAATGAATTATTATTTTTTCACGCGTTATTAAAGGAGACTAAAGGAAAAAACGGATAACTGGCGATGGAATTAAAAATATAGAGGGGGGGGGGGAGTCGGGACGGTAAGAAGAGGCCGAAATTCTCTTTCAAACATTTGCTAGGGTCCGAGAGTAAAATATTTTGGTTTTACCAGTGTCGATTGCGATCACAATGGGAGTAGACACAATGGGGGTAACTATTTAGGGCGTGCGTAGTAGGAGGTAGAGAGGTGGTGAGAGGAGCCTACCAAAGGGAGACCGCCGCTCGGGTTAAACTGTTTAACCTAGCGGCCGACAGAATAGCGGATTTTAGCCCACCCCCCAAAACTAATTGTATTCTTACCTATTATTCCCGCTAGTCCTTCCTACCTTTATCCTCGCCGTCCCGTTTCTATTCTTCCCGTCGATTCCGTCCGACCTAACCCGCTCCCATTAAACTCACCCCACTATCTACATTTACACGCCGGGCCGTAGTATTATACCGGCCGCATTCTCGGCCTCTCCTTTCCAGTTTCCTTCCGATTCCCTCTAGCGAGGTTTTTTGCGCACAGCATTCTCGCAATACTTTGTTTAGCCGAAACAATTTCTCTGACCTATACGCTCGAGGCGATTCCTTTCCTTCGAGCTAGGAAACCCTTCTCGTTCACCGAAATTGGACCGTTCTGCCAGGGCTATGTACTCGTCTTCGATTCGATTCAACTTTAACCACCAGATCTGTTTCCTCATCGTCGGTTTTATACATTCTTCGGTTTCGGGGATGTAAGCGTTTGGACGTACGTGTGCGTGTGCACGCGTATATATATATATATATATACACGCCGGTGGCGGAAGGGGCCTATTCCGGGATCCATATGTACACAGAGACGGCGGTATCTATATTATAAAAATATTAACTGGACGGCGAAAAAAGGGAAGGGGGACTACCGAATTAAGCGACTTGTCAGGAAAAGCGATCCGAAACGGAGAGGGGCCATTAGTTGTGGTCATTAGTCATGTGTCGGCTGTATTATGAACCGTAACCCGAGCGCATAGATCTGAGCCTAGTTTGTATCTCGGCGGGGAACCTCTTCCTGTTTTTAGTTTTCTTACGTATGCTTATGTTTATGTTTGCACGTTTCTGCCGGCCTATCCGGTACTTGTAACACCTTCTGTCAATCAAGATAAACTTAAATAAACATATATATTTATGTTGTCGAAATAAATATATATTTATATAATAATAAACAAAAGCAATTTAGTGTGAGTGTATTTACGGCACAGTAGAGCGAGTGATATGTAAGTACGTTGAGGTACTATCGAGTGTGAGGAAATTTGTCTAGCTCGACCGGCCAAATATTATACATGCCGGGTGGGGTGGCGGCCTCTACCTCTATATCGCCACTGATTAGGCTCGTTTAGAACTTTGGCAGTATATTTCGAGGTCCGATCTAAAACGTGATTTGTATCGGCTTAACTATAATCTCGTCTCCGGTGAAACGTTTCTTGTTTTTACGGTGGATTTTATCGTTCGAATCGCTCGATAATATAAAAAGTAGAGGCGAAAAAATGAATAAACAATTTTTCACACCCGGGCTTTAATAAGCAGCGGCGAGGAAAAACCGGGTTAGGATTGGAGAAATATCCGAGTTTGGAGAACCTTTTTCATTTCCTTCCTCTCCAATCGGTTTTTAAGTGGGCTCCATCGAGTGCTCGTTCGTTTTATGCGTTACTTTCGGTACGCGAGCTCCACCTCGACTCGCGGTTCGATCGGGCCCCATTTTTGTTTGCGTTGGGAACATTTAACGTGTGGATTTTTTAAAAACGAGAGGGAAGGCACCGAACCGAAAATGTCTACCGTACAAATAAACCGCTTCATTTTTGCCTTTAATATCCACGATAGACCGGTTTCGTTGTGCGGAGTAACACGCACGTACCGCCTCGCGGGCCTTCCGGCCGGTGTCTAGTTTCTTTCTATACGTTATTATCGGCTCGAATAAATGGCAAAATCGCGTCTCACTAAAAACTCGAGAACTTACGTAAAATTAATACGTAAAATTCTGTCCGATCCGGCGTATCGAAAGAAAACGAATTAAACGGGTATCGGGAACCCACTGAATAAAAAAAAACAATTATTAGTTAATCTAAACGTAATTTATTACGCGCTACTATTAAAATATAAATAACGTCGAATTCCGAGTAATCTCTTTGCTCTCCGTTATATAACCTCTCTTAGCTACCGGCGATATATTCTTATATATCGATATAATCCTAACCACAGGGAGGGAGAATCGGCCGACTGATGACAACCGACAGATTCGGCGGTGAGTATAGGGGGGTCTGATATTTCTAACTGTTAAATCTGGTTAAAAGGAAACCGACCGGGTGGCTAGGATCGGTCTACCTGCCCCATCGCTATTACCCAATTGTGGGTGGGCATTGAGCCTCACACGACTACGACTACGACTATAGCTAGCTACTCCTCTATATTGATCCCCCACACACCAGTCCCTAATCCCCTTTATCCCTAGCCCGCTACTTATGACCAAGACCCTAGATTGGTTTGTTTACACATCAAGTAGAACACACTTATTATAATTATTATCGCTACGAGCATTAAATATATCATAGGAATCCCTTTATTCCTCTCTCCTCCCGATCCCACCAGTCCACCGCTTCGGCTTGCAAAAGTTGTAGTTATCAAAAGAATATGTACCCAGAAATTATTCTCTAAAAATACTCGATGCCGTCCAAAACAGACGGGTAGGGATTCTATTTAAACCCTCGCGTAACTGCAATATAATAATTTAAGATATAATAATATATCGTAAATTATTGTGTCTGTATATATATATATATATATATATATATAAAACTATAAAAAAATATATAATTATATAATATAGTTTAACATACCTGTTTTGTGGTCTGCGAGGGGTTGGAATACCCTAGATTTCGAATATATTTATTGTATTGTTTTATTAGATGAATTAACCGGTATCGCATTTGTTGGTTTTAGTAAAGATGCGACGCAATCTAACAAGTGCAAGCCGTACGCGTAAGGTGCGTGGATGAAGGCGGTCTCTTTTGACCTCCAAGAGTGAAGTTTGGATAGGGTGCCGACCGCTATGGGGGTGTGAGAACTGGTATAAATCACACTGGTATGATAGATAACGGATAGGATATATAGTCGTGTTTCGGTTATAGTCGGTATTTATAGCCCAAGTCGAGAGAGGCTACAGAAATAAATCCCCCGCCGATCTAAGATCTCTGGGATGGTACCATAATCCTCCACGCTCCTTCTCCCTTTTCAGAAGCCGACATTATTTCGTGTCACTATTAATTACCAACTATCGACCGATACGCGTATTCCGTCCGTGTTCGACTAGTGAGAAATTCGTCCACGAAAATAAATAAGCGGCGTTAAGAAATACCGTGAAAATGTTTTTTTATCGGTAAAAAAGCCGTCACATACCTATTCCCGGCCAGGAGCAGGGTCGCTAGCTTGGGCTCCACCTATACAAATGAATCCTATGGAATCCCCATAGGAACAAAAGAACAGATTTTCGGACTGCTAAGACCATTACTGAAACGGACATCCAAATTTACATTAGACGACAAACCTACAATTTACAAAACCGTACTGAAACCAACGTGCACATACGGAATTGAACTATGGGGTCCACTGAGACTTCAGACATCGCCCGAATCCGGAAATTCCAATCGAAAGTCCTTCGAACCATGACTTCCTTAATGCTCCCCGGTATTGTCACTAACCATACAAGTCATCGTGACCACAAAATACAACAGTCGACGAAGTCGCAAAATCCCGGTTCCTCAAGTTCTATTCCCGCCTTACTCCTCATCCTAACTTACTCGTTCAGTCATTCTCCACTATCCACCCATCCATTATCCCACCACGACGGTGGTTCCTATTTCCGAGTAAATAACGTGAAAAAAAACATCCAGCAATTGTAAATATAAGTTGTAGTTTGATTTTACAAAAATAAAAGGTTAAAAAACTGGGAATGCGGCAAACACACTTCAGTTTTAGGCAAGTTAAATATAATCGATTTTATAATATTTTAGAGCGTTTTCATTATTTTGTAAACCTCAACTGGAAGCCTAACCCTATTATACCTATAAAAATAAATATAATTTCCTTCTTCCAACTTGGAAGATACCCTCCGCGGTATATACCGGCACCGGTTATGTACCTGCCTATTATAAATTACTATCTAAAATGTCTATACGTTTAGAGTACTTGTAATGGTGTCGGACAATGTACATTTTTCAATTTCAGCTCTAACGAGAGAAAAACTAATGCCGCGTGTCGACGAAAAATGTGGCCGGTATAATATTGGTTTAGTGTAGGAGGAACCGTTCATAATTCAAGTCCGGTCTTAAGAAAAGAGGTTGAGGAATAGCTACTCGGAGCGCAGGAAACCGAGTTCGTCCCACCCCCAAACGTTATTCTAAGGCTGCCAAACTTTCAATTTTTTAAATTTAGTATCTGGCACGGCCGAGTTTATTCGAGCATAAGAAACGGTATTGTATTCGTCGTCTCTCCAATATGCACGCACCGTATATCATATTTAAGTTCCTTTTATAAATGTAGCATCACCCCATTCCCATTAGTCGGCCCCGTAACCGGTCTCCGCCACTCGACGGTCTACGTCTGCCTAATTTATTGCATTTCTTCTCTTTAAACCCTCAGAGCACACCGATAAAACACAACGAAAACGTGGACGGTACAATTGATAATTTAATTCCGTTACTTAAACGGGTCCGAAATTATTATAAGTACAAATTCCGGGTAATCGTCTATGCGTCGACCGCCCGTTTTTAAAAATCCGGGAATCGAATATCGAAAGTCGGATCCGATCGGGCCTACCTTAACTGATAAGCTAGCTATACCGGATCCCTATAAATGTAAATGAAAAAAATGTTAGTGTAGGTTCGGATAAAAGGAATAATGGAAGGAGATTTCGGAAGTCAATTAATAACAATTTGTGCCGCACAAAGCCCTCAATCGCAATCGATTATAAATATCACTTCGTTATTTATCACTAACCTCTGTAAGGTAAACGTTTAAAATTCCTCGACGGTGGAAATATTATATATATATATATATATATATATATATATATATATATATATATATATATATATATATAGGTGTATATAATGATGGGACGGGTGTGGATTATATCTGGCGGGAGGTATTTTGCCGGTCGGTGAACACCGATCGATATAGAAGGTATAGATTTGAAATAATGGCGGACGGAAGGATTATAGGAAGAGTAAGGGAGAGAGAAGAGAAAGAAGGATAAAGGGGGAGAGAGCGGGGGCAATAGCGTGCGGCCAAATGTCAGTCAGCCGGGTAAAACAAAGGGTATAAAGAGGAGCGATTATCGCCCACCGCCCCATTCCCTTCCATTTAACCGGTGATTGCTGTAGCGGCGTTCCGGAGTCCCGAGTGACTCATATTATCATTACTTTACCGGAACAAAACGGGAAAAAGAGAGCCGCGGACAAAAGTCGAAATCCGGCCGACCCACTCTCCGCCCGCCCCACCGAAAACGTTTTGACGGCAGATTTCATTCTCTAATGAGTTGCTTTCTTTTCGGGTAATGACACTTTACTAGGCGCTCTCTCTGAAAGCCCCGGGCATTATCACGGCCTCCTTTTTTCCCTTCTGCTCCGCCCCATTTCCAAACGGCCGGCCCCTTTTATTTAATTACCTTCCTGCTTCCCCCGACCCTCCTCTCTCTCTCTCTCTCTCTCTCTCTCTCTCTCTCTCTCTATATATATATATATATATATATATATATATATATATATATATATATATACCCCACACGCCACACCGTTCGACCTGTTACCTCTTTTCGGACGCCCTGCCTTCCTTCCTTACGCTTTTTCTATCACCCACCGTTTTTCGCCTCGTCACACGTCTCCTTTCCTATCCGAGAGATTATCGCCTTAACCGCGATTCTATATCAACCGAGGAACCGATATTTATCGGTATTTATCTGTTAACTGTTTTCCTTGTAAGGCTACCGTAAACCGATTGTCGAGGGAGAAGCCCGTCGGCATTCTTTTACGACGGACGATAATGGTGAATTTCGACGATCGCTCCCAGACGCATGTGGTCAGCAACAATTGGCGGCTAGCTCAATGAATCGATGAAATGCGCCCGCGTTTCCCGAGTCTCCGAGTTGGCATCCGCGTATTTTGCCCGATTCCTTTTTCACTACTAACATCCTTATATTACATCACCGAGTGCGTTCGTCGTTGCTTTTACACACCCGTATGTAAAATATCTTATACATTTGTAAAAATGAAACGACCGTCTCTTCATCGCGCACCGACCTCGATGTCTATCGTGGGAGTCCGTCACTAATGCAAAGCTAATAAAAATGGAAGGGTCTAGGACGCGCATAAATAGAACGCCCTTTTTAGAACGCCTATTTTGACGCGAAAATACGAGTTGAAGGGAAGGTGAAATCGAATAGGTGATGGGGAGATAGGCTGGATTTCTGTTCCACTTGTCGGCTTCCGCTTTCGGGAAATACTCCACCGCAACTCGGCCCGAGGATAAACAGTGGGCCCAAATACCCCCGGGGTTATAGATCCCGAGCCCGGTTAAACGTCCCCTCCACGCCTAGCCATCGAGTCCCCCAGTCCCCCCTGGGGGGAGAATACAAGACCATTGCGGTCGGCCACCCGCCCCGAATATCCTAAATACGAATATTCCTATTTATATATACCTATATTCCTACGTACATATTATTTTGGTCGTTAAATGCGCCTTCTTAGTTTCGCCTTAATTGCGACCTTTTTTCGTCCCATCGTTATTCCGAGAGGAAATATCCCGCTACGTTAGATATTTTTTATTTTTCATATTATCTGAATTGCGGCAGCGCGCCGGTAGAAAAAGATGGGCTAATTTAGAATGATAAGTCAAATTGTATGGCCGAATACAAGGACCGGTTTAATCGGAGTCAAAGTCGTTGTTGGCGGCAGTGCTTCTGACTCCACCGCACCCTTTAACAATTAAATTTAAATTTATATTTACCAGTCTGCTGGCCTTCTTGCGTATTTTACTCGAAAGGTTTTTCTTAATTTTCTTCCTTTATTATTTTACCGAGTACGTGTCGAAATACACACACGTACGTACGTATGTACGTAATCTCGTGTCCGAGATTATCATTTTACATTCCTCCACTGAATCGGCGGTCGACCGATGATTTGGCGATAGTTTCGGTTAGTTGGGTATCCCGTTTGTGTCTATTGGGCATAGGCGTTTTGTCGACTGCTAAGAGAGCGGTGTTATCCGGGCGACCGAACGGATTTATTTTTGGCCGGCAATAAAGAGGCCCGACGAGGCTATTTAGCTTCCCATCGCCGCCTATCCAGAGCAAAACGTTTGAACAAACACAAACAGAATAGAGGGGGATTTAGGCAAACTAACGGGGGTAGGGCCTCGATATTGTCCGAGTGGCGTAACCGACCGGCTATGAATATGAAACGGGCCCACTCACTCCCCCGCTACTACCCTCCGCTCTTATTTACCCTCCCTTGTCTAGTTTCCACAATTTCGGCCCCTTTCTCGAATACTACACTTTTCGGTGGGCCCCGGCCGCTTAATTCTATCCCGCGCGAAAATACATTCGACTATCTATTTATATATTTCTATAGAATAAGCTTCGTTTACTTTCGTGTTACCTGCGGCAATGATTGATATTTCCTTTGTAAGTCGGCTCCTCCTATCTTCCGGGATCGATCCTTCTATCTCCGATATTTGCTCGATTCCGATCGGTCGTGTTGAAACCGGGACGAAACCGAACGAGAAACTCCTGGAAATCGATTTGTAATTGGCATAATACGTAGTAAATAACGTGTTCTACACGATGAACGAAACAAAAATGGCAGTCGATTCCCCGCGTGATTCCTTAATTTTACATTCGTATTTTATATCCGTATAAAGCGATTATGGACTCTATTCTTCGATATTTCGTTTCGATCGGAAATAAATAAAAAAACACCCGGCGAGTAGTCCTTTTTACGCAGTGATATTATCAAACCTCTCCACATTCTTTTCGACAAACGTAACATTTTAAAAATTCGAACTTCCTAACCGGAAATAATAACGACGGTAGGATATTTTCTGTCGTCGACGAAATTCGAACGAAACGCAGTGAAAATGTTTCGCGAACAAAATATCAACAAACAAAAACTGTCTTCGACTCTCTTAACAATCCCGCTAACCCCGCAAATTCCGAAATATGTAATTTAAACCGACTAACGATTTTTAACAAATGTTTACATCGTGGGTTGAGGGGGATCGTCGATAACTGGGAGAGGGAGGCCGTCACCTGTGCCGGAGGCATGCTCCCTTTCGCACGCCCCTACAGCACAAATCACTTCCCTTTATTTATACATACAACAAAGACAAGGATCGGAGAGAGTGGCGGTAATCCGGGCCCCTCCCCTACTATAATTACTCTTTTATGAGGCCACCCTCCCTCCTTTCAACTGGCGGGTGAACCCGATTGAGGTTTGGACACTGGATACCACTCGAGTCCGACTAATAATATATCTCACTTGTCCGCCCCGGCTGCGCTATCAACTGCATGCTCCCTAGGCAGGCCCCCTCCAAGTCGTCCCCATCGCCAGTCTTTCCCCCACCGTTCACACATTTTTTCGCGTTATTACATTTCTCGACGAAACGTAACGATTTAATCGATGCTAGTATAAGAATGGACGGGCGACGACTCCGGTCGGAGGGCGTTTTCGATTGTTGCTAAACAAGGACTTTTACGCGCCATTAACTTTAAGTTAATAAGTCGAACGAATTTGAGTACAACAAAATTATAGATTACGAAAACCGGTCTGTAGCGGCCTATCACTCGGTTAACATAAGTCTATCGGCACGATCGGTCGGTTCTCGTTTTTTCAACCTGCGGAAGATAAAACATTACAGTAACCGTTTTCCCTTCAATCATGAAATTTCGATTCGATCCCGAACCGAACGGGCCCGTTCCTTATTCGAAATTGTTTTCGATTCTCGGAAACGGTTCCCGATTCCGGGTAATTTTATCTCGGCATCCAAGCGGTCCACCCCTCACCGTCATCCAATCAATTGAGACAAAATACGTAAAAGGCAAGAATGCAATATAGAACTAGGAGCAATTGTCGCGTATTATGCGTACGGAAATTAAATAACATTAATTTTAAATTTAAAAATTTTAAATCGAATGTACCTCCTCTGTATGAGATAAGTTGGGCGTAGCACTCGGGGAGTATCGTTGGGTTCGTTGGAACAGTGTCGGTACTCGGGGGCCGGTTAAGTTTTCGACAACACCGAGATGTTGGGCACAATGGGCCCGATAAAATAATCTGACGTCCAAACAGGGGTTTGCCCGTGAAGGGCTCTCAAAGGGGCCCGGGGTTCGTTCTCTCCCTCTCCTCCCTCCCACCCACCCATACATCCCCCCTTCCCCCTCTCAATCCCTAGTAGGAGACGCCGAGGCCCCGCCTACTCTTCGCACACATCTGTCACCCTACATAAAACTGTTGTGATTATCCGGCTTGCCCCCCTATCTCCAGCCTAAAAAACTACCTGACTCCCTCTGCCCTTCGTAATTAAGACACGTAGCTCTATTCCTCCGCTTCTGGAGGGTGCGATAATGACACGATTGTGAAAACTCGAACCGACGCGGCTACCGGTATTCCATTTGTTATACGGTGACAATTACTGATGGTTCCCACAACTCGATTCCGTAGTTGGGTATCATGATATGGTTGTAAATTATTAATTTGTTCGTAAGCGATAGGAGTGCACGCGCGCGTGTGTGTGTCTTGAATTCCCGAATAGTGGCTGAATCTCGCTCTAATCGTGAAAGACAGTCGACGTCCTCAGGTTCGGCTCTCTAGACTGAAAAATCCTCGATTCGAAAAACATTTTTTACTGCCGCAGATATTCAAAAATAGTTTGCGGATTCGTAAACCAGACACAATGCGGCATTTCTCGATGTAAAGATGGAAAGGAACTTTCTTTGCTGAAAGGTACTCGATTTCGTCGCGGACACACAAACACCTTAATAGTTTTAATTAAATATTGATTAATTAATTTTTTCATATTTACGCGAGCTGTAATTCGCCTTTCGATGCCTTTATTAATCCAGCGTAAATAGTTATTTGTCAGTTCTAGTTATAATCAAATTTGTCGAAAATAGTTTATTTTAGAGTATCCCGCGAAACTGTTTCGGATTCCTTTAATTCGATCCGGTTATCTATAATCGGCCGCTCTATTAGAGCGGCAGGGGGCAGTTTTAATGTTATTAGATTTGGTTAATCGCCGATAACCAAATAGATATCGGGTATTTTATAGAGGAACGCGCCCTAATCGAAAAGCTGAGAGCACACCACCACTCGAGCACATCTGCCGAGCTCCTCCTCTAAAGAGCTAGCTCTGTAGAACTAGTTTATTATTCTGCTAGATCTAGGTATAAGGGATCTAGACAAAACTGCCCATTATTATTAGTATTATTTATCGGTGAAGATGGGTAAATAATGTTTTACGAATCGCCTAGAAACAAATAGTGTGATCTAGATGAAAGGTTCTCTCGTAATTTCGCTCCGAACCGATCGCCGTAGCACTTCTTTTTTAATTTCGACATATTTTTTATTCGATTCCCCGATTTACCATTTTTAGGATATTTTTACTAAGAATAAATTTGATATTTACGATATTTATAGCCGAAACGAATTTGTTATTTCATTTGTTCGATTTATCATATGTTGGAGTACCTTATGTGCGGCGTTGGCGTGTATAGTTTAGATGGATACGATAGAAAATGACTTGTTGAAATAAACTTAATTAACTTTAATAACGCCAAACTATATTTACTAATGCGGACTCCTCGAACAGGAAATGAACCTCACACTGGCCAGATATAGCGCGAATGTTTGCACGATCGTCGAATGAAGTTGTCGGGGAATTAAATTATAGATTGTTTATTTAATTATCGGATTATTATTTTCCAGCCTTCAGGATATTCTACCGAGAACATAATTTCGAAATAAAATACGATCTTTCCTCTGTTGCTGACGATCGCCAGAGGGATGAATCCTCCGAACACGTATGTTTCATTTCATTTTTTCTCATCGTATATATTACCTTACAATCTTTACTTATCATACGCTACATATAGCTTATCCGATATAGTTTTCAGTGGTGTATAATATCGAGTAGAATATACGATTCGTCGGATATTTAAAAATGTCGTCTACCCCAACTATCGCGTTAATACTTTTTATATTATAACACTTTCGAATCATCGCCGCGTAGTTATAATGCGGTCCTATTAACAAAATTGTCCGGGTGAAGAATAGAAAATCGGGGTTCGGTGGCCCCTTAAAGGGCCATTATAATCGAATTAAGATATACCGGTAATTACGGCGAGCCCTAGGCGATATCGCAGCATTACAGGCATACCGTCTCCGTACAGCGCTCCTCGAAATTATTGTCCGGCGGCAAGCGTTCGTCCCCTCTTACAAGTTACGGCGCACTGTCAACGGTTTTAGTCATCAAAGTTCATGTAATATCCCCTCCAAGATACCCACTCGGTATATACGCCACTGACAGTGCCTGGAAGTAGGATCCGGTGTACCCCTTCCTAGAAAATTTTGTTAAAATAAAGATTTTATACTTACTAATAAGGATTCGACGAATGGAGACTAATACCGATCCGAAAAGTAGCGATACATAATTAATATATAGCTTAAGTAGGATTACTATTATCGGGAATGAATAACAACGCGTAGGGCCTGGACAAGAGTATTTTATAATCGTCGCGTTCAATCCGTACGGGGTAAAAATAAAATGGTTTTTACTTCTTATTATTTAAAATAGAGGTGGCGGGCGACGGTTGGGACGGAGGTGGATGGGGATAAGTTGAGGTGAGGGGGTTGCGGCGGTGTGTGCAGCTAACACAGAAACACACTCCAAAAAACTTTATTTTCCGCCCCCCATACATTATTTGTCCCCACTGGCACCACACCACCTCACCAGTCACCTCCTCCACCGCCTCCTCCCTATTAGTTTTCTCTCTCTCTCTCACACGCCCCCTCCCCCTCCCTCAGTTATATTTTGTGAGCGGCACTGAGACGAGAACCCGGAACGAGAGAAATAAAAAGAATTTAATTTTGGCGCGGAGCCTTTTAAAGCGGAGAGGGCTTTATTTATACGGATCATATTATTTGCACAGGCACTTTAGGCTCATTCATTTAGAATCGAAATGTTATTTGGGATTGCGTCGATATTTTCCTATTCGGTCGCATTTTAGTCGCGTGCCGTAGTGATACTAGCGATAGTGTTACCTCGGTTTGATGTTGACCCGACGATTCCCTTTCGACTCGCAAATTCCCGATATTGTACCCGAAACGAGAAATGCGCTTTTTACTCTTTTTCGGAAAGCAAATTAAAGGAGCACGGACGTTATAACGATAAAGATAATACTTTGAAACTGTACCAGGGAAAAGTAATACGGATTATGGGGATCGTATTATTTGTACGAGCATTATTTGTAAGCTGAATTATAATCTAAAGGTTATATCGAAATTGGGCTATATTTTTAATATTTCTTATTCATTAAGGTTCGAGGATTTCTGTTGTATGTATCCTCTCCCTTCGCTCTCGTATCTCCGGTGGGCCGACGACGGACGGAATAGAAAAATATCGAGGAGTGGGGTTAATTTTTTTATGTCGGAGGGGAGAATACGGGGTGGAAATGGAGCCGGTGTAACCGTTCTCAGGCGACCATTAAAGGACCCCTCTGGCCGATATATTAACCGGTGACGTCCCCTCCCGACGAAGGTTTCATCCTTGATACATCTACCGATCTAGCTAGATCTGCATCTATCTATAAAGGAAAATGTCGTACAAAAGTGAAAAGAAAACGGTCTAAACACCCCGGATACGGCACAGTCCTACGGTCTCCTATTTATTTTTTAAGTTAATTACCTACCGTCCAAACCCTACTATCCCCCGACATCCCGAACCCTACCTATAGACGGCTGAAAACCAAAAAAATATAGGAAAGTCAGTGGGGTTCTCCTCCATTATGCTCTATTTATATCAGCACTGCGTTAACGTCGATGTCGTTGATTTTATTGTACACTTGTGGCGATTAAACAGTTAATAATATAGATGTGTTTGGTAACACGTCAAGTATTTTCGAATAATCGCGATATTATCGACTATTTTGTTTTTAATTTGGGAAAATGATTCTATCTTTGTCTCATCATAATTTTCTTACCTAATATTTGTAATTCTCGAACTGGGCCTTTGCTCCGTCTATCGTTGTTCGCCTTGTCCTCTGTCTTAATTCCCTTTATTATTCGCCAAATCTGTCAGAGACAAATATAAACGTACCTTATTAAAGCTAGAAACTTCTACTGGGTTACGTTCGATGGCGAGATCGGTAAAAGGACGGCTTTAATTTGAGGACGGGTTTTTAATTAGTATGCCGGATTTACTTTTTGAAATAAAAACTTATTTATTCGATTTTAACGTCCGTTTAAAGAAATGAAGGTTGTACGAAGTCTTTTCGTAAAAATATTGGTAAGTTTTTAAATTCTCATTACATTTTTTCTCCTTTCAGTTTGACGATGAGTGGGGAAACAGCGTTATTTTAATTTATGACCGGGGAATATTAAATGTTGTGTTATCGCTGGTAGCAATTGTTGGGAGGATTTACTTGTTTTACGGCTTTTATCAAATATCAGCCCGTCTTATCATCTCCGGATTCCCGCTTCGCATAATTTCCAGCCTAATCTTTCGCATTTTAATTTTTATTGTTACCTTAAATATATACTTTTTTAAACAAAAATACTCTTCGGAGAACGAATAACAATATACGATAACAATCGATAGGAGTATTTTTTGTTAACAAACGATTTGTTAACTTTCCTTTTTCAGTCACAAAAAGATCACTAAAGAAGTTAAATCGATGAAAACGTAAAGCGATGTGCTGTGCATTCCATTCGATGATATTAAAAAAGTATCGATGACCTTGGCTAATGAAGTACCAACTTTATTTACGACTTTATTTACTTACCTTCCGCTTTTTCATGTTTTTCTCTCGTTTCTCTCTTTCTTTCGGGTTTTTATAGTAACATTATCGAATATTTATTTCGTAAGAATACATTATATCGTATTTCCTGAATACATACTAGTGTGTGAGTTAAAAAAAAGTTCTTTGAAAAACGATATCGATATGACATAATGGATATTATTTTGGATGATTTTTGGCCGTTTCTATTTGAGCAGTTTAAATTAAACATTGAGTGTACTGTACGCCAGGCTTACTTGAAATCATCAGTTGTCTTATATATTTATTACATTTTATGTGCTAGTCGAAATTAGGATAGCGCGTTAGGATTTGTTATTTAGAATGAGGAATTGACAAAAGATGAAGAAAGACAGCGGCTAATTAAATAAAATAAGTAAGAATCCCTCTAACTGTAAATTATTAAACGGATTCTACTTTATCATCTCGGTATTGTTCAGGGAATGTTACTGAGCTGTTCGGAGGAGAAAGCCGAAAACATTTTGTCACAAAGGTTGTCACGAAAAAACGCTTGCATTTATTATTGACCCAGTGGAATTCAAAACAGGAAGACCTACCACTATAAACTAATGTAGGTTTTTCTAAATTGTGCATTTCCGGTTATTTATTATATGGTTGGAGTCGGTTATCTTAAACAATGTAAAGTTCCTCGTTCACCTGCTCGTCCCGTTTTCACACCATAGGGCACTTAGAGAACTACATATTTTCAACTATTTATTTCTTATCTATATACGACGAATATTTGATAGTCTATGTTTTAAAAATTACATTTAAAATTAAAGCATATATTTTATTTTATTTCGATAATATTTAGTATCGTAATAATGGTTAGCACTGACGTGGACAGATTTAAACCAACCTTCGAGTAAGTTCTTGGCGTCTACAAGAATAAACCTAATTTTAGTTTAAGTTATTTGTGCACGAGTGACGGAATATTTTTCACACATTAAATGGATAAATTATTGTTTTATTTTCGGTGTGTTATTTTTGCACTTGTTCCAAGTTTGTGCAAACCTGAAATATTTTGGAATGCTAATTGACGTTTATTGTTTTTTATTCTATTAATTGTATATTGCTTCATACATTTTCAACACGAATTCAAAACGAGGTAATGTCTTATTTCTATTACTAATCTAGTATATTATTACTGAAATGGTAAAGACTTCTAAAATATTTTGGTTTAAACGCGTATTTTCTTCCAATGGGCTAATTAAATAACAAAAAGTTACCGCCTACCAGGTTATAACTCTACCGGGATTCAGTTTTATTGCATACAAAACTAATTCTGCGTCCGTTATTATTTAATTTAGAATTTCTCTCTCGGCGTCAACATTGGAACGAAACCCCGGAAAAAAAATTTCACGTCGATTAAAAATAAAGATTAAATATTTTCATTTTGCGAGGTTTTTTATTAACTCCTTTGAGCCCCTAAAATTTATACGGGCAGTTACGGGCTTATCCATTTAGAATCAAAATGTTATATCGGAATGTGGGGATATTTTCCTATTTCGTTTGAATTTTTGTCATCGTCACGAGAAGTTGACGT
Organism: Lethocerus indicus; assembly: GCA_019843655.1. NCBI lineage: Eukaryota > Metazoa > Arthropoda > Insecta > Hemiptera > Belostomatidae > Lethocerus > Lethocerus indicus. Next base: position 49,089,987 of record JACDQD010000001.1, on the reverse strand, counting down.
AGGTCGATGTCATATTGAAGTCATACTAGCAATAATATTACTTTGTAATACTCGAGTATACTTTGGTAATATAGCGATAATATTACTTTGATACTCACCCAACGATTCCCATCCAACTACCACATTCCCGATAGTATATCAGAAAAAGAAAATTCATTATTCCTGTTTCCGAGTAAAAATTAAATAAACGCGAGTATTGTAACAATACAGAGAATACTTTTTTAAACTGTACCAGGGATGAGTAATAGCACAACAATTACAAGTCACCCAATTCTATTGAAGATTGCGAGAAGACGGTGATCAAACTGCAATAGGTAGTTGGGAGTAAATCGCAGGATATCATTAAGAAAAATGTAATTACAATTTAAGTGTAGAAATAGTTTTCTGTACTACAATACTCTAGCACCTCCAGTACAAAACGACAAACATTAGTTGAACCAACTCAAAATTTAGTTTTATTTTATTCATTTATATTTTAGGATGCCTATTACGCTAGTGGATTTTATTTTAACGCTCTATTCAAAACCTTGGTTCGCTCTTCCACGCGTAATAGATATTAATTACAGTAAGTAATTTTAACGCAAAATTACTTCATTAATTCCCTTAAAGACGTTTAAATTTGTATTTATTAGAATGACAACTTCCTTGGCAAATTCTCGGACGCTTATTTCCTCCGGAACACTTACGTTTATGCGCCATTTTAGGTGACCGAAATATCTTTATTTAACTTTATTAGTTATCCACATCGCAAACAGAGAAATATCAGCACGCGTATTTAAACGCCGAATGGAAAAGCTGGTTTTATAGCGACTAACGAATTTTATCGAATACTTTTTGTACAGACCCGATTGATGGATGTTGCCCCGTCCAGGCTCGTCAGGAAAATATATCCGGACTTTTTACCGAGAAATTAAAACGACCAGTAAATAAGATATAATTTTGAAAAAGACGATTATGAAACAAGATATGAAAACAAAAGTGGGTATTCGTTTCGAGAACAATAACAAAAGGAAACTGGCCTAGAAAAAATCCTTAATTCAGCCATCGAGAGGAATGAGAAAATATTCTTATTGAGCAGAAAACAATATGGAGATATCAATCCGTCGGTTCCCTTTTGATTGGCAAAAATATTGCGCGTTTTCATTAAAATAATTTCTAACAGGGCAGGACGTAGAGGAACAAAACACTTTACTTAGCTATCAAAATGTAATCATTTCTAAGGGATACTCGGGATAACATCGTGTTCACCATACCCCGACTAAACGCTACCTTTCCACCCACCGATCGAATTTCCCGCTTTTATGCTCGACAAATTACAGAGGAAATAATAAAATGGCCTAGAAGGGGCCATTTCTAGATGGGGCGCGTTTTGTTAAGAAAATACACATTTATAATCTGCGTTAGCTCGGAGAAGACTGCTGGCGTTTATTAGAAGGACTCTTTGAATCTTTTAAACCATTTAACCATAAATGGTTTAAACCGACAATTTCATGTTCAGTCCCTTTTCCTAGAGAAAACGTCCAGTAAGACCGACATCGCTCCAACTGAACAATATCCGAAAATCAACCGGCCATTTGGAAATTACTCGGACGATTTGTTACCCCGTTGTTGGCGAAAATGTCCATTTTATTCCGCATTATGTTATCATTTGAATGTTGATAACCTTCCTTGTTAATATTAAATACAAACGGCGAAGCGCCGGTAGTAAAGTTATAATACCGTTGTTTATATGTAACTCTAGTGTGACTAATTATTTCTGCAATAAATTTCTAAAAGCTAGTGATTTTGGTCGTAGCCGTCGGCTACCAGGTAAAAGCGGGCGTTCCGAAAGGGAATATTAAATCCGAATAATTAACTACGTACTATTTTTAAGCATAACTTTATTAAATCAGAACTGAGGTCCAGCGCCGAGAAACAATTCCTGTTAATCATTTGGACGTGAATACAAAGATAAAAACCTCGTATTAATTTATCAGTCCAAGTTATGTCGTGTGCAAATATCGTTAATACATAGCAGACAAATATTGGATGAGTTAGATACTAATAACGAATCGTCAATTTCGCGATAGATACTAGCAAACGTTGGGATACAATTATTGGTACCATTTTATAACGTTATTTTATGAATCGATGCATTCAAATGAAAATTACTGAAGGTAATTCTTTTCCAGATTGTAAGCTATCGAACATTTTGTGTGTGTGTGTGTGTGTGTGTGTGTGTGTGTGTGTGTGTGCGCGCGCGCGCGGGGGTGTTTGTGAAAGATTTGAAAGACTCGAAAGATAGGAAATTTCAAAAAAGTTACAACAGCAACGATCCAGTCGGTTGAGCGTATATCCTGACTGTAAAAGGCACTCAATTTCTAGACTGGACAGGGCTAGATTATACAATGAAAATCCCTCCAGCAAGACTCCAGTTTTAACTCTAATACGGTAGCCTGTAACTGTATTATGAGAAAACGGTTTATGATTTCAACTAGCGACTTTTTCAACCAATTATGGTTCTTGTCCTTCCGGAAATTTAATGAAAAACGTATTGATATTTGCGGATCGAGTAGGAGGAATACTGAAAAATTAGCGGGCGGCGACGTTTTTATTCCATAAAAAACAACGCACAATGTTTATTCTGTTATGCTATATTCTATAAAGTACAAATCGATACCCCCTTTTCAATTTTAAAGGCTAACTCTGTCCTCTTCACAAAATTCTATATTTGAAACGGGATGTTAAAATTCCGCAGCCCATTGCCCTTTAAACGGATCCGTCATCCGTCATTAATTATTTGATACGTTTAAAGTCTCCTTTAAAATAGTTCTCAGTGTTGAAATGTGTATTATCGGTAAAAGATCAATAGAGAGCGATTTGTGTTTACAAATTTTTTAAACGAAAACCATTTCTGATAAGACGGCGTTTGTTAAATTATAAACGGTTTAAATATTTAAGTTATACTCGATTGAATTAAAATATGAGATTTGAAATAATTGCGGAAATACGGACAAAGTAAATACAAAAAATGTTATCCCCCTCCAACCGGGTGTGTTTAAGATCCTTCCATTTAGAAGTCTACAGCATGGCGCATAAACCGTTCCAACTAATGAATTGTAGGTTGTGAATTCGTTTCGAGGAATCGGTTATATTTTAAACAATAATAGGGTCGAATTTGAACTACGAATTATAAGTTTGGAATATCGCGTTTAGTGCTTTTCTACAAATTTTGTAGATGAGATTTTTTTCGCGTGGTAATTGTTTATTGTTTCAAAGTAAAATAAAAATGTATATTCTACTTTGCGATTTGCCGAGTACCCAAAGTTCGCAAACATTTTGTACAATATGGATACCTTGTTATTCTCTTAATATCGAATATAAATTTGTCATTTATAATCAGTATTAGTAATTTTATCGTTACAGCGTAAAAATATCTATGTTCGGAATATCCCAAATGATCCAGGAAGGGAATATCGATATCCGTAAAGATGCCTCGAACTCTATACTGCAATTAAGACTAATTTCGGGACCGTAGACTTAAGATTTATGATACTAGATTTAATTTTACGACCGTTGGTACGAGCGGTACGAACCGCGATCAGCTCGGTTGTGAGGTTAAGACAAATCGGTAATCGCATCATAGTCGATAGTAATTTCTGAATTTATAATTTTCTAGTCCCATCGGAAAATAACACGCTAAGATAGGGTAGTTCTAACGGTTTAATTACTACACCTGGAACCGATCTGTCGTTGTACTCAGTCTCTTGATACAACGACATTTCTATTGCGTTACGTGTCTTCTTTTTCGAAAAAAGTAACCCGACAATGGTCCCTGGCCGGATCGAACGACTGGTGCGAACATGAGGTTGGGATTCGGAAATAAAAACTCTACGCTTCGATCTAAGAACAGTTATATTATTACAATGGAATCTTTTCCTACAGTATATCACATCAATTTATAATCCATAAATGCTACATAGACTATGCTACACAATATAACGTACATCGAATATCTTTATATATGTATCATATACACAATTACAGATCGCTACTCTTTACATTGCGAAATAAATGCTACGAAACTGACGGTGCCCGCCGTTAACACAATTCCCAAAATTCAAACCGACATACATACATACACGCGTACATTTATGCGTATATATATGTAGGTACGCGTGAGAACACATATTGCGAACGGTCTCCCAATATTTTACCGATCAGGCTCGGAAGTATGCTCTCTACGGATCCGATCCTATAAAATAAACGGGCGGGAACCGGTTTTCTAATTTGTTCTAAATAAAACCGACTCCCACTAGGTAGACGACGTAGTACGCGTATATTATTTGTACACGTATATAGTCCGTTTTAATATCTACTATATATAAATAAATAAATACTCGCGCGTATATCGGAGGGACGTAGGTAGATAGGCGGGGGTAGTAGCGGGTCGGTTCGGCGCGGCCGGACCGACGCGCCTCCGTCCAAGGTACAGTCCCTTGCGAGCCGTCCGCGCGGCTCTCTCGAATTCCGTATTTATAAAAAAATTAGCTTAAAAGGAGGATAGGCGCCGGGAAGGTCGGGCCGCGGGTTAGCGGGGGCGTGCGGGATCTCACCTGGCCCAAGCCGCCTGGAGCGGAGTGAACGCGGAGTCAAATCCGGCGGTGACGCGGGGAGGAGGACTCTCGGAGCGGCCTATGAGCGACTCGATGGAGAAGGGGGGCCTGGAGGCGGCGGGAGCAGAGGACGAGGCGGCTGTGGGTGATGGCCGGGGGGCGGCGGCTAGGGGCACCGGCTTGCAGGGCAGAGGCGGCCCCAGCAGACCCAGCGACAGCCTGGCCAACTCGGCCGGCGGTAGCAACGCCACCGGAGTCGGTGGCGGCGGCGGCACCCCCGACAAGTAGGGGTAGTGGACGCCGGGGGGGCCCAGCCCGCTCCTGTACGGGTCTCCGAGGAACGCCATCGCCGCCGCCGCCGCTGCCACCTGGCTCTGGTCCCTCATCAGCAACTCCGGTGGCTGCCTCTTGTACCTCTTCCTACGCCGCAGGAAGCTCCCGTTGTCGAACATGTCCTCCGCCATCGGGTCCAGCGTCCAGTAGTTTCCCTTGCCGGGGTTACCCGGTTCCCTGGGGATCTTGATGAAGCAGTCGTTGAGCGACAGGTTGTGGCGTATCGAGTTCTGCCAGGCGGGGAACTTCTCCCTGTAATAGGGGAACCTGGCCATGATGAACTCGCAGATCCCGCTCAGAGTGAGTTTCTTGTGCGGCGATTGGAGAATGGCCATCGTTATGAGGGCGATGTACGAGTAGGGGGGCTTGACCAGGGAGGACTTTTTCTCTTCGGACTCGTGGTGGGCCTTGTCGGGATGGTGTCCGTAGCCGGAGAACTGTGGGGCGGGCGGGGGCCCCGCGTCGTCGTCCGAATCCACGTTCACCTCGCGGTCGGAATCCTGCCGATCTCTGAGGTCGAGCGGCGAATCGGTCGAGCGACGGGGTAGGTACTCCATGGCCGGGCACATAGGAGGATACTGAGCCCGGCGTGCCGGCTGGCCGGCCCCCCTCCCGGGTGGCGCTTACCCCTCCACCGGCCGGCCGCCCATTGGCTGCCGCCGCCCCGGGGACCGCCCACCCAATCCCCCCACTACACCTTACCAACGACCAAATCCTTCCCTTCCCGTCATCCCGCCCTTTTGACTCCGACGCCCTTTTTAATATCCCCCGTAACCCGAATTAATTTTACTAGAATTTAAGGATAACTTTCTGGAAGGCTGCCGGGGTCGACTTAGCCCACGTCGGGTCTCGCTCTCCTTCGACCGCCCCCCCCCCCTCTTTCCCACCCACCCTTTCCCTTTCCCCCCGCCCGGTCGGTTTCCTTCCGAGCGCTGACTCTCTAGTTTTAAAGATTGAGACAGAGACGCGACTCTCGGACGGTAGTCACTCGCCGACTCCATGCCCCGGATGGCTCTCGTAGTCGTCTATAACCTCGTTTCTTCGTCTCCGTCAGTTTCCAATAGGACTCCGTATTGTCTTCGTCCTTGAGTCGCTCGAAATGTAAGATGTCGGTGGGATGCCGGTCCATTAGGTCTCCTCTCCGCTCGACGGCACTGGTTTGGAGAACTTTCGATTTCTTTCTGTTTAAAGTTATCTGACTTACCGCTATATAATATTTGAATTATTTTCGTTATTATCGTTACCGCAGAGCTGCCTTGTGAGTATGGAGTGACGACGATTGTAAAACGACTTTATTCCGTCCTCTTTCCCTCGCATCCTCGTTACTCGCCCCTCTTATACCCGACATACGGGTAGGTATGCGCTTAGAGGTAGGAACCCGCGATAGATTTAACACTTAGGTATATTCTTCGTAACGCGAAGGGGAATTCATTTTTTTCTTTTAGTGCGATAGTTTTATCCATTCCCTATTTTCGCTGGCTTTCCGTCGTATGCCGCGTAGACGGTATGGTATCGTGTCCGTACTGACGAGGTTTCGGAATCTTCCGTCTCCGCTCGAGATCCCGAACCAGCGGGAAAAGTTCTACCCAAACGGGTCTAGTAAAAGAGCGAGCCGTAGAACGGAGATATATGACGAGAACCGTAGTATTCAAAATTCTTGCAGACCAGCCAACTACTGGCTATGACGATGTCGCACGGGTTGCGTTGATTTGATCGTCTTTCCGACAGTAAACAAAATCGACGAGACGTCGGAACGCGATAATCTGGAGGATATTTACGCTACGGTATTGTGAAAGCCGTCGGACATTGTCAATTGTTATACCTTTCGATTCGGCACAGGAACACAGGAGCTACTGTGTAGGCTCCCCCCACTAAACTGAGGGAACCGAAGTACTCGAACCCCTAAATAACGTGTAGGTATTCACCGGTGAACGTCCTAATGTAAGTGCCCGAAAGCAATGTTGTACAACACTGTCGCTAGTGACCTACTCGACCTTTTGCCTAGTGAGCACCGTTACCTATAACGTGCAGGTGTGATTTCTCGGGTTTGTTTTTCCGATCATTCAAACTGATGTTTTGAGAAGTTCCAATGTTATGCATGGCCTGCTCTCGTATATTGCTGAAAATCAAAAGAAATAAGGACATAACCGAATTTTCGTGGGTCGGAAAGAGGTCGATTGTGTGACAAATAAAAAAGATAAAAAAGGTAGGAAAGACCAGCGCTGAATGGCCCGTTCGATCCCCTGTGGCGTACACCTTTTCATTCGATCGCAAATTCGCTCGTAATTATAAATATTTCAAAACGAAATTAACGGTGTGTACACTTTGATGATTAGTGTATATATAACTATAAATTATTTTACATATAATTTATTATTCGCGACCGACTATATTTAAGTAATATCGAATTAAACAATAAGCGCTAATTTAAAAACGATTAGAAAAATACTTACTCGCTCGGAGTATTATTATTAAGTGAGGGTAATAATCCACCCGTTGTATTTGTCCGAAGTCGAGTATCGTGACTGTTTTTTTTTTTATTTTTTATATTTATATTTTAATTTTAGTACTCCTTCACTCGTCCATCGGACATGCGGTATGTCCTCTCGTTCCGGTTAGGCGAATGTCAATCTGGGACTCGGTGAAGACCCGTCCCGATAACCGATCGTTTTTGTACGATACGTTCGATAATCGTTGGTGAAATTAGTAACGTCTATTTGGCGGCCGACTGTTTTCACGGCCCGATAAGAAAACTCAGTTGTATTGCCCCCAGAAAATAGGGTTGTATTATTCCTGGCCGGGATGACTGGCCGACCCGGTCACACAGTTATTAGCCTGTGTCGTTACTCGCCTCGCTCCTTCACCAACTTTCTTCACACCGCCAAATTAGCAGATTATTTGTTCAGATTGTTGTCATCTTTCGGGCCGGAGTGTCTGCCTTCACTTTCCAAACCCATAGCAGACCCCTTTTTATCGGATCTTACCTCCGCCACCGGCACTCGACCCGTCGCGACAGGACGTCATCTCGCTTTAACTGATGAGCTATACCAAACAACCGATACAAATACTTTTTTCTATATACGTAATACATCGTAGACGATACACGCATTCCGGCCCACTGCCTTTCTACATTTATGTACATTTTTTCTACATTTATTTAGCCTTAGCCCGAATATTCATGTATTGTGCACGATGTTGTTGAGTACACGGTAATCGGGAATGAGACGGAACAGTTGTAAAAATATAATGTCGGTATTTTATGTAAACACTTTCCCGAAGGATACAGGGATGTTGTTTTTGATGCGGAGACTGGGCGAACGGTGTCGATGGAGTGGGGTATAATTTTGGCGGTAGGGAGGCATAAATCGTAGCGATTAGGGCGGGCGAGACGTACTCCTGTTTGTTTTCAGATTACCCCGCCGTCTCAACCTTATTTTCGTGGCCCACCCAGGGCATATTTACGGCCGGACCGTGCACAAGTAAAAGAGTATACTGCTAATGTTAATATTTGGATGACTCCGAGTGTGCAGAGATTATGATAATAGTTTCGAGAGGAAAGAAAAAGGAGGTGGTGATAAGGGCTGTGCGGTAGGCGGCCGCCGGGTTTCGACACGTGCCGGCTAACTAACGCTCTCCGTTATTTTTTTATTCTTTTGTTCGCCGGGTTTTTTTTTCTACCGGAAGACTTTTAAACCGAAATGTCCGTCCACAAATTTCCTATTTCCGGGAGGCGTTTTATCGTGATAAAACACCGACGTGAGAACAAATAGGTGAGTGTCGGGCGAGGTGCCATCGGCCTGCGCATGCCACCGTTGTTCGTGTCGTCGTCCCGAGGCTCTCTAACAGACACTAATTCTCCGAAATCCTCCTGTATTTTATCCGTTAAAGAAACACTTTTTATTCGTTCCGAAACTTAATTCACCGAACTACGGCTATTCGCCAGTCCCGATTTCTGAGCGTCTGGAAAGCGCACGTCTGAGGAGTAAGAAGGGCTACCGCGTTTGGTAGCCGCCATAGTTATGTTAGAGAGGGCAGCCGCGACAGGTGTCTAGCCCTAGCTGGTCGAGTATGTATGTAGAGAGGCGGGGTCGGTGACCTGTACCCGAGTACCCCTCGAGAGCCCTCCGACGGCGGTTAGAAATCGCTATGTCGTAGCTTTCCCGTATACAAAATATCACTCTTAAATGCTGGATAGTGGGCTAACGTACTATATTTAGAGTTGTCGGGAGTAGAACGGGGACGAGAAACGAATTTTACGGTAATCCGTATGTGCAGTTATACGCTTAAACCGTCTTATTATTAGGTTACCGAGATTTTTAGGGAAAATCGTATTTTTAGTTCATTCCGTTTTCCGGGTGGCATTCGTCGTTTAGCACTCAATTTTATCTGACGACTGGTCCTTTAACCTAAAATCTGATTTGCTCCTCTCCTTCCGGGGCCTCATTCTCACCGTCGGTTTCACCCCCGAGCGAAGTTTCTGCCCTCCCGTTTCCGAGCGAATCGCGAAAAATACAGTTTAGTTTCTTTAAGTTCATTATTATCCGTATCGCGCGTGCGTGAGCACGAAGGGTGTGATACTGACGTGATGTTCTCGGGGACCCCAAGCAGATAAATAATTACCGAGCGAGCTAAACAAAATTAGCGTAACCCGGGGGGTTCAGCCGTACGATAACGCGAAACCATCTGTATACCAAACTGCATTCGGGCTGTGATCAATTAATCGTACGGAAATGTACATTTTATAGCGATTACACAATAATAACGGTACTAAATGTCCAAGCAATGACGTAGAAAATTTGACAGCAATGCGGGAATCCGGTCGGAATTTCTAAGATAAAATCTCATCGTTTAACTCGTCTTTACATAACAAGATATGGAAAATACGGCCAGTCAATGATATATTGTAGATCTCGTGCGGCCACCGATATCGGTTCCAGAATACGGGCCATTCACATGTTTTCCTTTAACTCCCTTCCCCCTCGTCATCCTACCGCCGGAAAGAAAATATATCGACAAGGCGGCCTGTTTGTCGAGCGTTTAAATTGGGTACTAAGGAGCCGGAGGAGTGTTAAGGGACAACACAAACATCGGAGTCGGGACAAACACAACAAATTATGAAAACAAATCCGTTTGGCGGGCCTCCGAACAGATGTTTCCCGTCGGGGGGCTCCTATTTCGAGCGGGATTATTATTAGGAAGTTTCCGGTGCGGAAGGTGCTCCTCTCTCTTAGCCGCTAATTCACCGCATTCCCTATTTGTAACCGGTTTACGTATATTCGCGATTCAGCGAAAAAAAGTTATAGAATCGGCACCGTATCTCGGGGCCGACTGCGCTGCGGTTTAATTTTTTTTTTTCTTCATAGTCTATTTGTTCGGCGTCCGTCTGCAAATAAATCTCCGCCGTATCGTATCTCCCGTAATCGTTATAAGAGATAAAGGTAAACAAAAGGGGAGGAGAGAAAATAACAGAGAAAAAAGACACGGTGGACGCCTATCTTATCGTTTTATCAGAGGTTAAACAAATGAAACTGAAAATTGTGACTTTGTTATTCAATTGTTCCGTGTCCCGTTGATAAACGTGCCGCCGGCCCGGGCTGTAATTCAACAACGCTCCGCTCCTATTTAGTCGGGCAATATTTATTTTTCCAGACCATTCGACGGTATAGAATCCAACCCTTTTAACGTATCATTTAGACCCGCCTTTATTTTCTCAGCTGAAATTTATCTAGGCCCGATCAGTTCGGATATGTTAGATAGGCCGATGCGATTGTAACGAAAAGGAAGGACCGATTCAAAAAAAGGGGACGATTGTTGCGAATACAGGAAGAGCCGCTCTTTCGTTGTTCCCTGATTCTGCATTATTGCCGCCTTCCCTGATTCTGGAATAAATTATGTTTTATGTGTACGGAGACTGGGTAGTCTGGATTAGTATAGGATATTCGGCGAGGGGATAGAACAGTGGTGGCCAAACCTTATCTGGCCTTCCGGCGTCTCAAATCAAAACTATCTCTATTAACTTTACGTTAATAGTATTTTTTCTTCATTTCCGAGTCGGAAAAGCGGCGATATATCTATACCTCTCGTGTTGTCGGCAATTTTATTTAATAAATAATCGAAACTCCCGACTTTCTTGTCAAAATTGAATTAACTTGCTTTTCGAAAAGCAAGCAATCGCTTACAAACGAGAATTTAAAAACACTTTTTTGTTTGGAGATAATATAATAAAGTACGCGAATGCGTTAGTGAGCCGGGGCAGCCCACACGTAGGTAAAATGTCGGTGAAAAAGGGCGACAGCGGACTAGCCCAGAGGCAAATTTACATTGACCTTAGTAATATTTTATAAAGGAGTAATATGGATAATATTGTTTATACGAAACTCTATTCGTGGCGCCCCGTCTCGTGGACGGTTGCGGGGGGTGTTTTTGCCTGTGTCGGGCGGCCTGGGAATTAATTCTGCCTTCGATAATTTTGCTCCCTGGCCCGAATATATATCTCTCCGATTGAGGGGAGCCGAAGGGGGAAGTTGGGGGGATATAATGTCGAATTATAAAGTTGGAATGCCCTACAGCCTTGGAGCGAAGTATCGGGGAAAAGACCCGGAATTAAAAATCGTTTAACTCATTATAACAAGATAGCCTCAGGGGGAGGGAGCAAGTTTTATATCGGGGTTCCCCTTTAAACTTGGACACAAATTTTTACAGTCCCTAATGGGACCCCGTCAGTCTTTAAATTGTGTGTTTTAACTCTGTCCCCATTCAGCTCGCAGTTTCCTCTTTTAGTTTGGCCTCTGGGAGAATAATACTTTTAGAACACTTATTCTCTGTTTATTTCTTGGCGGCGACTTTAATTTTTTTACCCGGCGATAAGCACGAACAATCCTTGTTGGGGTTTTAAATTGGCTTTATTAATATACGATTATAAGGTAATAAACGGTGTTGTATAAATAATCCTTTTCCTCAAATATGTTTGTGTAAATATAACGCTCTCGCGCGGTTTAGGCTAGTATCGAATAAAGTAAACCATTAATGGTGTAAACGTATTCATCTCATCTAAATACGTATTAATACTCCTTTAAAGGTATATTATTAACGAGGCGTTTACAACTCGATTATAATGTCAGATTGCTTTGGCTAAGTTGTGAGGATTTAAATTCTAATCGGAAGTCTTGTCGCAATGTTTACTATTCGAGTGATGAAATTTAAATACACTTCTCGGGTCAATCGAATTTCTAACAGCAAACGAATTAATTAATCTGGCTATGAATTTCCATTAGTGGAATCCGAAATCAAAAATGATAATTGGACGTTCGAATATCGTCTAACCCTATAACGACGAGATAGTCTACTCAATTGCAATATTAAAGATAAATAATTATTCGTATTTTTTTATAGCAACATTTATTACGATCCACGGCAATAGGGAAACTCCTTGCGGATAGTGAATAAATCCCGAGATTGCCGCATATAAAATTCATTTCCGAATTGGCTGGGTTGTTTTATGTTACGAATAAATTGCGGGTAAATACAAAACACTATGAATGTAAAATAGACAGTGCATGTCGATGTGTAAGAATAAAAGATGGAATCGTTCGAAATAAATACCAGGGTATAAAGAAAGGGCGGGATGTAAAATAAACGCTTTTTACGTATCAAAAAGTGGGTGGCCGCTGTCGCTCGGTAGGGGCTTAGAATTGGGTTCGAATGCCGGCAGCGTTCAATCCATTTACTACCAACCTATGTGAAATAACTCTATAATTCGGTCCCGTCGTTCCTTCCATGAACCGCCTCCCGATAAACTGGAGATACAATATAACAATGCACGACCACGACGGATGTACGTTCTGAATGAGGTGCGATCAACTCCCAGTGGTCGGCCGTCAACTTTTCAGTTTTTTGCAAATTTTTATTGCACGATATAAACCGAATTATATAATTTTAGAAGTACTTACTTGCTAAATATTTCTCACGTGTTATTATAAATTATAGATAATTCGATCGTTATCGTGCGAGAGCAAGAGAGTGAGTGGGAGGGGAGATTATGGCGCTCAATAATGAATGACTGGAGAGTATAAATCTGAAGTAAACGTTTCAATTTGAACAAGGGGCCCCATTGTCCAGTCGGGCCGTTGTCCTCCAGAAGCGATAAGGAAATAATTACTTTTCGGAAAACAAAAAGAAGAGGAATGGAGGGGAAGGAAAAAGGCGAAATTCCCCTTAATGAACATTTTTCCTCCCTCCCGGAGTTTTTTCGTCGTTATAAAAAACTGAAATAATAACGCCCCCACCGGCCAGCTATCATCCAGCTATTCTATAACGGCCGTTTTGTTTTGACTGCGTCGATCCGTTAATTTTACGGCTTCCTTCCTATTTCGAGTAGGCTGGACGAATCGTCGGCACCGATATTACATCGGATACATTATCGGGTTATAATTTTCGGTAGGGTATTATTCATTTAAAGGTAAGAAACCTCTAAAGGTCGTTTTAAATTTTTTGTTTACATTTTTAAAATTTCGTAATGTTTATAATTAGGAGTTGGACAAAGTCCGATTACGTCAATTCATAATTTACGCGTAAAATATTGGGGATGTTCCACGCGTATCGTCGAGCTAATACGTATAACATTAACAGGGATCGGCAGGAATAGAGTAGTCGGGACCGAAGGAAATAGTCGGGCGGCGGGCTATGTCAAAAGGTTTCCGGCGGTCGTTTCGGAGGGTGACACAAACAAATTACTGAGCCCCGTCTGGGCCTGTACGCACCGCTAATTTGTTCGCGCCTTAACGTTTCCTCTCCGCCCCAACCACAAACCCTACCTACTTTCAGCGTCATCTCCAACTTTAAGGACGGTACCGACCGCTTCCATCCGAATATCCAGACGCCCAAAACGCAAACCCCGACCACGAGAATGGGACCACGAAGAAGACATTTTGTTCTCAATCGCTAGTATTCACCGGACGCCCACGCCACCCAGACCAGAAAACGAGCTAAAAAACTAGACCGGTTGCCGATATGTATATATATATATATATATATATATATATATATATATATATATATATATATATATATATATAATCGATCGTAGCCCTTCTCGAAACTATCGCTAACCGAGAGCCGAAACTCCGAATGTAGTTTTAGGTAAAATCGCGGGGAAAGGGGAGTAACGTTAGCATCTTATATATACGTACGTACTGAAGCCATTCTGTCGTTGACCTTTACCCGGAATTAATTTTAAATATGCGAAAACTCCGCGTACTATATTTCCGCTTTTCTGGATCCGTTAGGCTGGATTATGGGTATGAATTTTTCACGCTTATCGATTCGGTAAAGATGGTTTTTACGCGTTGTCGAAAATTCATAACGAAGCTTTGAAAAATGTGTCGGCAGTCAAAAGCGTTTGAAGGGCGCGGCAGGTATCGAAATTGGGGGGGATTTGCGGTCTGGATTGAGGCTTCTGTCGGACCGTTATTAAATGGTCTCTTAATCAACCTGGTTCCATTAGAGACGGTGCATTGAGAGCGTTCGGCTTTAGAGCCTAGAAATCCCCGCAAACCCCGATCCCCCTTCCCATTTTGTCGTGCTATTTACATATCCTTATGAGGGGCCGACCGGTGTTTCATACTACTTTCGTCAACTCGGATATCATTATAATTATAAATTTAAAAAAGAGGCACTCGGTATTATCCGAATACAGGAGGAGAATGGCACCGGGGGTGGGGGAATGTAGGAAGCAAAAATAGGGGCGGCTCTGAGGGGGTGTGTGGGGGATCGATAGTGGGAGCAGGTGTAGCCGCGTAAGTGGGCCTCAATAAATAACAAGCGGAGGCGGCGCCAATCCCCCTCCAAGAGGAGGTAATTGAAGAGAGGGCTTCGGTGGGCCGGGGGCGGCTACCTTAATCAACTAACCCGGCCGGATAACAATTTGTGGGAGAAAGGAAAGCGGTCCGGGCGGCCAGTTTTTGTCCCGTCGGCCAACTTTGCCTAGTCTCCATTTATCAGCCAGCCACCTCGCCATACACTTGTCCCTTACCCTCTTCTCGGCTCCTTTTTCAACGCTCCACTAAATTAAAAAGCCGCGCCTTAATACCGCCTTCACTTTTCCCCCGAAAATTAATTAACTTTATTTTGCACTCCCGCTACCGACCCCGACGATACGAATAAATAAACCTTTCGTTTCGATTTGAAGTAGAAATTATAGTAGTAGAATAATACTTTCGTACCTAAAGTAATAATAACATTTCTGAGGTTTCTATATTTCGAACCGAGTAGCTATTTAATGCTACCGAAACCGTGTCCGATACTCCATCGCTTATATAACCCGGCTACTCTACACGTCTAATACTATTTAATATTACTGAAATTGTGTCGATAATAAGGACTAAATTTACGAAAGAAAAAAAAATTCATCTTTACGGACCAATTTACTCTTTGTCGATGTCCGATGCGGACTGGAACTGTGGCTAACCCACAGGACCATCGAACATGAACAAAATTCAAAAGTCAAAAATACTATGAAGCATAACCTAATAATAAGAGAGTTTCTCCTCCGTTATTCTCTACTCAGCACCAGTTGCTCGAACACCGATGTCGCTTATATTTTTATAAAAACATCACAATCGAAAAGTTAATAAAGAAAATGACGGAGGACACGGCTATCGCGTATATCAATTAATCTGTACAGATATGCCCGTGGTTTCTTTTTTAAATTCTACCTCCTCCTACTTGGATTTCTTTCAACTGTTATTCTAAAGTTTTATTCTAACCCTTAGTAACGTCTAAAGGACCATTAGGATATATATATATATTTTTTTTTTTTCGGAGACATTATATTGATGCCAATAGTATCATCCGGATGTAGTTTACATACGTGTGTGTTCCGAGCGTGGAGAAAAGAGGTAGCCCCCCTGGGTAGACCCCACTTCTACTCCGTTAACCATAACAATAACTACAGCAGGGAGCACACGCCCGTAATTCCGCTTCATCCCGATCGAACCGATAGTCTATTGGCGTTAGAAGTAACCGAATATTTAAAAAATCGTGTACATAAACTTAAAATACTTTATGAATATCTTATATTTATTTAAAAAAATACCGTCGCTAAAGGAATTAAGGTGATCTCACCAGAGCCACAATTGCGCCGCGCTCAATACTGTGAAGCAGTAAATATACGAGATATTACAATGACGATTACAGTTATACGTTTTTAAAATTTTACCTATCGAATGCCGAATGGATAACAGCCGTATGCTCTATTGTGAACAACTTAGGTTTTTTATTCTTCTTCGCCTAGTCGGCCACGTTACTTATTATTAAAGGACCGGTTAATGTGTGTCGGTAAAAAAGGCCAGACCGTCGGCCTCGGGTGTTAATTGGTATCGATCCCCGGGAAGGAGTGCCCGGCTGGTGCCTGTATGGGACTCTGCGGTCCCGTCAAAGCGGAGACTTCGGACAAATTAAAAATCGTCGTTAGAATTCTGAAACCTCGCTCCGTTCCCGAATCTTAGCGTTCCGTTCGTTCGTTCGGTATCCAGTACACAAAAGCCAGCTAATAAAATGTCTACCACCAAACACGACACGTTGAACGGATCAATACAAGTGCTAAGGCTAGGTTAAGTTACCGGATTTATCTATTTATTATCCGACATGAATCCATCGTGAACTCTTACTCTCGAGCGGGAGCGGGACAAGCTACCAATTAAAAGACTCCGACAAGCCGTGAAATTGTACAATACGAGCCTTATCGTAACAAAACGAAATTAATCTTTTACAGAATACTAGAAACTGAAGATATAGTTTGGACTTATAATTGCCGATTACACGGAACACGATTTAACGAATAAGAAAAAATTCCATTCGCTTAATAATGGAGGTTAATAAGGTCCCCGCATTTTCTTCTAATAACTTATAATAATTTATCGAACCTAATAATTACAGATTAAATTTCGTATTATTAAACAGGTCGGTAAATAAGCGGCGGATAGTTTCATAATAACTGTATCTGTCCCAAATTCGCAATCCCTAGTAATGGCGAAAAACCTCTAAAGTCCCGAATAAATGCCGTAATAAGTAACTACAATAAAATTAATTTGTTTCGACCCTTAACGGTGGCTTTTCTAACGAGAAAAAAAATGGGAAAGGACGGACTAATTTTTTTGGGTGGTTATTTAGGGTATCGAATATAGGGTGTAGGGTTAATATTTATTTAAGCGTATAATGGTTGGTGGGTGGGTGGTAGAATATGGCGTGCGGTGTGGTGTGGCTGTTGAAATCACCTAGGTCGTGCCGCCCCCTGCCATTGATCGGCCGCCCCCGGACCGCCCCCCGCCTAACTTTCTGCCTCCGAACCACCCCACCCAACACCCACGCCCCCACCACCCACCACACTCTAATTCATTCTAATTCAATCCACCCAAATCAGGAGACGTTATCATAGTTACACTCTCTAGCTATCCGACGATACGTCGATTACGGCCTACCGCTCGCCCAGTCGATCCGATCCGACCTAAAATTATAATCGACCCCTTTATATTTTTATCCTTTCTCCCCGCCACGCCTGCCTGTTCTTATTTTATCCGTGTATTTTATAATGCGAGCTTTACCGGTGCATTTATTTATTTTGTTCATTACTTTTTTTACAACGACGACCGTTTTTAAGTGTTCCCTAGTAAAAGTATACGGGAGATGACAAATTATGCATGGAGGGCCTTAGATTTTGTCTACGCGTATCGGTTACTCCTACTCCTTTTCTGTTGGCGCTAATCCGCATAAACTATGTGAGGTTGCGAGGGTGCGTACTCGCAGCACTCGATAACAAAATAATTACCTTCAAAACTCTCCTGCGCGCCTATACCTCTGTCCCGACCTTACCCGAACTGCCGTTTATAACTGTATAAATAATTGTGAACTCATCGAGTATTTCGTATCGAAAGAGTATTTTTTCCGGCTTTGTCCGTTTAACATTTCGGACAACTATGATGCTGGCCCCGCCGCTTATTACTTTCAGTAGTGGCTGGAATACGCGTAAAATCTTTGTATCCTATTTTGACTGCCTGCGTACCCTAGCGCAGGTTTAACTACGGCCAGTTCAGAGGAGGGAAAACCGTTTTTATTGAGCAAAGCGCGTCTTCTTACACAGTGATTTCAGAACATCGCGTATTGTGCGGAAAACTCTTCACGGTAGTGTAACCACCGGAAACATAAGAAATACCTCCTACGGGAAAACATCGCGTATCGGAAAACAGTAGAATCGAAATACAATTTAATCAAATTAAATACATATATATATATATATATATATATATATATATATATATATATATATATATATATATTGCGGCATACCTATTACGCATATGAGTTTTGTCCTTTTGTTAAAAACCGTTCTCCGGCGTTGTTATAAATCCCAATCCTCCTCGGTTTTGAGAATTTTCAGAGCGTATTATCGATTGATACGTAAAATTTCGGAATTTACCAGCGGCCGGTTGATTTCAATATTTCCTTACCGAACCGAACGCGATTTTAAAAATTGGTTAATCGAAAGGGAATTGAGTGGAATGAAATGAACTATGGCACTTGTCCGAGTCGGAAAGTCAGTTTTGTTCTCTCTCCTCCAGTGGCATTCCATTGATCGCCACTTACTTCCACTCGAAAAAAACTCTACGTTTCCTGTTGAATGCTCAAAAGGGCCCGTTTTTTTATTATTCTTTTCCAGCGGGACTTAAATTTCGAAATGTTTCCAACTACGACTTCAAACTTGTCTCTCTCTCACACACACACATCTTTTTTACGAAGGGCGTACACATTTATTTTCGTACCTACCGAGAACGGGTATTCGCGCAGTCGTTATAAAAAGCCAATTGACATTACCCAAAATATCGAGATTTAAGTACTGGACACAAAATCGCCAGTTAACTAATTCTGAGCTTAAATCGGGAATAGCTTAGATCCGGTGAGATTATAAAATTATGTTAGGTATTTGTATGCGAGCGTATATGAAGTACCTTATCTTATACGGTATCTTATCTACCGAAACCGGTATAAGTGGAAAGCGAATTGAGCATACTCCGAAACGCCAACTTCGGTAATTGTGTTGAGTTAAAAGGCGGTAAGTGAATTATAAGTTGGACATCTTTATTGAGATAAAACGGATGCCTGTATAGGCATCACGTAAAGACCGTTCGCCTCCGTCAGGAGTGTTCCAACTCCTGATAGGAACACTCCGGCTTCGGTTAATTGTTTAAAGTTTATGTTTTTAATGGGTCTAGCGGAGTGTGAGGAGGGGAGTGCCCCCCCCCCGTCTTAAGATGATCCGAACAAATGTTCTCTCTCCGTTTAAAATAGACGTAAGAAGTTTATTTAAACTAATAAATTAGTAAGCGGGAGCGCTACAAAGGCGGTCCTGATTTAAGTGGCTACTTTATTTGTAAACCGAAAAACGGAGGCTTTCATCGGAACACTAACATCTGAGTGGCGCATTTGTTTGTCTCTTTGGGTTTAGTGAATACATCTGTTCGAGGGGATATCCCTATTACTCCGCCTCCTCGTCCTGCAGTCACCTCTTAAGGCCAATATACGTCCGTCGTATGAAACCTCTTTGTCTACAACGTCCCGTCTCACACCCTCTACCGCGACACGACACATTTCCTCACCCCGCCGTTCGTATTTCGGCTTCTCACCGTCGGCAGTACAACATTCTTATATATATATATATATATATATATATATATATATATATATATATATATTAATCCTGATTAACGTTAACGCATACAGTCCAAATCATCCAATTTCCGGACTGACTAGAAGTTATATTAACGGATAATTTAGATAGACACATTTTGATTGCAAATACGTTTGGACGGCATTCAATGTAAAATGTAATTTTTGAAGTGTAACGAAATAGACGGAAAATAATCGAAATACGCAAGGGAACGACGTGCAGGCGCGTGGCATATTTGATACAGTTTGTACCTATCGATACTGTGTACCTATCGAAATCCTACCCCCAAACCCAAAGGATGTTAATTCTTACGTTATTGAAATACGTTTTAGTATCATATTAGATATTTCAATCGCGTTTATATTACTTAGATTATCGTTTATAACGTTTAGATTATCGTTGCACCATTTTACCAATCGCCCGTGTCGTGTACTATTACCAACTAGACTTACCATGGATGTACCAGTTCGGTACATACATACATACATACATACATATATATATACTAGTTATATATAATAGTTACTATATACTATATATATATAGTAACGTGAGGACTGCTCAATTCCCAAAGTGGGTAGGGTAATGAGAACGAGGTAACTGAAGAAGGCGTGAATCCTTTCTCTAGGAATAATAAAGTTGAAAAAACCGAACAAAAAAGACGACCGCAGATACTGACTGAGGATGTTGTATAAACAGAGAGGATTATGGGACCCACCCGACAATTAGCCCAATATTGTTTTACTCTTATACCCGTATTATGTTATAAGAACGACTAATAGTAGCGCTTTGACACAATTCGTTTTCCCAGGGCTTAATATCCCAAATACAAAAAATTAGCGCTACGTTGTTAACGACGAAGAAGAGTTCGAAGAGTAATTTTATTTAAAACCCCGTCGCCTCCAGGCGTGCCCGACGTTCGGTATTTAACTAAACATTAAATTTAGGTTTCGCTAGAATTATTTCACCTGCACTCGTTGTCAACGAACAATCGAAAAACTGCCGTCCGGCACCTCCGTTTGAACCCAGGAACAGCTTATCGCTTTGGAGGTGTTATAACTATGGTCAGCAGGTGAGATACACTTGCACTATACTGGAAAGGTACGAAAATTCGTTCTATAAATACGTATACGTAAATAACGCTTTGTTGGACGCGATTATGTAGAGTAAGGAGGGCTAAAACGGATAGATACGAAAATCGCAAGTTTTCACACTCTCAGAATCACTTAAAACTTTTTTGATTTTCTCGATTAATGTTGATTATATTCCGTCGCTTTTTATTCCAAAATGCATGCTTCTTTTAGTTGCACGTGCTTATATAGAGAAAGCGGGTGGGTACTTGGCACCCGCCTTTAAATGCGTTTCGAAATGCTAATGAATCGTATTACCGATTTCAATCGCGTTTAAATTCGATAGAGTTCCCTAACGGATGTAATCGGCTTTAATTCCGATTCGAATGTTGGGTCTGGCCCAACATGCTATTAGTTATCTCTAACAGCTCTAACAGCCTCTACTCTTCTTTCCGCCTTCTCCATTTTCACTGCTCGCCGGAGAATTGGATAATAATTAAGTTCCAACGCCGAATTTATCTAAATAAGCGCGTTTCCCACAGAATGAAATCGATGGCCTGCCCGCTATGTATACCTGTTCTTCTGAGAGACTGTTTCATTTTCGTTCAGTGTCCGCCAAGCTTTTATGACTTTCGAATATCTGCGAAGTAGTAACACCGATCCAATTTAAATATAATAATCCGAATCGCGAATATACTTTCTGTGTTTTATGACAGTTTGTGATGATTCACAATTTACTCAGGCAATGATTTTATATATATATAATATCCATATCGGGGACAATAAAAACTGAAGTTTAAATAGAAGGGCAATACAACGGGATAACCTAAGCTAATTAATGGTAACTGTGGGGTCTAAATTTGATGAAGACCATTTAATTTAATGGAATCGATGAGGATCCTATTCTGTATAAGCTACGGCCTTTTGTTAATTCGCGACCTGGGGACAGAAGAAGACCCGGTGGAAATAAATTCTGGAATATTTAATCCTGCCAAATTCATTTTTGCCTAATAACTAATGGGAAGGGATAGGTCTCCTATCGGCCGATATACTCCAACGGTCCGTCCGAGAAATAATGAGCGTGAGGCGATGGCGTCGTCACCGATGATGGGAGGGTGGAAGATGGCGGGCAGAAATGTTCCCGAATGTTCCGAATTAGTTCCCGATAAAGAGCTAGCGCTATTATACGATAAGATAAGATAAGGCTGGTTCCCATTTTTTTTATTTCGGTTACTGGCTTCCTGGACGCGCGCGCGCACACACACACACACACACACACACACACACACCCGCGCGCGCGCCCACACACACACACAAAACACTCAGTCAAGAGAAATGTCGTATAATTCGCTGGGCATAATTTCTAGTTTATTTTTAGCGGGGCGTTATAGGGATGGGGCGGGCCGAGTAGGAAGTGTAGAGGGGCGCGATGCCGGGGGCGGCGACGCGTGCGGGACGCCTGCAAATTACTAATAAAACTTATCGAGTCGGTACATAAGAGGGGCGGAACAATGGGCGCCGGCCCACATGGGGGCTCCTACAATAGCAGCTTGTAAACCTTTGATCTTTTAATTAAAAACCGATCAATTCGGTTGTGTCTCACCCCCTTAATAGGCCGAGTCCTCTTTATTCGAATGGAGCCGGCCTCCGTGCCCGTTATTCGTTTTCCGTCCGACGATAGGCGCCGCCGACAGGCGCGTCGTCTAGGTGTACACTTTATGACAGCAGGAATAATAAACCGGGGGTCCTACGTAGATATCATGTACGAGTCGTCAGTTCTTTTATTAGTCTTTTTATTACTAGGTTTTCTCTAGGCGATGTTCCCTCCGCCGTAGGTGGTACCGGGTGGAGCAGCTTTGCCACCGGGCCGGGCCCGCCATCGTCCGAGGAACGATTCAATTCGGAACCAGTCTCCAGAGCCCAACCCTCAAACACGCCCACCCAACACAGATTCGAATGAAAACAAATGTACCAATCGTAGCCTGTGAGTGAAATTTTATTTTATTCGGCTTTAATTTTAGATAAAGTAAAACGACCTAAAATCTCCCGACTAAAACTCGAATTGAAAATAGCTCGAGTATCACTCCCTCCTGCTCCTTCCGGCGCAGTTCGGTCGCCGTTTCATTAAACGTTACGTCCCGAGGTCGCCTTATCGATAAGTGGAATTGAATGGGGAGGGGGACATCTCCCTCGACGATCGGTGTTCGTTCGCATGCTTAATTCTAACGGGAACGATGAACGGAACACGGTGAAACGATAGGACTCTCCGAATTTCGATCGTCCGACCCGTCGAGTGCGGATCGATGGGGCTGGGGGCGCGCGGTGTGGACTAACATTAGAGTGTTAACCGACGACTAATTATATAGGACTTAGGGTCGGGGGGAGGGTCCGTCTAATATAACGGAACCCGCCAAAGGGATTAGAACATTCCGGGGAGGTAACGGCCCGTGGAAACACTCGACACGTCGCCCGGGGGCGGCATATTAAACGGACGGCCGCCCCCGGGGATATCGACATACCCGGCCCCGTCCTCTTTATATCCGACATTTCCGCCAGTTAGCCACCGTTAAATATCGGGCCCCTTGACGCCGGATCAATTCCCCTTTCGACACCCTTCCCTTCCCCCTCATCTCTCTAGTAATCGAGTGCCCGACAGGATCCTACTCCAACTAATCCCAACGTTCCTTCTTACGGAGACGTGTACGATATTACCGAGGGATCGATCTACCGAGAAGGTGAAACCGAAACGTGGGACGAACGTTTCGTTAATTGCGTACATCGGGGAAATCAGCACCGGGTAGTTATAGTAAAATGGGGCGGCCCCCTGAGAGCGATGCGTGACAGCCCCCCACCCAGTTTTTATTTCCTAACCGAATGAAACTTTTTGTCTTCGCGCATTAGACGGACCCCGGCAAGCCGCAAAATATCCTTAATCTTAAAGGAAAGATTATAGGCAAGATGTATCTCAAAATTTAAAATGTTATCGGCCGACTTCTTTGTCTATTCCTACGATAGGCCGTATCGGGGCCCGGGGCGTCAACACGTGCATCTCGTTACCGGTAGCCCCGACCGGAAGTGGTTTACACCTCTACCCAACACCTATTCCTCGTCGGGAGGCCCTCGTACACCAGCCCCAGCCCAACATTTTTTGCTAAAACTGAAGCTAAAATAATCTACTCATTGTGGGCATTCTATTCACTCCACTTTCTTTCCTGCCCTTTAACTGTCGCTACCTTTAAATGTCGTACTTCGTCCACTCTAATTCGCGACTCGTACATTGTTGAGAAAAACTATGACGGCTAACTAACGTCGTCGTAACAATTAAATTTTATCGTAATTAAATTTATTAGTAATTTTTGTTTTTAGTTGTGAGAGTGCATACGGCCGTTAAATAGAAGAAACACGCGCGGACCTAACCGTATAAAGTGGTGGTAAAGATACGCGGGGCAGTATATAGGAAAGCGAGGAGAGAGGAACGCTCCATTCCTCCTGTAAGATATGGCGTCGGGTCAGAGCCCACAAATAATATAACCGGGTAATATTATCCCGGGATTCCGGAACAAGGTGTAGGGAGACTAATGGGCGGGGGACATATGTACCGGGAACAGAGTTATTGGAACCCGACAAGGGCTGTTATTAGAGGGACCCACTAAATATATTGAAGCCCTCCTCGTGGAGGAATTCCGTTCATATATCGGTCCCGCCCCTAGCCATCTCTCTCCCTACTTATTCTACCATTATATCTCCGTGTAACATCAAATTTTGTCGAAATCTTCCTAAACTTCCCTTCTTCCTAATATTCTTTTTTCGGGCAGTTATCGTTAGTTCAAATTCTCGAGACTGCTAGATGTTTTTCATTATTAGACGGGTTACGAGTTAATAAAAACAATTCGTTTATTCCGTCTTTAACGGAAGATATAACAGGACTCCGGCCTAATTAAAAAATATACGTTTGCCGTTTGTGCAACTGTACCTTTTTAACCGTGTTAACGATACCAGATTGACTGGAATAATTATCTGAGTATCGTCATTACACAGGAAAAATTATTATTCCGTATATTTTTAAATGTTTTCTCCAGAAATTAAATACTGTGATTGTGTGTGTGTATTACACAGACACACAGACACACAGATACACACAGACACACAGACACACACAGACACACACACACACACACACACACACACACAGACACACACACACAGACACACAGACACACAGACACACACACACACACACACACACACACACACACACACACACACACACACACACACACACACACACACACACACACACACACACACACACACACACACACACACACACACACACACACACACACACACACACACACAGACACACACACACACACACACACACACACACACACAGACACACACACACACACACACACACACACACACACACACACACACACACACACACACACACACACACACACACACACACACACACACACACACACAGACACACACACACACACACACACACACACAGACACACACACACACACACACACACACACACACACACACACACACACACACACACACACACACACACACACACACACACACACACACACACACACACACACACACACACACACACACACACACACACACACACACACACACACACACACACACACACACACACACACACACACACACACACACACACACACACACACACACACACACACACACACACACACACACACACACACACACACACACACACACACACACACACACATATCGTGTCTCCCCCAGACGTTTGATCCATAAACTAATAAAAGCGTGGGAGCCCCCCGGCGGGCGCGTCGTTCTAACCTACGATAGAGATTAGGATCAATAATAACAAACAAGAACAAATAACAATGCCAAATGTTCCCGTAGGTTGGGAGGGCGGCAGAAGGGGCTTGGCGTTGCCGAGCAACGGGCATTGTCGCCCCGAATGGGGTTGTCAGGTAAACTAGAGCCCGACTCTGTCCGAGGGTACCCCAACGCCGATAAGCATGATGCTGCAGATATAATTTTACTATATACGATACCGGTAAACAACGGCAGAGCCACGTCCAGCATCCTCAGCAGACAACGCCGACGACTCTACGCGGCGGGACGGTAATGGGGCGCTTCGTGAGGAACCGAGGAAAAGTTTCCTTCGCTAAAAAATTCCCCGGGATTAACCTGTTCGTAGCGGGCTCATTCTTGCCCTCAGTCGCGAGATAAATGAACCCGGGAGAAATAGTTGGGGAGTAAAGGTTACAGATCCGGTCTCCGGGGAGTATCCAGAACGAAACATTCACAAATGCCAGCCGGAAAAGGGAATAACTTAAAAAATGTTCCTAATTTTTCTGCCGCTCGACCTACTTTCAGTAAGGATTCTTAACTATTAAAGAATATAAAGGTTATGCGCGATTCTGGCACAAATTTCGAACACGTGAGTGTATAAACGAAATGTCGCGATAACTAATTCCATATTAGAAAGTGTAACGTCGTATTAATCGAAGGCAATAGATAGTATCGAATAGAAGGCGAGAGATGATATACAAATTGAATAAATTCGGGCATCTCCACAGGAATATCGTCACAGTTCGTGACTCCACCCGTGCGGGACCCGGGATGTCGCCGAATAAATATAAAACCGCCGCGAAAATACTGTTCACGTTAACACTAGCTATACGGACGTTTTTTACGCGTTAATTTCACGCATACCGTCGAGATAGGTATACCGCGTAAACAATTTCAAAAGGAATAGCTTTCGAATAAAATAAACTCGGATATATAATTCCCCCGTTAAACGGACAAAAGTCGGCGCGAGCGGTAAAAGAAGAATGCAAACGGTTTTTGTACTTGTCCTAGTGAAATTCGAAATCGGTCAAAATGACGCGCCCCGTAAACCCAGGGTTAAGAAAAGCATCGCTAAACGGTGATAAGGATAGCATTATCAGAAATGTCCCCCCCTCCCCCGGGTTATATTATCGAAGGTATACAGGAGAAATGTATACGGGGGAAGGGCGATAAAAGAGAAAGGCGGGCGGGAGTAATTTTGATATTTATTAAAGGGGGTGCTAGTGGGGTGGGGAGAATGGTAAAGATTTGGGTGGCGGGGGCGGCCATGTTTGTTGGGCGGCCTCCCCTATCGCTAGCCGCTCTCCTCCAATTACCGGCTCTCCCTCTCGGTCCCTCTCCGCCAGCTATCTCCGTCCCGCCCCCTCTCCTCCCTCCCTCTTACTTACTCTCCCCCCCCCCACCATACCTACAGTACCCTCGTCATCTCACCGGTTCCTATCTCTTATTTTACCCGTTTTCTATATTTTACACAACAAGGAAAACATAAATCTACGTACGGATTCCATGTTCCGTCGCTAGTTAAGGAAGGCATTTTTATTTGGTTCCTTCTCTTGTCGGGGTGGCTTTTGTGAAAGTTTCACTCTCGACACACTGCCCGGTCCTTTATCCTCGCCGGTCCTTCTGGACTCCCAATACCCGACTAATAAGAATCGACTCCACCCCTCGGGTACGGATTTATTAGCGGATTTTATGCCGGAATTTATTTGTCCGTGTACGGATCTGTCGGTCGGTAGAAGTAATAAATAGATTTCGCGTAAATATCCGTCTATAGTAACGATATAGGCGCAAGGTTACAGAACCGAAATAAACTCCCACCTCCCGCTACTTACCTTCCGTACGATCTACAGGGATAGCTCGAAATTTCAACTTCGAACCACGAGTTGAATTCAATACACAATTAATATCTTTATATTTATTATTACGATAAATAAAAATAAATAGGTTCGGAAATAATTTGCTTTCGTCAATCAGTAGGCTCATACATCATCGAGAGCGGTAGAGTTGGTTTCGGTTCGGAGAAAATGTCAAGGACGCGATATTGTTGGGTACGGACTTGTCGAACAGAAGAAAGGGTGAAAAAAATTTACTGTTAACTTCTGAATTTTGTTCTTCATCCCGGTCGATCGTATGACAAAACTGTAAATCACTGTCGCAGAGCGGTAGATTTGCTGCTGCCTAACGAAGATTCGCGTAACCGACGACAAGAATGAGCCCGCGATGCAGAGGCATAAATCCTTAGTTATAAAGAAAAAAGTAACGTTTATGTCTAATTAAATACGTATTACGGTAAAATGTAATATATTTTAGGTTCGGTCGGACGGTAGCAGCATCCCGCGTCGCGAGCCCAACCCGGAATCGATCATTTCGATCGATATTTAATTTATTACGAGTCTATCTGAAAAGAGTCAGGAATATTACGTAAATTAATTTTTAAAAACGTTTAGACCCGTAAGTAACGTCCTATATTAAAAAGAACGGTATCGTACGGGGGTTTACACTCCGCGGGGGCCTTTATTTAATTTTTGTTTCTAAATTGTCACGCCTTATGATTTTCGCGATGCGATTAAAAGAAAAAAGTGATAAAAATTGAGTAATATGTGCAGAAGTTATGGAGCACCGCGGACATCTTAAATAAGGGTTTCCGTATTACACTCGTCGTATAAGAATAATCTCTAATATTAACAAAAAATGACCGGACATCGACCGGTAGGCCTAGGAGTGACGACGGAAAATGATTCCGGAATACGTTAAAATACCCCGTTTGTAGGTAGGGTACATGTTTTACGCGTATTGTGTACGCGCAGGCACGGAGTTAAATAGGAGAAGACGGGGACGCAGAGGGGCAGTGGGGTCGGGCTAAAGAAAAAACTGTTTTGAACCCGGGGAGTGTATTATGAAGCGGGGTTTATTTACGGTGCGGGCAGGGAGGTAATCCGGGTAGACGTTTAGCGGTGGATTAACCGGGCCCGCCGGAGCTACGATAATTGTAGACATAAGGCCCGAGGGCCAATGAATAGGAAAAGGACCGGTGTTGGCCGCCCCGAGCAAATCCCGTTTTACAAATCTCTCTTCGCTATAGAGACCAGTATAGCCTCCCTCCGGCTCCCCTACATCCAAATATAGCCCCCTCACCCACCTATTTCCCTTATAATAATCTTACGCCGAATAAACCCCGTAGAAATAACGGAGACAAACCGATCACACAAGCCCGCCGTTCGGAGGCCGTCTCCCTATTTAGAGGGAGATCGTCACTCGGCTCACGCCCTCAAAACCCTAGTTGCCTAATGCCTAGGGCATTTTAATTATATTTAACGATAGCTCAGTGGATCCCCGCCACTCGAATCCGTACGTCCCGTTCGGTTTTAAAATAAGGTTGTCAATTATAAATTTGTTCGTTATAGTCGCAATCTAACTGTATGTTAAATGAAAAGTACCCTATGTATTTCTTAAAAGCAACCCGTCACGTAACTCGGTAGTGTCGGTTCTCCATTTGGCATACCGATTAAAATTCCGTTAGGCTTCTGTGTCGTACCACAGAAATATCTGAGTGTTTTACTCGACGGTAGCGAACCACGCCCGTATAACAAACATGTAATTATATATATATATATATATATATATATACGTATAATGAATAATTTATATCGCCTGACTAGCTTGACTTTTTACCTGCGTGGCGAATTTCGCTCTCGCGATCTCCCTTACCAATTCGTGAATTAGTTTCCGTCTGTCGGTAGATTATAGTCCGCCGTGGACTAATATTACAAAACTTGTAGTGGTCTCTGGAATTTTAATCGTCGCCCAGGAGGATAAGTAAATTTAAACCGTTTCATACTTTTATTTCTAGGAGTCCGGTTTACTCGGAACCCGGTCCATAACTGGGTTGAGTAGGGGATATTTAATGAAAGGGCACATCTGCCCCCCCCCCCCCGCATATCACTATGTACAAACACGGGGAGCATTTATTATCGATGAGACGTTTACGAGGGGTTCGGGGGCGGTGAATAGATTAAACGTTAATAAAGTGGGTAGGGGAGTGAGGAGCGGCCTAATAGCTCTATAATGCAAATGGTGGGAGCGTCCCGGGCGGGCTCCCTTCCCACTTTAATTAAATACTTTTCGCACCTAGTCGACACTTGATTTACGACCCCCCACCCGACCCCTATAAATATATATTGGTTCTCCGCCAATCCGTATAGTCATCCTCGTCATCGCCCCCAGCAGAAAGGAACCCGAGTTTAGGATTAAAATGGGGACATAGGGCTCTGCCACCGTTAATCCAACATAAACGGGCCGGACCGCATTGCCTCCGCGCAAACCGCCCCATCAATTTCCTGCCCCCACTCGATTTATGGGGGATTGTCGGCCGCCTTCCCTACTTTAATTAGATATCCGACCCGTTATCACCGTTTCTGGTCTATCTCATTCGTCTGTTAGACTGACCAAAATCAGTACCAACGAAACAAATGTTATTGTAAATTTTAAGCCGCCTGGCCTCCTGTAAAATACCATCGTCGCGATCCGTAATCCTCGGTCGAGTCGTCAACATGCCGGGCTGCGATCAATTCCGATCGGCAGGTGCCGTCTAATTTTAGACAGCTAATTAATATTTTTGGAGTGTAACTGAAGAAAAGGAAACAGAGCTGTGAAAAAATTAATTTGATTTTTTAATCGAGAGTCAGGCGGCTCGTCGCGGGAATTCAACGGGTGGAGCCTCCTTCGAATTCGCGTTATCGAATCGCCCGGTCGCAAAATATTATTACGATTTAAAAATTGTAACGCCTTAAAATAAAAATAAAAAAATACGGTGAATATTAAAAAAAGCGTACACGGAATTAGGCATTATTATAATGACAAATTTATGGAAGATGTGGTTATAAGAGTTTTTCTCTTTTTTGTTGTCGTCCTATCCTTTTTTAAATATTTATCCCTATTTAGTGGTGGATAATGTTAAACTCGAGTACGGCCGTAGGATGTATACGGTGTGCGCCGTAAGGGGGATAAAATATTAGATCGGTCAGGGATGTTATAATGAATGCCGATTTTGGGTTGGGGATTAGATTCGATCGTAACTCAGTTGGGGAGGAACAATGGATCGGACGGGCCGAATTCCGGGAGCGCCGTTTTATGAAGTTCCGGTAATCTGTGGAGGTGGCCGGCAATTTTTTCCGACTCGTAAGCGATGCCACTCGGACTTATAACAAATCGTCCGTATCGGAATCCCGGTACCGACGTAACGTAATAATCGTCACGGTCAGAATATATCGCGAAATCCTAACGGCGCCCGATCTAAACATAACTTCCGTACGAGGAAGAGGCCGCCTCCGCTTACCTCTGTCCCATTCTTCACCGGTCTCATCAAAAGGCGGCTTGGTGATTTCAGTAGAAATTGTCAAAACTGAGTTCTTACCACCGTCAGTGTGAAAACTCACGTAGCGAAGACAAAAATATACCGAATTACACGGTAGACTCGAGAGTCCCATTCTCCATCGAAAATACTAGTTTAAACTAGAAGTAAAATGCTAGAAAATTTTAATTAATTAAACATTATTTCATAGCGCGTAGGGCTATAAATTTCGTTATAATTAGAGTCAAATAAAAATTACGTACTATCGAAAGAATTCTATCTATTCTGTCAATAAAATAAAGCTACGGTAAAATGAGTAATTGCCGGTGCCAATTTGTTATGCTGTGAATTGTAAAAGCCCCCCCCACGATGGGCCCTACCGGTTAGGGCAGTTTGTAATCACTGATTTATATCGGAGTCGCGTGCTCTGTATTAGTGTACACACCAAAACAGGGGACGGCACTCGAACCCTGAGCCCGAGGGGACCTCCTCTTCACACACCACTACCCACCAATTATATGGCCCTCCTATTACATTTACTCCTTGATTTCGTACAGAACCCCCCGTATACCCCCCTATAGAAAATATTTACCTGCAGTATCGTCTCTTTCCACTCGGTTCTACTTATCAATAGACAGGATAAATGTCTATCTATCTATCTATCTATCTATCTATCTATCTATCTATCTATCTATATATATATATATATATATATATATATATATATATATATATATAAGTCAAGAGAGGGCTAGGAGCCCAAAAGGTATTAAGAAACGTAAATAAACAACTTATAGATTTGGCAAAGCCCTTTGTTAAGACAACCTTTATATACTGAGAGCGTTATATATTTATATATATATATATATATATATATATATATATATATATATATATATATATATATATAAACGAACATTAACGTCCTATTTTGCATTTTATTTTCGTAAAGGTAAAAATGCGTCGCAAGCTCACAAAAACTAATGCGCTGTGTATTGTTATGTAGCCTTAAAAGAACGTCAGTGTCATAACCGGTTTGCTAAATTTCGTTCGGGCGAGTATCCGCTAAAAGACGAAGTCGAAGACGACGAACGAATTGCATCCCGTACATAAATCGAAAACCATTTGAAACATCTTGGGTGCCGAAAAATGCTCGATATATGGGTACCTTGTAACATGCGGATGAGAGAAGTCTGCAATTATTTAGCTAAAACCCAATACACACACGCACACACACTCATATATATAGTAGAGAGACAGTGCTGGCGCCACAAACAAACTCGATAATAAGCGGGTTAGTAATGCAGAATTTGTAGTAGTTACCAATAGTAACTCAAATTGACAATAATTTGTAATTGTGTTCACAGACCAGGTCCAATGATGTTACACTCTTAGACTGTGCCATATTAATTTTCCATTGATTACGAGCGGATCTCATAGAGCGCCGAAACATTATAGTATTCAATGGGGCGGTTGTGAAGTGGTTCTCGGTAAAATGCACGGATAAAAGGAGTGTGGGTCCTCTCGACAGGGGGCATATTCCACTCGAGTCCAGCTCCCGGCCTCCTTCCAATCAAAATAAACTCCCGCATTATAATCCGAATACGCGTATTTAATTTGATTTCACTCTATACAGGTTTCCTGCCATCGTCAGTAGCGTTCCCGTTTGTAAACTAGTCGGAGGGGATATAGAACCCAGCGTTCACTGTTATTACGCTTTTCACTCTTGGAAGATCAACTTGTATTCCTGTATTCCTGAACCGGTTCCCAATTCCTTTTGCAAATCGAGTGCGGTACATAGGGCTATATTTGGACTGGAGATTAACTTGGAATCCACGTACAAAACAGTACAAAAAAAACGTAAATTGATACTGACGATAGATCACAACTGTTACTTACGGACAAATTATTAATTCATAACCGTATTTTAAAACCTAACCGGGCATACGGAATTGAGTTTGGGGGTCCACCGAACCGTTAAACTCCTACAGAATTCAATCGTTACGGTCTATCATCCTTTCGTCCTTGTAAAATTGTTAACGCCCCACCTTATGTTTCTGACCGCACGAACCGTTTCGATTTTAAAGTCCCGTTTGTTCGCGAATTTGCAGCTTGCCGGTATAAATCCTTCCGTTCAAAACTATCCCATCACACCGATCCTTCGATTCCAGAGCTCTCCTCGAATCACCTTCCTGAATATCCCTATTACCGCCTCAAGAGGAAATGTCCGCGTGATTTCCTCATTATCCAGAGTAAGGGCCGCAGCGGTAGTACAGTCGACGGGTGGGATTCTCCTTCAAAGGTACACTAGTGTCTTTAAATCCCTCCGTCGCTGAATATAATCTTTAAATTGTAGTCGCGACTTGAAACTTAAAAAAATAAACAAAAATACCATCAGTACACATTCATCGCGGCCGAAAAAATTATTCTCCATTGTGCAGACGGAGTTATTCATCGCCAGTCGACATGTACTGACGACGGCGGGCAGTCGAAACAGTCTAACATAAGACGAATATTAATAGATAAGACGAGATACGTTATTACATCGCTCTGGAATGTGGAATAAATTACGTATATAACATAAGAGATGGCAGAAAAAATAGAGGCGACACGTCAAATTGCCGTTGGAGGGGTGGTGGGAGAGAGGGCGGGAAG
This sequence comes from Lethocerus indicus, assembly GCA_019843655.1. Taxonomy (NCBI): domain Eukaryota; kingdom Metazoa; phylum Arthropoda; class Insecta; order Hemiptera; family Belostomatidae; genus Lethocerus; species Lethocerus indicus. The sequence continues at coordinate 49,056,384 of JACDQD010000001.1, read as the reverse complement.
AGGGAGTGAGAGTTGGCGGAGAGATTCTGCCGGCGACAGATGTGGCCACCGGCTCGAGTGGGCCTCCTTCACTCGGCCGACCCAATCGATCCCCCACTTGGCCACCTGTGATCCCGCAGATTTTTTCCGCCTTCTAATTATTGTTTATTACCGACCGAAATTATTCATATCGGTGGCGTATACTATCATAAACCGATTTTAGTAAACGTTGATAATTTGTTCAAGTTAATTGGCCGGTTCCAAATGTAATACGAAATACAAAATAAAAAAAAATTATTTGTGAGTTTAGGTTATTGCATTATTGTAGGTTCAGGTATAAGCCGGTTACGGCTTAAATAGTCGGCAGCTTCCTTATCATAATGAGTTTAATTAGCATTTCGGCCGCCCATGAAACATATATATATATATATATATATATATATATATATATATATATATATATATATATATATATATTATAGGGACAGTACCTTTTTTACACAGTCCAAAACTGATTGAGTCTACGTATTTTTTTAATACGTATTAAGAGGATAATCGGTGTTCTTAAACTTTAGTGTCGGTTTAAATTTTTTTTATAATAATAATTCGGAGTCTTAATAATTCTGAGTTAGACTAGGGAAGGTTTTCGCGACCGGAACATGAATTGACACCTACTGGTTTCCGGTAAGATGGCGTAATGTTGTGGTAAGAGCGTACTCTACTTTCAGGTATATGTATGATCCCGAGTGGATCCATTCTTGGGGCGGTCCCTGATAATGGAACCGGTCAGAGAAACTACAAAAACCCTTTTTCTCTGGTTTTCGAGAGGTCTATCCCCTGTGCCAACCGAGATTCTTCCCACAACATTACGCGATCTTACATGAAGGCAGTCGGCGACAATTTTAATTTAATTTATTTTTAGCTTTAATTTTATTGTCAAATAGCTCCCAAGATAGAAATAACCCCGACTATAATTCCATCTTATCGTACCGTAGTCATTTAATCGTAATAATCTTGCGGTGTTAGGAAACGTAACGGAATACCTTAATTCGATTTATACCAATCTACTGGGGGAGGGGCAATTAAATTCTCAAAATAATTATAGTGGGAGTTTACGAAATGACGTCGGTGAGTTTTTTATTGAAAAGTGAATTCTGTAAATGTTCCGTCTTATACTAGATATGGGAGCATTCTCCGAAAAACACTACCGACTATGTATATATATATATATATATATATATATATATATATATATATATATATATATATATCATTGGGAATAGGGAAAAGCTTTGTACAATTATGACTTATTTTGGGTTGGGTTTTTGTTGTGGAGCCCGTATTGTCGGCCGGTATTGTGTAAATTTCTTTTTGCACGCTTTATCGGAATGCGTAAACTTTTGTCGCAACTAGCCCTGGGGGGATCCTATTGCTCCCGCTTTTTATTTATATATTTTTTTTAATTCGACCCTAGCCGGGTTAAAGTCGACCTGGGAGAGGGTAACAAAGAGAGTGACGATAGTCGAGTCGGCCAGGTAAAAAAGGGATCTCGGCCGAAAAACCCATCGATGCGAATTCGGCTTACCTACACCGCGCTCTTTGCAAGCTTAGTTATTTTATTCCCAATCGTATAATTAGCCACGATTTAATTAGCGTATAGTGGCTATAGAGCCTTTCTTGTTATCGTTTTTTATATTCGCCACGATCGATTTACACCCCGCGCCATTATTTCAAACCTGGTTTCGTATCAAATATTTTCAAATTTATCTAAGGTTTATATATCCCGTTTGCTTTAGTAAGCGGCATCGTAACGCACAGTATCGTAACTAGATCGGGTCCAGTCATTTTCGGTAAATAAAAAATTCGGTTATTTATTTCCAAATGCCCCTTTCGCGCCGATTTTCTCAGGTTTCTCTCGCCGGTTCGGTCTGTCGCAATGCCATTTTCGGTGGCTGTTATCGTCGTCGGGCTTTCGGGGCTATGTTTTACCAGGGCTGAAAATCGTGGCGGTTTCTGGATTTCAGAGCACTTAACCGTAATGCCGGTAAAGGTTGAGGAGGGAGGATGGGGCGGCGTTTATAGTGGCGGCTGTCCCGGCTCCAGGTATCAACCCATTCCGGCTAACCTCCAACATTGTGGATATCGGGAGCGGAAATCCCCTAGCGGCTATTTAGCCGCCGGTTGCCGCTAGATTTCACACTTACCGACCCTTAATGCCGGCGTTCAAGACCGGCCGGCTAAGCTTCAGATATTCGCTACTGCGCCCTAGAAAAACTATGAGCCGAGATTCGCAGATGGAATCGATACGCCGCTATAACGAACTGCGATTTTGAACTCGACAGAATAAGACCGGAAACCGAGACCGGAAAGACCGATCGGAACCGAACCCCGGGAAGGTCGACGATTACATTATAACGAACGAAAAATCGAATATTAGTAAACTCGGCGGATTTGATGTGGCCGGTCCGCGCATCGACATTCCGAACCGCCTCTATAGTGCTTAAGTAGTTCGTGGACGTTAGGATTCGGGATGGAACTCAGGCGGAACGCGTCCGCGATAACGATTTCGCCGAAATTCCGCCTTATAAAATTGGGCAACAGAAGTTGGGAGGAAGCCGAAACCGAAAGGGAAAAAAGTAAAAGCGAAAAAGGCGAATGGCCCGCTTCCCTCGGCGGCGACAATAGACCGGTTAGGAGCCGCAAAAAGTTATCGATGGGGGTAGGGAGCGTTATAGGGCAGATGGCCGGATTACTCCTATAACATTATTTCTACCCGGTTTGAAAAGCCGTGCTCGGTTCACGGCCACTTGATCAATAAAATGATCGGGCGGTCGAGGGCCATTGTCGTCGGTTTAAACGCTCGGGAAGCCCTCCCTACACCTACCGCAACTCGTCCCACCGCCACACTCTCCTTCCCTCAAGATGGCCCCTCCTAAATAATATTATCTACCCTCCTTACCCGCAATACTCATTTCTACTGCTCCTCTCGGACATTCACGGTACCGTTCCGACAGTGAGGTAGTATACCGGGACGGAACTAGCGATGGTACGAATAACGGAGAAATACCTTCGTCGAGATAGGGAGGTTCGCCGGGAAACGAGGAAAGGGACCCCGACGAAGGAGGAGCCCGAATCAATTCGGATTTGATGGCTAAAAAAAAGATTGGCCGGTGTCGAGAGCCACCGGGAAAAGAGAATGCGCTACAAAAATGAAAGGGGGTAAAAAGATCGAAAGTTCGATCGTCGACGTTTTGCGTCTTCCACCGATGCGCGTCGCTAGATCGTACCGGTTCGGTACGCGTATATAATAATATTCGACGTTACGTATTTATTAATGAATCGCAATATCGACTCCGCGTTATTGTTATTAAACGCCCTACATACCGAACGGTATAGACTCTCGAATGTGGGACGAATCAACTAAGTATCCGTTTATTACGTTAACGCGATGTAAGGTATCACCGTTTATAGTTTAAATTAATCATTATTAATTATGGATGAGCGCGACGGGGGGGATTCGAGTGGTGGGTTTAATGGTGGGAGATGAGTAGGTGGTGGGGGCGGTGGCTAGGTGTAATTCTAATTGCCGAGAAGGGGACCCCCGTCGATTAGCGATTACTGAACGCCTCGGCGGACAATAATCAAATAAAGGATAGTCGGTGAAAGGGGGCGAGGTCCCCTACCGCGCTTCCAGTCATCCTAGTCGTCTATATTAATTTACGTTTTTTATTTAAACCCCGTATTTCCGATCTTCCGGATAACCTCTACGTTGGGCGGTGCCCGCTAAATCTTCCTAACGCGAAGAACGAGAAAGAAGACCACCGTTAACCGTTTCGAAACGCTGAAAATAGTGGACGACTCCTTTTTAATTTCATTTTCTGTAAAGAATAAAATGTCCCGATCTCATTGGACACTGGAACAACGATGGATGTTTCAGTTCGCTTAATTGTAAAAAAAAGCTCCCGGAGAGGAGACGGATAGATTGAAGAGTTTCCTCCGCGCTCGTTCTCCTACACGCGTAAACTATAAAAATATCGGTTCGAATATTTACCGCGTTGACGTTTCGACACATCGACGTAAATTGCTCTATCCGCCGTCGGGCAGCTTCCAGGAAACGCGAACTGAAAACGCGAAATGCCGTAGGAGAAAGCCGATGGAGAAGAATACGGTATTCCGAGCGCTCGCGGACCACGAACAAACTTCCGTCCCGCCTTTCGAAGTAGCCATCTTTTCTTTGCAGTAAACGAAAGTCAAAAGGAGTCGTCCTCTATTTCGAGTCGAGGAATACTCGTCGGGGTGTAGAGCTCGGGGCGGCCAAAGGAGGGCCCACACGCGGGGAAGCCAAGCCTTAAGATTTTAATTCGGTAAAATGGGGAGGTTGAGAGCCTAATCGAGTTGTGAGTGAGGGGGGTCTCAATATAGGAGTTCTAATCGGATGAGGGCTCCACCGATCACCGTTCACCCACCGCTCTCCCTTTAAAAAATCTTCTCCTACCAGCCCCGCAAATTCTGACTCACATGTAATCTCTAAATTCGGTCCACTGCCGGTCCGTACCTCGACCACATGTGAATTAAAAATTCTTAATTTTATCTTAATGCGCGCGGAATATTGTTTACAATATACAAATTTGGGTCGATGTTTGGAGCGAATATCGTTTATTTCTACATTTACTAATATTAGGTGAGCAATATACTAATTACGTATTATATTATTATACTAATGACGGTATAATAATCGGGTAAGGGAATTATACCCGATCTCGGAAGTATTCCGAAAGAAGGGGTATTCCTAAACTTTAGATCGGGACATAGATGGCGGCCAAGTATAGTGCGGCATTTACAGAAGGGGGAATTTAAAAGAGGGATGCAAAGGGCGACCTCAGTTAGAGACTTCGCCGCGAGACGTTCCTCACCTCACGGCCCGGTACCAGAGGGAAATAGATACGCGGAAAACTTTTATATATATATACAATGCCTCTCTGAGACCTAAACGGATATTCCGAATTAATATTAAAATATAGGTTCACGAGTCGGAACCCCGCCGGAAACGATATGGTCGATAAGGTAATAAAAGGAAAATTCCATTGCCGGTAGAAGTTAGGCCGTAGTTGCCGTTTTCAAATAGGCGTCGGACACGGGATAAATCATTTTCGGGACGCTAATGGCCGTTGAATAGGCTCCGGAAATAAAAAAGGAGCCCGACGAATAAAATCTTTCAATCTTTTTCCCCTTTTCAAAAAGGAGAAAGAAATTTTCTAATTCGAGATTAAAGAAACCCCTTCCTGAAAAGGTTATACGGACTGGGAATAATAATCCGGGACACAATGGAAGCCGGATAATCCCAGAGAGGAGTCAATAGAGAATTTAACACTTATATTTGCTCACAAAGAAAGTGGAATTTTAATAGGGGAGCGCTCGGGGAGAAAAAACCATTGTATATTGTTCTCATTGTAAGCTCTGTGTACACTGGAAAAAGACCCGAGGGAGGAGGCCCACTTCTCGACAATTTATTTCCTCTTTGCTGGCGTCCCAAAATCAAATCCGGCCCGTTCTTCCCGAGATTTTATGCAGTGTCCCCAAGAAAGTTGATACAACGCGGTCCCTATCCTCCGGTATACACCCCTCTGCAAATAATTTCATTTGTACAAAGCGCGCACGCGCCCTATCATTTATTCTATACTGCCATAAGTATCTAGGAACCCGAGGCATTAGTGTAAATATAATACTTACTCATATATCGAATAACAACACCGTTTACTGTATCGTTCCGACATTTTTCAATTAAAGCGGATACAACTCATCAGAATTCCTTCTAATTTATATTCGAGTTCAGATAATTAGATTATAAAATGCAATTTAAGCTCCCGTTTCGGAGTATTACAACAGGCAGCGGTCTCGTTTATCGGTACCCAGGCAAGAATCGTCGAAATATAATCGTCCGTTTCTTTAACTCGAAATATCGAGTCGGTCGAAACAACAGCGACCATTATAGTCGATATTTGTACGAGGAAAGAGCGTTAATGCGGTAAAATAAAGTGCGACAATTAAACCCCGTCTACGGATACGGTCAACAAAAATGTATCGGAAGCCGGAAAAGAGTTTCAAAGAGATTTTTAATAAAGCGGACGCTCCGGGAATGGGGACAATATAACTACATTGTGAGGCGAGTTTCTGGATATTAAGATGCGGCCTGGCCAGACACCTCCCACCTCCCACCTACCCCACCTACCACCTACCACCTACCACCTACCACCTACCACCTCCCACCGACTACCGCACCGCTAAAAACAACCTGGGGTCTCTCTTTTAGACTGCCATCGCTCCCGGCTTTCTTTTATCCAGTCCATCCTTGCAGAAATAAACCCATTCTACTTATAAATGTAACGTCGATTATACAAAAATGAAAAGATGAAAAAACAAAAAAAGAAGACCGTAGATTTCGTGTTCTTCTGTATCCTCTTGCAGGTCTGGTCTTTCGCTAGACCGGTTTCGGCCGCTCACCATCTTCAGTAGCCGTGTTAGTCACTTTGGATGCTTTTGGGGTTCCTGTTCGGACTTGCACTGTCACTCGTACTGCCGGAACACGAAATCTACGGTATTGCAATACCTCGCAGGCCAGAAAACAGATATTCCAAAAACGAACACTCTTTCCCGCCTGGTGCACTTGCTGCTAGGGGACCCGAAGCGGAGGGAACACGGTTACCACCAGTTAAAAACCCTTCTCGTCTCGGCGTGTACGACCCCGACCCATTTAACCCTTCCAGTATTTGACGACCGACACACATCACGCGTACGTTTTGCCCGAGTTACAGTCGACGAATCCGACTCCCGTTTCGATTTAAAGTCTCCAGGTATCCCTAACGGAAGGTAAGTAGCGGGAGGTGGGAGTTTATTTCGGTTCTGTAACCTTGCGCCTATATCGTTACTATAGACGGATATTTACGCGAAATCTATTTATTACTTCTACCGACCGACAGATCCGTACACGGACAAATAAATTCCGGCATAAAATCCGCTAATAAATCCGTACCCGAGGGGTGGAGTCGATTCTTATTAGTCGGGTATTGGGAGTCCAGAAGGACCGGCGAGGATAAAGGACCGGGCAGTGTGTCGAGAGTGAAACTTTCACAAAAGCCACCCCGACAAGAGAAGGAACCAAATAAAATGCCTTCCTTAACTAGCGACGGAACATGGAATCCGTACGTAGATTTATGTTTTCCTTGTTGTGTAAAATATAGAAAACGGGTAAAATAAGAGATAGGAACCGGTGAGATGACGAGGGTACTGTAGGTATGGTGGGGGAGTAAGTAAGAGGGAGGGAGGAGAGGGGGTGGGATGGCAAGGTAAGACCCGGTAAGATTCACGCAGGCGACATCGCGTTTACCGATATTCTTAAAAATGATATTTCGAAACGAGGAATACAACTGGGATAATTGCACCGCGTTTAATTAATTATATCTTTCCGGGCAGAAAAAGCTTCACCGAAATATGCGGAATCGTTCTTCAGATATTTCGCGATCGCTTTGAGAAATTGGTAGGTAAAACGTTGATTCTTTTCCCAACCGAACATTGACGGAAATGTCGGCTCGGTTCGGGAATTGTCGAAAGAAACGTCGTTGAATCGGTCCCCTTTGTCGGGATGTTCTCTGTTTTTTTTCTTCAGAATATGGTAATACTTGAAAAAGCGCCTATTGGCCTGGTGAGAAGGGGCCGCTTATGTAATTAATTTTCGGGTATTTAGATCGGGTCCTTCAAACACTTCTGCCGCGGGTTATTTGCGGCGACGTGATGATTTTTTTGGGCCGCGTTTAATTGTATTATGTTATTATATATCGATTACCGGATTCGTTAACATAAGCGGGATAATTAAAACTGGTACGTAATGAACGTCTAAACTTGTATTCGAATCAACAGAATACGGGTAATTAGGGTTTAGTATGTATATTCGATATATTATTTTTATCTAAAAATGAAATATTAGACGTATTTATGAAATTTCATTTCCGGGCATCGCGGGCCGCCAGATGGACACACATGATTTATATTAAGGATTTATATTATAATCGCTATATTACCGCTTTTATTTAAATACTTATCCTTCTTATAAACTCTTCTAAAAATTGTATTAATCGGCGACTTAAAATAAACTCCGAGTGGAATCGGAGGGGTCGGCGAGTAGCTGGGGCTACTCGACCGTAAATAATTATTCTACCGCTTAGCGATAACCCGAGTCGCGATTCCTACCGGGCCGACTTTCTCGAGTCGTTTCCGGATTCGGAAACTAACGAGCTGCGAAGCGAGAAAATTTATTAAGCGGGGGAATGTGTAAGGGCGATGTAAAAATGGCGGCCCGGGAATTTAGCCGTTTATCCGGTGTTAGCGGGCAACGCGGGGGCGGCGAATCGATGAGTCGTCGGCGGAGGACTGGGGTAGATAGTATAAAATGGGATTAGGCTCGGTGGAGCCAGTAATGGGGAGCTCCGATTCCATTAGGGCGCTCCTCATCACTATCTTCCCCCCGGCCCTAACCGCATTACCGCTAGCTGCCCCCACCAACCATTCACAACTCGGTTACCATATCATTTGGAGGCCGACCGAAAAATAAAATGTTTAGCCTGGCTCTCAGTTTCTCCCTGCCGCCAATTATAAAGCCCCCGCCCTTTATTCTTTATCGATTTATCGGTAATATCTCGGCGGCGTCCTTTTCCCCGCCGCCTCCTCTGTTAAACTCTATGCCGGTGTTCCGCAAGACTGAACCGGATTTCGCCGAAATCTGAAGTGTACAACCGTGTTCGAACGGCCGAGTAGTCACCACTATGAGGACGATCCTGAACGGAAAAAGTCGGGATCGCTGACGCCCAATCGTAAACGTTATGTCTAGACTTCCTTGAATGACACCGATCCGAAACCCCCAAATGCGCAGCGTTCCGCGTTTACCGTTTTTCCACTTCGAACCGATATAAATACTAAAAATAGGGAAAGTCCGACAGATTTAGAGAGAGATATGTGGTCGGCCTCGTCTTTGTATACGTCTTGACATAGAAGACCTATATAAAAAAAATCTGGAGAAATGTTACTATATGTAACGAGAAACGAATTCTGCCGGAGAAAGGATATTCAGTCTTTTATGAGCGTATCTTCTTACGCGTATATTTAGGGTATTTACTTACGTGTACATCACCGTGGGTAAGATAAAAATACGCTTATAAAAAAATCGGTTTAATACTTCGGATAGAGAGAACTTGTTTGGAATTGAATGTTAAAGAAAACAGAACGAACCGTTCCCGTCTATTTTAACTCCATCAACGAAAAACAAGAATCGGCTAATTATTTTTTCGGGTTGTCGATGGGTCTTTCTCGCATCTATTTTTACCTTAAAATTTAGTTTAACCATTACTAGGGGATTTTATGGAATAGGCATTTTATTATTACGTTATAAATAGCTTTATATGTCAGCAGTGGATACTGTGCAATATTATCATCGAACCGGTGAAGCTTTATCGTTTTTCGAAGACTAAATTGGCGGAAGACTATCGGTTGTATAATAATCGGCGTTCCGTACACTGTTTTTTTGTGCAATACGAAAGTATGAAATCGGTAAATATCTTAATCGATAAATATTATCATTGTTCGGAAATAAAATATTATTTTGCGGTGGGCGGTTGTGACCGAACGTAAACGGTGATGGTTCCAAGCTTGGAGAAATGAAAAACCGCCGATGGTGGATTTCTCTGCTCCACTACATTCTAGGTAGAATAGGGCAGGTGCCCTATATTACAATAATAAATAAGCCGGAGTAATAACAGTTATGTTCCATTTTGGGTATGTTTGTCTACTCGTAAAACGAGATTTTATTTTAGGAATCCACACATTTTTTGTGGGTAAATCCCGGTGAACCGATTAAACGAACACCCGGTCTTCGGTTCTAATAATACTCCTCAGAATTCAGTTCGGTAATTTGTTCCTGAAGAGCGCTGAATTTAGGCGCATAGCGGGGAAATCCCAAATTGCGCCTAAAATCAAAGAAGGAAAAAGGTTTCAATTTGAAGTGGTCTCCCGAACGCCGTATAAAATAAAGGATATGACCAGTCGCCTATTAATTATTAATACTTTTACACTCACGTCGAACCATCTTATAGGAGCGCTTCCGAATAATGTAAAATGCATACTGGGGTGGTAAGAATCCGGTCTTACCGGACCATCAAGAAGAAAAGGAGGGTCGGAACCATTTTAGCTGGGGAAAAATGAATTTTCACTATTGTTTAGCTATTTCTATGTGTATACAGAAGGGCAATGGAGCGGATAAAGGGGGTCTACTTTAGCTGTGGGGCTCTAGTGGCGGCGGATTATTCGGGAAGATTAAATAGTCTATGCCCGACCGATTTTTTACTTTTATTACTGACCTAACAACCCTTCTATTGTGCTCCTAAGGCCATTCGGCTAAATTGCCCCGCCGTAAATATTTATGAAAGCCGATGTTCAGTGAAATTCAAACTGCATATTTTCGATTCGCACGCGCATATACACGACCTGCTTCGGCTGTTGGCCGAAAATCGGGAAAATATATGGAAATTTTAAATTGAACATTTAAATCCTTTTTTTTATTATTTCAGTTTTCTTCACGAATCTTGTTTAATTAATTATATAGGTGAAGCGTTCAAGTCTCGTCGGTAGTCGCTTCGATGGTAGGTCTGGGTTTGAAATAATTATATTGTATTATCAATTATATTTTCTTATACTTGTACTTTACAAGACACTTAAGTTTGCTACAAAGCTTTTCGGATTAAATTAAATAAAACTCGAATTGGAGTATTTACTTATAATTTTTATAATAAGTTGTGCCTGTTTATAATGAAAGGAAAGCCGAAATGCGGTACTCTTTGACCTTTATTATCTAAAGCTTTATTTTTTGCCTATATTTATATCTTTAACACTGTGCCCAAACTTCTTGACTTATAGTAGACAGGGTATTTCTAAGAATTGTGGGTAAAACGGAGTCAAAGAAATGATTTGAAAAGGTATAAGAGAAATATCCGAAAAGGAACTTAACATGTTTAAAATTACCGGAGCGTTTCAATTGTTTGTTTCTTATTTATTGTTACGCATAAAATAAAAATGACGGTTTCTACCGTTCGTATATTTTAATGAGACGGAAGCGGGGTAATACCCGTTTCGTAATAATGGGCAGAGGGACGACATATGCAAAATTATCCTTTACCGGGGTCGTACGCTAAAGCTCGCTACGGCGACGCCCGTTCTCCCGCATTTTTTATGGGAAAAACTAATTCTTTTCCGGTGCCAAACATGGCCTCAAAAAGGAAAACGAATATGACGAGAGTAAGATTATTATCAGGCAAAAAGACGGTAAAGACAGGGGCCGGTTCGGTAAACCCAATGATTGTTTATAGATATTTATTTTTATATCGTTTTAAATCGTTTTTCGTTCGACATTTTTATCGACTTATTTTTCGTTTTTTCTTTTAGGAACAAGGAAAACGACGGAAAAACAGTTCGTATAATCGGGGTGGGTACGTATACGCTACTTACTATCCTTTCTCGTAGCTTAGAACAACGACTTAAGTTACATTAATATTTTAGTATTTATTCCTCATTGTTTTTTGAAGTACGCTTTTAAGCACGCTCAGGAACTCGGCAAACGCTCGGGCGTTCCATTCGTCGTGAAAACAATACCAATAAAAGTGATGCACGATGAAAAAAGAGTGGGATCGAGAGGGCCGGCCACTCGAAAAGTCCAGATTGACCCTTTATTAATATTCCCTTCCACAGCTCGATTTCTTGCACGGTCCACTTAGTTTCTGATACGCGTGTACCGCCTATACCTATAGTCGAGTGATCGACGAGAAACCTATTAATTTACTTCATATACAGGATTCTACAAGATCGGAGAAATCTAACGGAAAACGAGTTTAACGCGGATTTAATGCAGACGATAAAATGCGCTCTGGTAATATTAATCTTAATAAAATAAATTTCGAATACACGAGAGAGAGAGGGTGAGAGAGGGAGGGAGGGAGGGAGGGAGAGAGTGAGAGAGTGAGAGAGGGAGAGGGGAGAGAGGGAGAGAGGGAGAGAGGGAGTGAGGGAGAGGGGGAGAGAGGGAGAGAGGGAGAGAGGGAGAGAGGGAGATGTGGGTGGATGGGAAGGCTGGCCCGATGTTTGCCGAGAGCGGAATATTGCGACCGCCGAATAAATAGGAACCGGATCGGAGACAATATAACCGGGAAAGCGTAGACAAAGAGGAGGAGGAGTGCCTTTACCCGATATAACAGTGTATCTTCAAACAGCGGTGGCCGCCGTTGGGGTTACCTCTGGGCCACTGTCAACAATGTAAAACTCATTTCGGGGATCCTCCCCCCTCACAAAGAGACAATATCGTGTTACTCGCGTGAAACTCCACCGCCAAAGAGTTGGGATGCGCGGCGCATACACCAGCCCGCCGCCCTCGTTTTAACCCTCCAAACTCCATTATACTTCTACCCCCCTCCCCACACTCCCCCCCCCCCCGATGCGACCTTAATATCGCCCGCCCGGCCTTCCTTTTTTCCCTTTTTTATAAACGTTGCCCAGTAATTTGGCTACCCGGGCCCCCCTTCTGTAAATAAGCGCGCTGCTGAAATGGGCCGCCGTTTTCGTTCCCGCTGGCGTCCTCTCGATAACCCCCGAAATGATTTGTATTTTACGCGTCTCCCGGTTAAAAATTTCCGTCCGGAGTCCATCGCGGGCTCCGTATACCGGCCCCCTATTCTTCGCTTCTTTGTCTCAATTTCCCCCCTAAAATGGCGAGTTTTATAGCGATAATACGAATTCTCGTCGTCCCGAAGTTCGCGTTTAAGCGGGTCGTCAGAGTAAATAATTACGAAAGTAAGGACGACTCTTTCTTCGGTGTAGTGACCGCTGACGGCAGTAAATTGCGGTAATATCGTTTGCGAGCATCGAGTATCGAGCGGCGGTGTTTTTAATGGGCGGCCCGCCGAGTGTATGCTAATTGCTACTTGGAGGGATGAGCTAAGCAAAAATGTTGATTATCCGAAAGAAGGGAGTGGCGCTCTCACCGCCAATTTATGCCGAGTGGGTCCCACTCAACGTTTATTCGGGCTCCACTAAATTTTGTTCTAGATCCAGCTAAGGTTACGGTTTAGGGGGCGTTCCTGAACACTGCTCGGACGGCTAGTATCGGAATTTATCGTACGTCGTTTTTGTCCGAAATGTTTCCCCCCTATTCAGACGCGAATTCGCGTGTTCTATATTAATTAACGAGGAATATTAGGGAGTAGAACGTATTATTATAACGGCGATGTATCGGAAGTACCCCCTCGACGATTTTTGTTATACCGGTGGTCGGCAAAGCGCGGGTCTCTGGCCCCTTAAGTGCGGTTCTGGCACAAACTTCGAACCTATTTGTGTTGATTTGAAAATACTGGAGAAGAACAAATTTGAACTTAGTTCAGAACACAAGTGGCCTGCTTTGAAAGACCCGGAGAAGACATTGACGACTGGAATACAATAGTATTCCTCACTCTTATCATCAACTGAAAACATTCCCGTTTGCTGTTCTTTCCATTTATAGTTCTACATATTCATGCAAACAATCTTTTTCAAGAATGAATTATATCAAGAGTAAACTGACTTTCTTATTGATGAGAACCTGCAATCGTACCTAAAATTAAAAACAGCAACATACAAACTTAACATACTCAAACTTTCCAAGGAGATGCAAGGACATTGTTTGAATTAAGTGTTTATCAGTTTTTATCATTTTTTTTCAACAAATAAAATCTTTATTAAGTATGAAATCAAGTTTTATTCAGTGTGCCCGTAATTTAATCTAGAAGATCTAAAATTATATTAAAAGTTTACACAATTAATAAACAGATTTGGATCTAAACTTTTTTTTAATCGTTGCATTGCACATATTAGGTCCTTGGCGAATAAGTTTGTGGATCACTGTTTTATACCGGACGGCCATCTCGTATGTACGAGTACATTACCGAGGTTATCTGTCTGCGGACACACCACTCTTATTTACTTTCCAATCCTCGTATTTTCTGCCCGATATTATAATATAATAATAATAATAATTTTGTCCCGGACCAAAAATTGACAGAAATATTTAAAAGGAAACAGGAATCTCATTTTGCGCGGCCACACGACCCGAAAATGTAATTTGAAAACGTCCCCCCGGACTCAGCTTCTACGGTTTATTTACCCACGTTTGAGGGCGGTCATTTTTATCTGGAAAAAGACGGATAAATTCGAGCCTTTCGCTTTGATTTATTTTAATAGTTCGACATTCCTGATTTTCAGCTGTAAAGGTAACGTGGATTGATGTTCTGTGCATCCATCAAACGTTTTAACGTTTCCTTCCGGAATTTATTCGGTTATTATCGCGCACTGAAATATAATACTGCCTTGGAAACGATGTCAAGAAATGTCGGAGAAACTATAATTTTATTTATTTTCTTTTTATTTCATGCTCACTACTCATTACTCATTACGTGTGTGAGTTCAGCTCTCAGGACCGCCCGGTGACTGGTCCATTACCGTGTCGGAGAAACTATAATAAAGGGAGACTGTCAACTTACCCTGCTGCTACCGAATAACAACTAAATGTTTAGCGTTATTATAAATTAATCGTTGCACCAGTGCGCTTTCGTTATCTCTTGTTTCGCGTGAATATAATAATAATAATAGTATATATTTCAATATATAATATCTGTTCTTCCTTCCACCCCATCCAGACTGGACGCTATACGCGATAATTGCGGGCGGTAGAGTTAGAGTGCAAGACGGTGTTATTTTAAACAATGTTGTCATCAAACAGCGCCTTCCCTCTCATTCTTCTATAATAAATTTTGATATTAAGGTTTTTTATAGTCCGCTCCTTTTTTTAATAAGAAAAAATCGAGGTGTAATAAAAGGGGTAAAATATTTTAGTTAAGTCTGGGGAGTTTAGGTATGCTCGTCCGAGCGATAACAAAAATAAAGATCGGCGCGTCGCGAACCCGCGAGTAATTTTAATTTCTCTTTTAATTTTTCTTTTTTAGTTTCTATGGACAGGGAACGATAATACGGTGATCGCGTAGGGGGTCAGATTTCGTCTAAACGAATCGAATTAAAATGGACGAATCGACCCATTTCGAACAGTTCGACTCGATTAAGCGTCGGATATCGCGGGTTTGTATTTAATTTGAAATAGGGTCGACACAACTTGTCTAAATTGGAAGCGGCTTAAATGCGGAGTCGGACGGGACAAGGCTGTGATGCACCCCACGTATCGCTTTATCGATTGGGGGACACCCTCCATTGTTTCCTCGAACGGCGTCTCCGCCTTTTATCCTTAGCGCCCACAAATATAATTTGCCTAATAGCCTAAAACAGCCGTCCCGACCGACCCCGTAATCGCCCAATCTCCACTCGTAAACTCGTCGCTTACGCACAATCTATTCCTCTTAACGCTTTGCAAAAATAACTTTCTTCCTATAACTCGATTCTTGGAGAACTCGTTGCAACCAGAACCCGTACTTGGAACCAGGTACTCGGTTGGTGGATAGGCATCGACATAACGATAGCCAATAGTTTGAAGGGGTCCACGGGTCTCTACGTTCCTCACATAGAACTATTTCGATAGCCGTAGACATCAAAATGTTACACTAGGTCTTAGAAACAGTTATGACGGGTTATTTCCAGGTGCAAACCATCTTATCAGTCTTGACTTCATGGTGGAAAACTGCTTTCGGAATTGAATTTAATTTGAAATCCTTTCAATTTTGTCACTGAGTACTGGCTCATAAACATTGACATTCAAAATTCATCTATTCAGCAGTGGTACAAGCTTAATGTTCTTCTATATTTTTTATAAGGCTAGTGCATAATAATAATGGTAAGTTAAAAGTACAAGGAGAAAGCAGGAATAATAAAGTAAGAATATTAACATAATCGAAAATTAATTTTGAAATGTATCATAACCAATTAATTCACATATATTTGTGAAGAGTAACTGACTAGTTCCTTCAGTTACTAGGAATTAATTTTTTTAGCACAATTTCAGCAGGCTTTATAGATTAAAAATTGCTCAAGTTTCTCAAATTATGTGAATGAATTATATATTAATGCGACAAAATAAATTCTGGATTTCCCCTGCTTATAGCTTAGATCAAATTCTAAGTTCCATGTTGTGGCATGAAGTATCAAGCTTAGGTGGCTGTGCCTATTCATTGGGTAGGCTCAAAATAAATAACAGTAACATTAGTAAAAATAGTAACAGGTGTTTGAATTTACAGTCTGGAGCACGGGCGTGTCTGTGTGATGAAACAGTAGGAGACTGAACAAGTGAAGGAAACCACCCATGCTCTTACCACACATTGGTTTAGGAGTTTTGGCCAGTATGTTTCAAGTTTTATTATTTTATTAATAATACTTTTAATGTTATTTAAAGTGCATAATAACACAGGAGCAGACTGGTGCGACCAAATTTGAATTTTTGTTTCAAAGGAGATGAAACCTAAATCGTTAGTTTTTTCATTGTTTTTAACTAATGAGGGTCTACTCTTAATCATAAATATATCTGTTGGAGACCTGTCAAGGGACCTTTATGTATGACTGTAATAAGCATGTTGTAATAAAATGAAGATTTAACTTTCCAGCGCTCTAACAATTCAAAGGAAGGGGACTTTTTCCCAGCAATTCATTATATCCAGACAAGTAGATTCCCTCTGTCCGGTTTCTACCATCGTCAGAACGCCTCGACGCGGCTGGACAGAGATAGAGTGCTTCGATCGGAACCGAGGAAAAGTAGTCCTAACGAAGATTCGCGGGGAGAAATCAACGCCAAGAATGAAGAGGAAATAAATTAGTTCGTACCTTAATTTTAAAAAACCAGTCAGTATCAAAGCAAAAATTTCACCGATGCCAACTATACGAGAGAATAAACTAAAAAAAGGTCCCACAGTATTTTGTTCCATTTGCCTGATACCTTCTCACCTTCGTTTCACTTCCAGATGATCCCACCCTACCGGCTTGTAGGCCGCAGCTCGGGGTTTCGGGCCAGCGTTTTAATTTGGTCGAATGGAATTTATTGAATGTTTATTTTTGAAACTTGTCAAATGCCGTTTCGGCCTCCTATTTCTTTTATGCGATCCAACGTCAATATTTTGTCCTCGCACTTCTCCTATCCTAGGCCTCTCTAGTCTTTCCCTTTTTGTTTCTGAAGGCTTCTCCAACCTCCCGTGTTTTAAACTCGTGTCGATACCTCGGACTTTAACTGTTCTACGTTCGCTATGACCGAAGTTCCTCGTATTACGCATGTTTTGGAATTGACACTCCGCCGTCGTCTGTTCCCGTTCCAAAAACCCGGCACCGGAAAGGTCATTTCGATTGGATCGATGCCGAAGGTTATATTTAACATAATAATAAAGGGGTGTGAGTCCGATTGTATCTGAAGCGAACTGCGTAGGCAGGGTGGAATGCCAACAAATACCGTAATTTTCCCGCTGATTTCGCGGAGACCGCAATAATGGCAATCGCTGAGGTAACCCTAATTATCTGTGTCACTGATTAATAATATTTGGGCCGGATCCAAAAGGGATATTTATCTTTTCTAAGAACGTAATGCGGCAAATTGAGTTACCCACAAATAATTCGGAGTTAACGCCAGATAGACTTTTTTTAGAGTATTATGTGCTATTTTTTTGTGATGTACTATTTGTACGGTTTTTGTGCTAATAACTTATACTTGTATAGTCAATCTATATAATATTTGTCAAATGGCGTTTGTGTGTGTGTGTTCGTTATTCATCTTCAAACGGCTGAACCGATTTCCACCAAACTTTCAGCGTGGATGCATCTCATGTCCGGTCAGGTCAAGTAAAACCTTTCCAGGTTGCAGTCAGGACAAAGGGCATAATAAATAAAAATATATGCCATTTCGGGTAAAATCGCCACCAGATGGCTACACTGCACGGAAAATGTTTGTTTGGGCGCTGCTAGATAGACCGAACAATTCCGTTCAGAAGATTTATAAGGGACTTCAGTCTAGTTCAGTTGGTGTTTGAGCAGTGTTAATATTGTATTATTACACCAGCTGTCAATAAAAGTAATTTTTTTTAAACTAGAGAAAAACCGGAGGAACTTATCTTATATATACCATACCCTTACTCCACGATACGAGGTTAACGTTCACCCACAAACATTTTTTCCTGTTTACCCATTTGTCACTACCATCGCAAAACGAATCTCCCTTATCGTCTATCCTGTCGCACAAAGTCTACAGCACGTCTACAGCTAATTAACAGCACCTATACAGCTAACCCACACACACACACACACGTTTCGCGACATGTTCCTCGGTCACGGGGTCAGGTCAAAGATCAGCAGTGACCTCTACGCTGTACAACGTGAATGGCTGCTCCGATTATCACCAAATTTACAGCACCTATACAGCTACACACACACACACACACACACACACACACACACACACACACACACACACACACACACACACACACACACACACACACACACACACACACACACACACACACACACACACACACACACACACACACACACACACACACACACACACACACACACACACACACACACACACACACACACACACACACACACACACACACACACACACACACACACACACACACACACACACACACACACACACACACACACACACACACACACACACAAACACACACACACACACGTTTCCAGGTCACGAGGTCATAAGTTAATAATTAAAAGTATAGTTTGTCACATTACTAAAAAGCAGCCAACAGATATTTTACATTATTGCTTCCCCTTCTGTTATTTAAATATTAGAATTTAATAATTTGCATTAAAGCTTTTTTGAATAAATATAAAAGCACCCGACAGATATCATACATTAATGTTTCCCTTTCTCAGATATTTTTAGCATGAGCTAATTGCTTTTTCATAAAAGCAATACCTACCTAATAATATTTATGTCAGAAGTTAATAATTAAAAGTTTAGCATCCCATTAATTAAAAAGAACTGCCAACAGATATCTCACAATAATGTTTTCCTTTCTCAGACATATTTAGGGCTACTTTGTCATTCCATTCAACATTACAAACTAAGTATGCATTAAGATACAAGCAATAAATAGTAAAATATTATTGCAGAGGTAATGATAGTAATAGTGTAACATACTAGTAACTTATATCTTACAGTTATGGTTATGCAGAGAAAGGTAGAACTATAAATGTAGTGTACTCTCAAGTACTTTAATAAACATATCTTTAATTACAATTCTGCTTTATTATTGATGTGAACCCCCCGAGCAAGGCCAGGTACTTCAGCTAGTAACTAATAAATTAAATGTTGTAATTGATATTTTTTACATGTTCACGAGTATATGGTGATAGAAAACACCAATTAATATGAAGGCATTTTTTTTAATAATTAATGTTGATAGTAATACAATTATTAATATATGTTAGGTATGGTATATAAAATAGCTTTGGATACATTTTACTTTATCGTATAGCAATATTAATGCATTTTAAATTAAATAGATTTTAAATATTTCATGGCAGTACCAAATAACGCTCACCTTTAACATAGAGCAAAATATTGATTTTTACACAATAAAAAATTAATAAGACTATATCTAATGTTTAAATCAAGTAATATTAGCTACTAAGATGATGAAAAGTACATATTATGAAATGGCATAGCCCTAATAAACTACTGCAAACTCAAAATAGGATAACAATTTTATTAATGAATAATAATTAATAAATTAAAGTTCGTAATTGATTCCTTTTACATTCTTATGATAAGGGTAATGATGGAGAACACCAGATAATAAATGAAGCATTTATTTTTATTAATTATTATTGATTGTAATACAATGATTAATGTGTATTTGGTATTGTATATAAAAACATGCACCTTTATCATACAGCAAAATATTAATTTTAACACAATAAAAATTAATAAGACTGTATCTAATGTTTAAATCAATTAATATTAGCTACTAAGATGATGAAAATTACATATTATGAAATTGCACAAACCTGATAAACTTCAGAAACCTCAAAATAGGATAACAACTTTATTGATGAATAATAACTAATAAATTAAATGTTTTAATTGATTTTTTTACATCTTTATGATTAGTAGTAGGGTAATGATAGAAAACACCAATTAATATAGAAACATTTATTTATATTAATTACTATTACTAATACAATGTAATACAATGATTAACATAAAATGCTATATTTGGTATGACCCTGGTGGTGATTTCTGAAACTACTAGAGCCAGTATCGACACTTCCCGTGCAGCGCTGCCTCATTCATCACTGGCCCCCCGTCAGGTTCTGCCCTCTGGTGGCGATTTTCCGAACTACCAGCGCCCGTATCAACCTTCTCCGTAACAATACGTGGAAATTTCCCTTCGAATCTTGATTTCGTGGTGCCTGTTTCAGCGTTAATTTGGCTGTGCAAGCCCGCGTTTAAGCCAGAATTTTGCAGTGCAAAACTGTTAGACAATACTCTTCAGTACAAAAACGCTTTAGAGCCCCGGTTCTGTGTTGTAAAACCGCTCTTCAGCCCTCATTTACAGGTGGTTTTGGTATCGCTTTCTTCAAAACAAAACCTGGGATAAATATTTTTCCCAGGAAGACTTAATGGTAATTCTTTGTATGATTTTTATGTTACATTTAAAATCACTATCGCCCTATAAACATTATATTTAATAGCAAAATAAAAAAAATTAAATTGGAATAATGTAATTTTTTAACTAATCCTGTTCTACAAAACAAAAACATTTGGAAATAATATAAAACAAGTTTTAAATTATTTATTTAGAGATGCATAATTGTTTATGCCATTAATAAAACAACAGATTTATAATCTGTTTCCCATCTTACAACTTCACCTTAATTTCAACCTGTTTTGTATAGAAAATAATAAGTATGTTATAACAGTTACCCACAGTTATGAAGGGAAAGATTTTTTCTCTAAATAACTCATACAAATGATATATTTTATTTATTAATATTAACTGTATTAATAATAACAGAATCCATTGAATTGATACACACAA
This sequence comes from Lethocerus indicus, assembly GCA_019843655.1. Classification (NCBI taxonomy): domain Eukaryota; kingdom Metazoa; phylum Arthropoda; class Insecta; order Hemiptera; family Belostomatidae; genus Lethocerus; species Lethocerus indicus. Next base: position 49,035,289 of record JACDQD010000001.1, on the reverse strand, counting down.
AATCCAATCCTTCATTTAAAATTCTTGACAGTAGCAGAAGAAAAGCACAGAACATCAGACTTGAGATAATAAGACAACAGAACAGGGTTTGGTTCTGGGGCTGTAACTTTTTAAAGAATTGGAAATTGTTTTTTCCCAGTTTATATGAGGCCCAATTGTGTATTATTAGTACATTAGGTGCAAATATTATAACATATAAAATATAAAATAATATCTATGACATAATGTATATCATATATTAATTAATTAATTAACTTAATTTTGAATAAATTTAGTTATTTAAAAAAATTTTAATTTTTTTCAGTGTAATATAACTGATTTTGTTGGGCCAATAAATAAAAGATCTTATTAAAAAGTAAGAGTGAATTTTATAAATTCCCTGAAATACCTTCATAGTTTTCTTAGTTCATAGTTTTATATATTTATGTATGATATCATAAGCAATATGCCAATTACCAATATTTAAGCTATATTAATAGGTAGATATTTATAATTTATTAAAAATTGTGTTTATTGTGTTTATTTATATTGAGTTTCGGGTATGATTTTCTGATTTTCTAATTCCTTCAGATTTGGTACTGGTTTTGTTATTTATTAGTAAGGGAAAGTATTGCAGACTTGGAAGAGTGCAAAAACAAATTTATAGTTAGGGATAATTTCCCAAAATGATTTTTTATAACCCTGACGCCATTTAAATAAACCAGTAAATATCCTATAAATGTATGTACTCCATATATTTATAGATACGATATTTTGTATGGTCGTATGAATTTATATGTTGTAGTAGTAAGATATCTTAAATGTATTTTTATTTGATTGTTTCTATTCTCCAATATTACTTTAATATTACCTGAAATACGTGACAGGGATTAGAGGCATTATTTAGTAAATTATGGGCTAAGGATTAACTTTTTCCCTTTCAAATGTAGATTAGATTATTGATGTCATTCCTCCCTGAATAACCTAACAGAGAAAGGGTTTCTACCTAGGGCAAAAAGAAACTACTTTTTTAGAGACAGTACATGTGAAAGTGACAGTGCAGTGAGGATGCCCAAAAAACATCCAAAGTGCTAACAGTGAATAACACCGCTACTGAAGATGGCGAGCAGCCGAAACCGGTCTAGCAAAAGACCAAACCATCGAGAGGAGACAGAAACTTCGCGAACCTACAGTATTCCAACCCCTCGCAGACCACAAAACAGGTATATCAAATTAACTACTTTTTTGCCCTAAAAGCTTGTTTGGGCCGATTTTGCTGCTAGAAACCGCAATTTTGTGCCTAGAACCAAATTTTTGGACAATATTGCGCAGAAAAAATGCATTTTCAGGATGATTTTATGCCTAAAAACCGCATTTTGGACCAACTTAGCGCCTAAACACTGTATTTTTTGCTCGATTTTGCGCCAACAACCGTATTTTTGGGTTGATATTGCGCCTATAAACCGCATTTTTGTGACAATAATGCGCCGAAAAACCGAATTTTTGGGTTACTTGTGTCCCTAAAAACCGCATTTTTGGATTTCTTTTACCCCTAGAAACCGCACTTTCTGGTTGAGTTTGCGACAAAAAACCGCATTTTCGAACCTAAAAACTGCATTTTTTGGCCATTTCGCGCCTAAAAACCACATTTTTTAGGCCTAAAAATCACATATTTCGGCCAATTATTAGCGTAGAAATCGGATTTCTGGTCTGATATTGCGCCTAAAAACCGCAGTTTAGGACCAAAAAACGGCACTTTTTGGCCTAGAAAGCATTTCTGGGGCAATTTCGGCCCTAAAAACAGCACTTTTTGGGTGATTTTGCGTCTATCAACCTCATTTTTAGGGCCAAAAACCACGTTATGACATGATCCATTTTCAATAAACAATAAATGTATATGTTTATCTTATTATTGATCATATTCGTACGATTATCTTGATTAAATATATAATCAGGTTTCATGAGTTTTTAGGTTGGAAGTAATTATTAGTCTTAAAAACAGCCAATTTTTTGCCGGAAAACCGCATTTCTGGTATGATTTTGCGCATAAAATCATCATTTTGGGCGTAAAAAAGCCTTTCTCGTCGTTTTCGCGCCAAAATACTGCATTGTTGAGCCTATAAGCCGCATTTTTGGCCCGATTTTGCCCCGAAAAAGCGCATTTATGGGCCGATTTTGCGTCTAAAAATTGCATATATATGCCTTTATATAGGAGACACAGTGCGCTAAAAGAGCGGTTTTAAAGCGCAAAATCAGCAAAAAAATGCGGCTTTTGGGCCAATAAATGCGGATTTTAGGCGCAAAATGTGTTAAAAAATGCATTTTTAGGCGCAAAATTTGTTCAAAAATGCGTTTTTATGCGCGAAATTTGTTCAAAAATGCCTTTTTATGATGCAAAATAGGCCCAAAATTGTGGTTTTTAAGCCCAAAATTGCTGTTTTCAGGCGCAATATTTCAGTTCCAAGAATGGGTTCGTTCGGCGAATATTTTCCAAAAACCAAATTTTTTATTTTCGACCCGCCGTTTTGTGTCTAAAAACGGTATTTTTGGGCTGATTTTCGCCTAATAACCGCATTTTCGGCTCTAGAAACCGCATTTTCAGGATAATATTGCGCCGAATAACCTCACTTTTGGGTCAATTTTGCCCCTCAAATCCGCATTTTTGGGCCCATTACGCGCCGGAAAACCTACTTTTGCCCCTACAAAAATTTCTGGTATCAACCAGAAATCAATAATTTGTTGTATCAACAAGTGTATCGAGGGCAAGGGCATAAAATTTTCGATTTTCCACCCGCCGCTCATAGGGCAAGTGTATCTCAATTTGGTACACTTGTGGGTGGAATATTGGGATCGATCGGCGCAAATTTTTGAAAAAACAAAATTTTTGATTTTCCACCCACCGTTCATAGGGCAAGTGTATCTCACTTTGGTACACTTGTGGATTGATATGGGATCGATCGGCGAAAATTTAAGAACAACCAAAATTTCTTGTTCTATTATCATAGGCAACTAGAATATATGAGTTTTGATCCGATTGTTGGCCTAAAAGCAGCATTTTTTTGCCGATTTTGCACCTTAAAACAGCATTTTTGGGTCTTAAAACCGCATGTTTGGGACTAAAAACCGCATTTTTTGGCCTAAAAACCGCATTTTTGGCCTAAAAACTGCATGTTTGGGCCTAAAAATCATATTTTTGGGCCAATTATTCGCCTGAAAATAGCATTTTTGAGCCAATTTTGCGATTTCCAAATCGATTTCAGGGTGAATTTGAACCTAAAAACAGCATTTTTGGGGCGATTTTGCATCTATAAACCGCATTTTTGGGCCGTTTTTGCGTCTAAAAATTGTATATACGGGCCTTGTTTTAGGCCTAAAACATATTTAGGCTCAAAAATAGGGTTGTTAGGCGAAAGATTGGCCCAGAAATGCGGTGTTTAGGATACACGGCACAAAAATGCAGTTTTGCATTTTTTTGCAATATTTGCAGTTGGAGCCAAATGCGCCATTCATAGGGCAAGTGTATCTCACATTGGTATACTTGGGGGGTGGAATATATTTCTCGCTTAAAAACCTCATTTTTGGCTCTAGAAACCGCATTTCTGGGACAATATTGCACCGAAAAACCTCATTTTTGGGTTAATTTTGCGCCATTTTTGCCGCATTTTCTGGTTGATTTTGCGCCAAAAAACCGCATTTTTGGACCTAAAAACCGTATTTGTTGGCCATTCCCGCCTAAAAACCGCATTTTTGGGCCTAAAAACCGCATTTTTTGGCCTGTTTTGCGCCTAAAAACCGCATTTTTTGGCCTATTTTGCGTCTAAAAACCGTATTTTTGAGCCAAAAAACCGCATTTTCTGGTTGTTTTTGCCCCGAAAAACCGCATTTTCGTAACTAAAAACAGCATATTTGGGCTGATTTTTCACACCATTAGTGCGCCTAAAAAGCCATTTTTAGTCGATTTTGCGTTAAAAAAATCGCATTTTTGAGCTTAAAAACAGCATTTTAAGCCCAAATTGTGGTTTTTGGGCGCAAAAATGGCCCAAAAACCTAGTTTTTGGCACAAAATCGGTCCTGAAACCGGTTTTTAGGCGCAATATCGGCAAATATACCCAGAAATGTGGTTGTTAGGCGCAATATCGGCCCAATAATGTGGTTTTTGGAGAAAAATTGGCCCAAAATTCGGTTTTAAGCGCTAATCGGCCCGTAAATGCTGTTGTTAGCCGTCAAATCGGCCAAAAATGCGGTAATTAAGCGCAAAATCGATCAAAAATAATTTCTCGATTTTCGGCTACTTTGCGCCTAAAAACCGCATTTTTAGTCCGATTTTGTCCCTAAAAACCGTATTCTTTGGCCATTTTTGCGCCTAAAAACCGCATTATTGGGACTAATAGCCGTAATTTGCACCTACAATCTGATTTTGCACCTTAAAACAGCATTTTTGGGGCGAATTTCCGCCTAAAAACCGCATTTTTGGGCCAATTTCGCGCCTAAAAACCGCATGTTTGGTTCAGACAACCGGGTATACGTATACCTGGTATTTGTTAGTGAGGCACTTTAATTTACCACCAATGCCGTAAGTTATGACAATCTCGACACTAAGTAATGTCGGAGTAATAACGGTGTTAACTGATGGGACGAAATATATTCGGAATCATTTTTAACTCACGATTTTATTACATCAAATAATAATTAGACACTTACGTTTAACAATAATTATACGAACACGTACAATATAAGGTTACAAAAAGGAAACAAAACTATTGGGGTTCATTTATTTCCCACATAAACGACACTATAAACCGAGGAGTAATAAGACATCGATTAGAGAAATGTTATATATATATATATATATATATATATATATATATATATATATATATGTGTGTGTGTGTGTGTGTGTGTGTGTGTGTGTGTGTGTGTGTGTGTATTTATTGAACAAGTCCAGTTATGGAGTCCTTACGCTCGATAAGCTCGTGGGTGTTTAATTTAAGAAAAAAATTAACCCTCGAGAATGTGCAAGTCGCGTACGCTTGTACAGAGTAGTGCAAAATTGAAAGCTTAAACAATCTAAAATTCATTTTTACCAAATATACATTTATAAAAGATAATACGGATACAATATATTTAACACGATATAAGTAATATATGTTACTAACTTATAACTAAACACGTTGTTTCTTGGGTAAACTGCCAAAGGCTGATATTACCGTACCTTTGGTACCGGTAGCGGTCGATGTCAGTGGTAAAAGACCGGGTGGTTTAACTATTCCTTGAGAACCGGAGCCCACTTGGTCCCACTTAGATTTTCTCCTTTTTGCGTCTTCGTCGCTCTGAGGATTGTTGTTTCCGCCGGCCGATTTTTTCGCAGTCCCCATAAGAACCTCGACCTGAAATAACCAGTCGTTAATAACTGTTTACGCCAGCTTCAAAATTATGTTTTTCCAATTTCAGTAGCGAAATTACAAAACTGTTCCCATTTCTTCTTACCACTTTTTCATCAATTTAAGGAGGGAATATATATATATATATATATATATATATATAATTGTTTTCAAAAGTTACCGTAGGTATACCTATATCTACGGTGAGCGTCAAATTTATGCATAAAAAAACGTTCTTTAAAATAATCCAGCGGGCCTGTCTTCAGGGGAAATATCGGTAGACCGGTGATCAAAATTCTAATAGGCGAGTGAGGGATGGTAGAGGAAATATTGATCCCCTCCGGTGTAGGCTAAAGAGATCTCTCACTTCAAGTTTCAAGGTCTCAACCGCGAAACGGGATTACAGACCTTTTTCAGTCTGTTGGCCTCCCAGAATTTTCCCTCCTAAAATCGATCCGAAAAAGTAAAAACTCCTAAGGAAAATCGCTCGCTTATTTCTGTCTTCGAGTATGCATTATAATAAAAGCGGCGATAATTAAAATTACGCAATAATAAAAGACGCTAAGTATGGTAAACGAAAGAAAAAAATTATAAAACGATCCCAGCAACCCGTAATCCTTCGAAATGCCCTACCTTACCTCTCTAACAGCGTAATCCATAATGATCTAAGAACCCCAGTATATATCTTTCCATTCCAAATTATCTCATCGTTCCGATACCTCAATTCGACAACTTTCCTTGGTTCGCCTTCCTTGGTGCCGCCTAATGCGGAGACGGCCTCACCGCCAGCATAACAGCAGCAGTGAGAGTACAGTCTTTGTGCACTTCAGCTAGGCACGGGCCTTTCTACATATATATACTTAAATATTATGATGCATTAATCTTCAATTGATTACACTATTGGTGTACGGGAAAATGTACAATAAAAAAACCCCAGAATGTAAGCTACACTCACTTCATTCACTCGCTCAGACACACACATTCAACACCCTGAGTCACGATTACAAATTACAAATAACTTTATTTTTCTATGGATACATATAGTACATCGAGAAAAACGATATACAAATCCTGGTTCGTACATGCATTCCGGCATACTAGCCTTTCAACATATATATGCTTAAATATTGTGTTTACAGGAATCATGAAATATTTACAATCTTGGTGCGATAGTCCAAGAGAATTTAAGCTACACTCACTTCATTCACTCGCGCAGACACACACATTCACTCACGCACTTTGCACTTGCTACTTGTGCTCACTACACTACTCAGTATATACTGGGTGTCGGTGACAGTATACGACCGGTCGTATACCGTCGTTAGCACTAGAACACTATAGGCACATTGACTGGCACAGTCACAGCTTTCACTACACTGTTTCACTTTGACTTTGGTTGGGGGGTCTTCTAGCTGGGCGTGAGGACCCTCCTCCTTGCGGTACGTCTTTTGGGTGGCCAGTGGGGTTTTTGAGGTAGCCGGGAGGAAGATGCCAAGGGATTTGGGTGGTTTTGAAGTTTGTCTCTGTGTTTAGTCGCTATTTTGTCTATTATTTCGTCCAGTTTAGGTGTCCGGGCCAAGTCGTGTACGCGCTCTGTTCGTGTTCTCGGGGGTATGTCGAGGGCAATTCGGAGGCATTTCTTCCGAGCGATTTGTAGTTTTTTCATGTGTGTGTCGGCTGCGTTACGCCAAACGGGACACGCGTTAAGTAGGGAGGGCCTGACTATTGTTTTCTATACGGTCAATTTCGACCTCTCATTGAGCACCTTTGACTTGAGAAGACAGTAGAGTCTTCCTAGTTTGCTTTTGGCCTGCTGGTTTACAGCCTGTATATATGTTGGCCACACCAATTTTGTGTGCTGACCACTGCACCTACACACACACACACACACACACACACACACACACACACACACACACACGCGCGCGCGCGCGGCGTTAGTCAAACTGTCAATACCTGGGGCGGTCCTAGTTGTTGTTTTGCGAATAGTGTTGACGATTTATATCGGGGTGGCGGGTTTTATTGGAGTGACCCTGTCACCCATATATGTGTGTGTGTGTGTGTGTGTGTGTGTGCGTGCGTGCGTGCGTGCGTGCGTGCGTGCGTGCGTGCGTGCTTGCGCGCATTAATATATTCGTTCATACATTTTTTAGTCCTAATACTTATGTACACAAATGTAGTAAGAAGACTAAGTCCCTTGGGCCGGAATGCGTTGAACAACCAATATAATCGTAAAAAATATTGGTAAAATAAGTATTGGTATTGTATATAGATTGGAAACTCACTTTGGTTTTTTCCCTTCTCTCCTTTTCCCTCTGGTCCATTTCGGCCTTCTGAGACTTGGCCAATTCGTCGTAAAAGGAGGATTTGCCCCACTGCAACGGATCGTAAACATCCGGGGAGTAATTGGTGCCGAACTCGTTGATCCGACAGAACTGTATCAGCTTTTCGTAGATGCTCGGGTTCCTGAAATCCTTCCGCTTCTGTATCACCTTGTTCATGTCGAGCCCCCTCAACGTCATCTCGTCGTGCAGCTTGGTTATCTTCTCCTGGAGCTCGTTCGAACACCGTCCGTTGGGCTCGGGGGGCATCTGGACGTCGTTGTCCAATCCGGGCAGGTAAATCTCCGAGGACAGTGGGCTCTCCTCGTCCTCCTCATCGTCCTCGTCCTCGTCCTCGTCCGAAAGCACCGTATCGTCTTGATAGCATACCAGCTGTTCCGATTCCCTGGTCAGGCTCTTGGTTTCCTTGAGGATATCCGACTGAGGAGATATCGAAGCCCGGGTCTCCTCCCCCTCGGAATCTGTATAATTTTCGGTAAGCGAGGCCAAAGCCATTACACCGCCAGTATGTCTGGAACCGAATATATAAATACGCGAAACGAGATCAGCGGTTTGACATATCACGATTGGCGACTAACCTTCACTAGCGGTTGTCTACATTCAGGTTATGTAACCTGTCCGCGCCTATTCCTTACCTCCCACTGGTTCAACTCGACTTCTCCTTTTTGTTATATAACTTCCCCGACTACCGTATCGACATTGCGCGAAATCCAAATATTTTTAATACTCGTGTACATAACTGTAAGTATGGCCCGTAGGCCGGAATACGTGTAAAAATCTTAAAATAAATCACAAATTTGAGTCTACTAATGAAAGTATTAGAAACATTTATTAGCATTGCGTTATACATTTAATTTTTTTCTTCACCCGATGAGAACAGGTACATTGTTTAATCAATTGTTCAGTGAACAGGTTTGTTTCACAGGAGTCACTTTTTCTTTTAATTAGTTTCCGAAAGTCCGTCGGACAAATACAGGTTTCTAATATGGCAAGTGCATGTAATAAGCTCCCTTTTGCTTATGTAATTGTCCAAGAAGTACAATTGATATTTTTCTTGTCCTTCGGGTATTTCGTTGTACCTCAGTTGGCCTCCTTCGAAGCTAAAATTTATGCGATGTACAAACGGAATGGGATGGAGTTCAGGATTCAGTATATGATCGGCGAGCGCATCTGCGTACGGGCCCAATGCTCTCACTTTTATTTCACGGATGCTGCTCTTCATTATGAGCAAAGTCAGCCCGTGCGAAATGTTTAATTTACCTGCAAAGTAGTGACAAAATATTGTACAAATTGATAGGAAACAATGATAGTGTCAAAAAAAAGAGATTTTTACCTTCTCGTCTTTTCCTACGAGCAGCGGACTGCTTTGCCAAAAGCGGACACAGCTTTCCGAGTTCGTTTATATTGACGATTCGACGAATGATGAGTTTGTACATAATTCTAGTAAATTGCACGAGCTGGCACTCGAGCTGAACGTCAGACGGTATCCCATTGTGATGACTCGACATTGTATTCACCCATGGCTCGGAGAACACCAGGTTTGCTAAATTGGTGACGGAAGGCTGTCGAACAGAAGGTGCAAAAAGTGTATCCACTGACTGAGCTTAATATACTACTAGCAGAGCTTTCCTTACCACTATACTACAATATTTATATGTCCCAGGAGTTACCGTTCACAATAATTACATGGATATTTAGATCCGTAGCAGTCTTAAAAAGTAAAATTTTATACCATTAGTGTTTGTTATTACATTTTATTTATCTTAGAAATTATATTTTTTTAGTTTATTACATCAAAAGTATAAATAAATGACATTCAAATAATTGATTAAATGTAATTGAATATAATAAATAGAATATTATTTAGAAACTTTCTCAACAACAATGGTCAAAAGTAGTTGTTTGATCTAATGGTAATCTGATTGTTGTATGTTTGTGTTAGATATAACACAAAATTCAAATACTACAAGTCAGATTTGGTATACTGAATTAAGTGGAGTTGACCGACATTTTGTTGTCAAAACTTACGATAGGTGTGGGTGTTCTTCTTTTAACACTTTTGAGTTCTGGATTATACACAGTGATGGGGCTCAGAATATCAGTAACCTTTCCGATTCTGTAATTGAAACATATTACTAACTTCTGAAACAACTGTTGACCACAATCAAATGTAGCACCTGATCTGTCGCTTACCTTACACTTTTTTTAGTCTCTTCACAGGAATGTTTTCTCGAGTAATTTTCCTAAAAAAAAAAAAAAAAAGAGCTAATATCAGAGATATTATTAGCTAATTAAAAATTCATTCCATAGAGTTCATATAATGTGTGAACTATCTTTGTAGACAAATCTTACTTCGGGGATGGATCCTTTTCCGTTAGAACTTGTCTGTTCAAAATTCTCCACCACGTAATTAGGGATTGGTCCATAGATAACACATCCCGACACAATAAATAACCTTTTAATCGAAAGATAGGTCGATATTCAAAGAAAAGATGGCCCAATTTGTTTGAGTAATTCAATTCCTAGTGGTCAAACTAAACTGCTCACTTACTTGTCTATTATTTTTATTTCTGAAAAGGTGGTAACTGATGTCAAAGAAATTATCCATATCGGATGTGTCGACATAGTTGACCGTCAATCTACGTTGGATGGAGTCTGCCAGACTGGCGGTTAGCAAATTTCCAACTGGCTTTCTCTGTCGTGATTGCTCTACCTTCAAAAACATCTCCGGAATACCTAGGCTTTCAATTTCCTAGAAAAGTATTAACTCACCTAGACTTGGCAGTATGAAAATTATATTGCTCAAAAGATAATTTGATTGAACGGTAAATATAAATTTATAATACAAAGTGTACACAAATCGGTCTCGTGGTCAAAAATAAATGTTTTTGACTTCCAGCGCGGTATTGAGGTTTACAAGCTGTTCTCATTTAATTGGTTGCAAATTTTGATCAATGGAAAATTTGTTCTGCCACTAAGAAATGGTGAATTGTGAGATCACTGGTGATAGCAAAGTGGTTAAAGACACTTAATATACCAGATTTTCCTTTGATTAAAATTTCTAACTAAATGTTTTAATTTATGTTTTCTGACTGTACCTTTTTTCAACTATTCTGTTCGATAATTTAATATATAAAAAAAAGATCTCTTTAGAAAGATGTAAAAATAATCAGAATAAAACATTCAGTCATGAGTAAAATATAAATGTACGAGAAAGGGAATTGTATGTACGTCTCTATCCCTTCTATAGAATAAAGAGTAGAGTAATTAAAGTGGTACAGATACCTTACGAATCTTATGGATAATAAACTGGATATTAATTTCAATGTACATATGAATGACTTTCAAGGCTGCCTCCTCGATGTGTAACCTTAATGCTATTTCGGCTTCGGAAAAATCCTTCTGGTTCTTAAACATATATTCGGGTCATTAAACACCAAAAATATTTTAGTATCGAATGTATTTCAGGGCTAAAATATTAGGCTACGAAATATCTAAAATGTCAAATAAATTTAATACTAGCTATTTTAACTTACAACTTGTTTCTGATTTAGAAGTTATTAAAAAATCATTAAAGGTTTTTAAAAATTAAAAAATGAAATTGCATTACCGATTGGTCGGGTATTTCAAAATTCCTCCGCACCTCCTGTATTTGGTTATATCTGTCAACTGAGTCCGAGCGATTAATATAATTCAATGATGTGCTACTAGCTTATTTATAAATATTATAATAGATATTGACCGACATAATATAAAATCTTTCATGATACATATGTAATCTCTATGAGAAAGAACAGTTATAATATTGGCTAATCAAATCTTAATGTTAATAGCTTTTAAAAAATTAGGGCTAATTTTATCTAACAGAAAAACAATAATAATTTATCACTAACCTAACCTTAGTTAATAAAACTTACCATTACGATTTAATCTCGTTATAGCATCGCGAACTTCATCACCTGTGTGATTAACCCCCTAAAAATAGACCATCTATCTGTAAACACCCTTTCTATGAGTTTCATAATAAAATGGTAATATCGATATTTAACTCTACTTACATTTTGTTTCATATGTTTAGCAATTATGTTAGACAACTTTGTTGACTTCATTTGCACTTTCATTTGTATTTTCTTTTTTAATAACTGGATATCCCCTATGTAAAAGTATTTATTTTATAGGTATTAACAAGCTGCGTACATTCAGGAGAAAATATATATTTTTGCGACAAATCTATCTGTTTAATCTTTAGGATAACAGTATTCTTATTCTATACCTCAAAACAGAGCATAACTGTAAGAGAAAAATACTGAGTAGGTTTTAAATAATCACTCGTATCATAAGTAATGTCAAGTTTTCTGTCAGTTAACTTGATTTATTAATTCCATAGTGCATATGAATGGGATGTTTTATATGCTTAAGGTTATAACATGTATATATAACATATATATATATATAACATCCGTGGCACTTTTGTGCCTGCAATTTAAAATTACATATTTATACTATATAAAAGTAATAATTTACCCTCTAAACGCCTTTCCAAATCCTGTCTTTCAATCAATTTAAGTCTTCGACCTATATTGATGCAAAAATAACGCCTATACTGTAGTAATATTTCTTTTTCCAATTCGCATTGGGTGCTCTGGTTAGCAATTTTTTGGTTCCACCTCTCTTTATTCTGTCCGCAATACAGTTTATTTAAATAAAAAATGATACAATATCTCAATAATGATTTTATTTAAATTATAAAATATACTTACAATAAAAAGTAATATCAAATTTGTCAAAAATTCTACAATTTCTTTTCTAGATACTACAAAATATGTACAAAAAAGTAATGTCAGTTGTTTTTTTTAATTTTATTTATATAGATTGTAATTTAAATGGAAAATCTGTCATTTAACATTTAAATGTGTCATTGGTTAATTTTTTAAATAACTTATAATTATTAATATTTGAATACGTTTGTCAGTTTGGTTAAAAAGACTGCCACAGATGGACAAATGTTTAAAAGAGTTGAGCATTTTAGAAGTTTTTGGTACAACGGTTAAGTAATATATCTTCAAATTTAACATCCCCATGATAACAATGATGAATGAGTAATCATTTATTGTTTGAAATCAACTTTTCATTATGATCTCTTACCGCAGCTATTATGCACATTTTTAAGATTTAAACTAGATGCATTACATTCCATTTGTACATATTAGTTCCAGTAATCTAAAGTCTTACAAAATGACAGCTGTATCAATGGAAATAAGATGTATTTCACTAAAAAAGTATTAATTTTTCAATAACTTAAAACCAGAGCATAAATATATTTTATAAATGAATGTTTGGCGTAAAAACAGAAAACTCTTGAATTGTGTGTGATTAATTACTAGACACTATAATTACAAAATGTGTAATTACAATAAATGTATTGTTCTTTCAGAAATTAAATTAAACCAATCGGTACAATAGGCAATAAGGCTAAAACTCGCGTAATCTCAGTATCGACTTTTTTCATATATCAATATATGTTCTCCATTCGATATTTCCTATCCGCCACATTGCCATATATATCACCGTGTAAAATAGCATGGACGGTATTATCGATACACAATCGATCTGTTGTTAATGTGCTGGAACCATACATTGGGAATTTGCCGACAAAAAAGTGATCATTAGTCTAAGAAAGGAGAGTATTGGATATAAATAAAACATACTTGCTGCTGTTTTAACCAGCGTTTTTCTTGGATACCCCGTTGCATTTCTTTAACCTTCACCTCATCATTCTTTTTCCACTTCCTGAGTGTCTCTATTTTGCGCTTGCGCTCGTACTCCTTCGACGCAACAATATTATTCCATATCTTTACGTTTTTTAGCGCTCCTTTCATGGCCAATGCCATCCTTTCAATAGCCCTCTGTCTCATGATTCGACGATAAGTGTATTCCACTCTTTCCAGTCCCGTTCGAAATCTAGAATTCAAACTTTTTTTTATTCTGGACTTATATAACTCAATTGTGCTTTACACTGACATGCGTTTTTCGTAATCGGAGGGGAGCGGTTATTTCTCTGATCACTGTCCTCGCTTACTGTACAAACTTGTAACTAATATCTGTGGATATGCTCCAGTCGATTTGAACCGCCGCCTATTGGGCTCCCAGGCACATACTCCAACAACCTGAGCCACTTTATAAAACCTCTATATACATCCAGTTTGTGAGATCTTCGCTAACATTGAAAGTGAAATTTTATCGTAGCGACTATATGTATGAAAACTAAATGACCAAATATGAGGGAAAAAGAAGACAAATTTTCCAAAGCGGATGTCCGTGCATGCATGACCAAATTATTATTTAGTTTTGCGATCAGAGGGGAGCCCCTAGTTCTTAGATCGCTGTCCCTACTTACAACCAACTTGTAATTAACATCTGAGGGTATGCACTGGCATATTCAAACCACTGAGGCCACTTACTTCCACTTCTTAGCTATTCGGCTTTCTTTTTTCTTCTGTCGCATCACGTCCGCATAGTATTTCTCCAACAGATGCTCCCTTCTGTAGTATCTTTCATAATCTGACAATGCGATGTTTTGGATTCTTTTGAAGACATTTACTTCTCGGTTGGTGAGATCCTGCAAATATCCCAACAATAATCCTTCCGTGTACGGATTTATAACATTTCTAACATTGTTTACAACTTTTTTTGTATAATTACAAATATATTATGCATGTAAGCAGGTTTTACCTTTTTTATTTGTTCCTTATTGATACTATCGTTGTGTAAACGATTGAGATAACGTCTGTATTCATTGTAGTCTTTAAGCGAGCATGGAACATCATTCTCCTTGGTAATTAAATTCTGTTTTAGTAGAGGCTTCTTGTTGGTCTCTTTTTTAAACCAATGTTGCAAATTGGTGTCGTGTAACGCAGCGTAAGAGTATGAAACATCACGGCAATAGGGATCTTCGAGGCTGAAATCTTCTGTACCTTTGGAACTCTTCCATAACTACAATAGAAAGTGATTATCAAATAGTGATGATCTATAACCAGTCACAAAAAATTGAGTACAACTTGTGCAAATGTGTAACAATGAACGGAATTCTTTTAACACTACCAAATTGTTGTTTTTTTTCTTAATATTACAAACCTTCCCCGCACCCTTGTTTATGAAGAACATTAATTAAATAAAAATATAATTTTAACTATTATATATAATTTTGTTATAGAATAATATATTTACTTATTCACATAAAATCTCTCGAGCTTGGCACATTAAATAATGCGCAAAGTAACAGTTAACCTAAAACAATTTAAGCTACCTTTTGACCCAGCTTCCCTCTAGTAAATAAGATTGACCCTTTAGGAGCATTAATCATAGGTAGTTTAGACCCCAAAGGAAGTAATTTCCACATGGGTAGCCCTTTTTCAAGTTCCCAACCCTTCGGTTTAGGCACGGAGTCGATTAAATTTCTCATGGGTGTAGGTCTGTGGAGTGTTAAGACCTTACACGGTTTTACGTCCAACAGTTCTTCGCTCATTTTACCGATTGATTTTGAACGTTTAAAGCACAAATAATTTTCTTAAAAGGACTGGAATTTTCTTTTAATTCGATTGGTTACCGCAGTGATGCAAGTCATTGTTAAGGCAAAACAGCTGTTCAGGTGTAAACAATACAATCCTCACGGATTTCAAGCAGTCGTAAACTATTTTTATTTTGTTAATAGAAACCTACTATGTATAAGATTTCTCCATTTTTTTAATGCCATGTTCAAAATAATTCTGCTTGGCTTTTTCGTGAATTGAGTAAACCGAAAATACAAATGTTGTTGTGTGTTGTATACAGATAATCATCCTCGGAAAACTTTCTTTGCGGAACATAGTTCAACAACTCATAATAACTAATTACTGTATTCTGAAAAAATGGTATAATTCTTGTACAATTTTTAAAATATACTATTTTCCATATATTTTACTTACCCATATTACATTAAACGTGTTTATATATATATATATATATATATATATATATATATATATATATATATTATTCATGATTTATGAATATTTCAGTTATTTTCTTAATACAATTAAGTCAATTCCAACAATAAAAAATATTTTAAGAGACACTAGATATTGTAAATTGTCCGAGATGTTGCAAGTTTAGGAATATGAGCAACATGCTTCATGTTTGGCCTATCAACCTCGTTGATCTTGTCTCTTGTCCTCGTTATTTCTGGCTGTTGTTTTTGACGATTCGCTAGGTTGTTATTCTAACGCTTATATCTCTTATAGTACAATACACATTTCGGTACTCAAAAATTATTTCCAGGGAAAAAATATCAATTAACCTTTAGACTGGAGGAAATAGTCGGTTTTATTTGACCGATTGTGATCTCGACTATAGCTAATTGGGGCTCCTCGATTATGATGAACCCAGGAACGGTGCCTTTAATGCCGGAGGATATACACGGTGATGGAAGATGGTTAAGTCAGGTATTCTTTTATTAACTGCCTTCCGACATTTTCCATTAGTGGCAATTATTCTTTTCGG
Source organism: Lethocerus indicus (assembly GCA_019843655.1). Lineage (NCBI taxonomy): Eukaryota > Metazoa > Arthropoda > Insecta > Hemiptera > Belostomatidae > Lethocerus > Lethocerus indicus. Next base: position 49,019,049 of record JACDQD010000001.1, on the reverse strand, counting down.
CGAAATTAAATTCCTATAAATGTTTTTGTATTCAGTTTGGTACCGTTAAATATACAGTAGGAATATTTCGCGATATGTTTGAATTAATATTTGATTGGGTTTTGTAAACAAAAAAAGTTAGATTTTAAAACTACTTAAATGGCTTTGTGCAATTAATATTATCGGGATTAGTAACTGTGTGCTTTTCTACAATACTACAATAACATAATAAACAGTGGTATTCTATTCGACAAAATGATGAATAAAATATTTCTTCGTTATAGTCATAATGGAATATTTAATGAAATAGTAAACTAAACTGAAAACAAAAATCTTCTAAAGTGAATATTAAGATAAAAGCCTAATTTTAATGTTAGCTATATGTCAGTTTAGAACATTTAAAATGCAATAACAGAGTTAAAAAGGGAATGTTATGACTGCTGACAATTGTCTTGCTATTAGTTCAGCATCGGTCAATTGCTAAATTACCCTAAACCAAATGTGAAACATAAAAATTGTTCAAGTTCACATTGGTGAAAAAAGGTCTAATATATTAGAATATTGTATGTATGTTTGAACATTTAATTTTAATTTTATTTTTTTTAGGTCGTTACAACCATTAAATTTTCCAATATGTAATGTTTAAGACAATAATTCGGTCTAAATTTTAACATACATTAACAAATATATTAACAATAATTATTTTTTACTATTTTGTATATTATATATAAATATGTATGGTCTTATTTTTAGCATAATCATCATTTAGCTGAAACAAAAGAAAGGGAGCCAGATGTAGTCCTCTTAGGGGATTCATTGATACATCAATTGCAGTTAAGACCAGTATGGAATGAGTTATTTGAACCGCTTCATTGCTTGAATTTCGGTATCCCAGGTGACTGTACTCAGCATGTTTTATGGAGAATAAACAACGGTGAACTGGATAACATTAATCCGAAGGTATTGCTTTCAAGCCTTTTAATTTGTCAATATAACAATAAGATTTGATGGTTCACTTCTAATGTCAAGAATTAAAACATCGAATATCCACATATCGTGTATTATATTTATGAACAAAATGTTCTATGATATATATATATATATATATATATATATATATATATATATATAAAACATGTATTTGCATACACATATGCATAGTTATATTCATTGAATGTTTAATATATTTTCCAGGTTGTTGTTGTTCTTGTTGGTACTAACAACTATGAAAATACTCCAGAAGAAATAGCAGATGGTATAAAGGAAATTGTTACAGTTACTCGAAATAATCTTCCAAATGCATATATTGTTGTTGTTGTAAGTTTTTCTTGGTCTTAACCAATAATACATAATTAATAGATATTCGTATTTATATTTCTGCTTTTTTTAATATGTTTTAAGAAATTTCTACTTTTCGTTAATGTGTGTTTTCCCATTTCATTACAGTTTTAGTATAATATTAATATTATTAATATACTGATTCTCCAAAGTTATATTAGTATGGTGTATTTTACTCGAACGGATTGTATATAGCACAATTCATATTTGTTAAGTAACCAATGTGCAGTCTAAGATTATCTTCCTGGTGGATCGTGCATTTAACTTATGGTTTTGGTATTAGGATAGAGGCGATAACGTGAAATATCAAGACCAATTTATGTATGATCACTTTTGTATAACATAGGTTGTGTGAATGTAGCATTTTGTGCGCTTAATGTTTCATTATTTCACAGGTAATATTTTCTAGGAATATTATGGTACATAGCTTCAGTCTTGTCGAGTTGTACACCTAAATTGTATTTGATTGGGATCCATTATTTAACATTCATCTGAAGTAAACGGCTAATCCGATTGATATATGGCCCAAATTAGAATGTATAATATACTAAAATAAATGTTTGGATAAACAAAAATTTTGACTGATATACATTTTATTATTATCTATACAGACAAATGAAACAATCTGGAATAACAAATGTTGCTTATTTTGTTTATTTTTTACAAGTTTACTTGAAATAGTGGTGTCTTCAATAGTGGTGCAGATTCAATTCTCACAAGCGACATACAAAATCCAAATCCTTACACTGGCCGTTTAGGCTATATTTGGTTCAGAAATCGATTAACCTAGGTTAGATCAAGCACATAGTATTTGTAGCTTGTTCCCATTAAGAACACTAGGTTTGTACATTGATGCATTTCGAATTTCAGTAGGAAGATTACAAAAACTGTCGGCATTACTTTTTACCAAGAGATATATATATCGAAGTTTATTTTTTTCAAAAGTTTTTAATTTTGAAATTCTCTATACATTATACCTATCTTTACAGTATGCATCAAATTAACTAGTAAGAAATGTCTGTAAAACTAGTGTTAATGCAAACAAAGAATCCCAACATTGTTTTAAATTTTTACGTTTAGTATATTTGTGTAGTAATTTTTAATAAGAAGAAGATAATTTTGTTACAGAGCGACAAACAATTATCGCTACAATTGTTAATACAAAATAACATCCCTGTAACAATTGTAATATAAACACGGAAATTACTTAAATGTTTATTTACTATTCAACTATCTCATTTTTGATCATATTTTATTATTGTTGGGTTATGATTTCTATATTAAAAGATGGGTAATTTCCAAAATTGTTTTTGTGTTTAAAGGAACTGTTACCCCGTGGACAATACCCAAATCCTTTACGCGAGCGCAACAAGTGTGTCAATCTACTTTTAAAATCTAAGTTGGGAGGGTTGGAAAAAGTGGAAACAGTGAGTGCGGACAAAGGTTTAATTCAAACGGACGACACAATATCTCGCCACGATATGCCCGACTTCCTCCATCTCTCCGACACTGGATATCGCAAAGCGTTCGAACCTCTCTATGACCTCCTCACCCAGCTGTTGTATGAACATGAGAAAGAAAAAGATCTCACGCCGTCTGAATAGTTTAGCGCACCTTTTCTTCTATCGCTGCGCTTTATCTTTGTCATTGAACTATTCATCCCATGAAAGTAATTTGTCTGACATTAGCACCGCTTAAGCCTTGGGGAATGCAGAATGAGGAATGAAGACCTTGTGTGGTAAATTACCTTCATTACATTAATAACTTGTAACAATATATATATATATATATATATATATATATATATATATATATATATAAAATTTTAATGTCTTAAGACAAAATATCCTTAACATTAGAGGTTTTTGTAATTTGCTTCTGATTTATTTACATTGAACTTTGAAAACAATCGCAATATTTTATATATTGAATCCGATGAAGATGTGATTTAGCATGTAAAGAATTTCCTTTCTTACCAATTATTGCACTATTCATATTATATTTCGTACTTTAATACTGATCCTGAATAACATGGTCTGTGATATTAACTAGTGGAATTTCGATATTTTATTTTGTCATATGATTCAATAATCTTAAGTATAATTCATAACAATTCCAAGCTTAAAAATGGTTTAAATTTGACCTGATCTAGTAGTTTTATATTTTTATTTCAAAGGTTATAAAACTAGTACGAATGGTTTGTTTAAAATGGAAATTATTTAATTTATGAAAATGTGATTTTTAATTTGAATTATTCATATGACTATAAGTAAATGTATTACTCTTTGCATTGAATGCAATTATTTCAAATTTATTGATCTTATATTATTCATTTTTCGTTACATGTATTATAAATGCTTTTAGCTTCATTAAAATGGATCTTACAATGAACCAACAATATGATCAGTTCATTTTGAAGGTTATGAAGTTTAATAACAACGGTAAGAAACAACATAATTCTTGATAGCAGACTGTCCTCTGTCATTGTAACCATAAGTGATAGTGGGGATCAAATCTTTAAAAACTGATTTATTATACTGGTTAGTGGACTTTTTAGTTTTTAGAAATAGTATGAAATTCTTTATTTTAATTATTATTCTTTGTACTTTATATGGAACAAAATTGAATGATATTTATATGGGCATGATTAATATTTGTTATTATTGTATTATGTTTATTATTATAATGTGTTGCGAAATGAAAGCATAATCTGTTATTTCATTTTTTAATAGAATTATTGTTCTTAATGATTTAATAGCATCATCAGTGACACCACTGATTTGTTATATCAGCTGTTCAGTATTTTTATTGTAGGAAATAATATTATGTTAAAATTTATCATTTGTTTTTTCAGAAATTTCTGCTTTTATATAACTAGTGTAGGTATCAGTATTTTGTCAGCTCATGATACGTCTTCTTGATTTTGAAAGATTTGTACTCTATTGACTCTCATGGTCATATCACTATGGCACTCTAGTTTCATTATTCAAATTTTAATTTCGAGATATCTGAGAAAATAGTAAGTGCTAATTATATTCTAGTGTTGAAGTTCTGGTCATCATTATTGGTCCATATAAATATACATTATATAAAGCATCACTCGTTATTATTTCAATTAGTTATTAATTTAAAAAACTACCACAGAAGTATTAATACAATATACTTTACTGGCACATGTTCTACATAAAGATGTATATAATATTTTTCATTCTAGTCACATCCTTTTGCCATTAGAAATGTTGCTGTACTGACTTATTTTTTGTTTTAGCTATATAGTCACTTCCCTTTTTTAATCTTAAAAGTGGCAGTTATAATATATAAAACCTGGATTTATGTTCCTAACTGGTATTTATTTTCTGGCATGTTTTATGTTCATATTATTACAGATTTTTGACCATTCCCTATATTTCATAAATATGTTTAAATTGTAAAATGTGTGATGTATGGTACAGTAGTTTAAATGATTTAATAATTAAATATCAGTTACTAGCAAATAATAAGTATTTCACATTGGTCTTTAGTATGATCATTTATAATCTCCTATTGTTCATGAAATACTTCTTTGAAAGCTATTTAGTATTATAATTGATAAATGTTGAACTGAAACTGGAAATCAAACTAAAATTTTAGATTGCATAATTTGAAATGATTTAATTTGTCTGAATCTTATAATTTACAAATATTTAAATACTTGTGTGTAGTGCATTATCACGTATATTCACTGCTATTTGACATTTTTTATTGTATGTATAAATAATTTTTGTTAATCAACGCATTTTTGCCTGTAATTTCGAGGTTTTTACAAACTAAATTGCAATATTATTTATTTAGATCTCATCCTTTAAAATGTATTATTTTTACTGATTTTTTTTTTTTAGTTTATGAGAACAGTCATGTGTCTGACCATTGTTAGATTTATGACCAAGATGATACATTCTCATTAGAAGAGCTATTTGATAAACACATATTTATTTGAACCCTATTTGGTTTGTTACGACCATTAAGGTATATTTTTATTCAATGAGCAGCTGTATTATGGTAAACCTTAATTATGCCATTAAATTAAGTGTATTTGCCCAGTCATATAATTAAGACAATTTATACTCAGTAACTTGGTCATCTCAGCCATAATTTTGATCTTACAATTTGTTAATAATACATACATACTTCTAAATTAATACTTAGTATTTCAATTTGCTTAAGATTATTTCTGAAGTTTTTATTTAATAAAACATTTTTTTTAAATAAAAATTAAAAATTCCTTCATTTAATAGCTCCCACGAATGAAGGATAGTATTATTTTTTTTTATAATTCTGTTGAATGACATGATTCTATTAATGAACAATCAAATTTGCTGAAAAAATTAAATTTTGTAGAAGCAAAACTTTTCATGAAAAGTTTAATGTTATTAAAGGCTATAGGTGTACATAATGGATTTTGGCAGTATGCACAGTTTATAAATAACCATGAATTGTCACGTATAGTGTCCTGACAGCATAAAAATATTACAATATAAAAAGTATTTGTGTTTGTGTGTATATATGAATGTATGAGTGTGTGTGTGTGTGTGTATATATATATATATATATATATATATATATATATATATATATATATATAAACAATAATTCTAGTTTATTTCAAGCACTGAATGATAAATTACAGCTTAAACAAGTCATTTTAAAAATATATACTGAGGGTTCTTAATAAGCTTATCTAATTTCTAATTTTTACAGTAATGGGTATAACATTATTGAGTGTAAAATATCTTGTATTTTACTATAACTAGATACAGTATTACTTATTTACCTCAGTCTTTTGGAATTTGATAAAACAAACAGGTGCACTTAATGTTTGCTTTATAGAGATTAGATATGATATCTGTGAAAGAATGATCTCATTTTGCAACAATATCATGAGCAGTTATATTAATGGTTGAGTTATTAGGTGTACCTTTAACTTATTGTGCTTAATCATTGGTAAATACAGTCTAATATCTTATTTTTTTATTTTGGTGACATTTTCCTGAGTAGGAACTTTGTTTAAAGCAGGTTAACTCTTTAATATATTAATGAATTGCACTTTAGGATTTTGATTAGTGTGTACATATGTGATATTTGACACAGAAAGTCATGAAACTTCATGCTTCTAATATGCCCTAGCTCCTAAAAGCATAGACAAAAAACTCGTACTTTACAAAACAAAGTGTAAATAAGTGAAAAAGGATATCTTGATTTACCCATTTGAAAGTTATTATCGTTTATATATTTAATGCACTCAAGTCAGTTTTTACTGATTCAGTTTAGCTGTCAGGTTATTATAATTTGTATCTTTCACTTTGCTAATTATACATACATTATACCTTAAATTTAAATTTGTCATTGCTCAAGATAATTTCTAAAGATATTCTTAATACTGTGTGAAATTTAAATATTTATATGTAAATTGGAAAAATTTCAGTATCTAATAGCTCCTATTCATTGAAGAGCAATATCGTTAATTTTGCTGTATAATTATATTCATTTAAAATTATGTTACAAATAATTATATTTGGTTGTAGAAACAAGTAGTCATTATTGGCTACAACAATATTAGTGCATGCATAAAAACTGGTTTTCAGTGGATAACCAGTAGTTTTGATATGTACAGTGTGCTCAATAAGTGAAATTCTAAGAATAAATTATATAAAAATTAATTCAATTGAATTTGCTCCATAACAGATGTATTGAGACTTCAATGATATTCAGTTTTTCTGTTATAGTCAAGTTCCGGATAGATGTTTTTCAATAATTTTTTATTTAAATGAACCATTAATCTAAAATTGCTTTGTGTTTGTACGCTGTTCTAAATAAAGGACATAAGGAGTCTACTTAAAAAAACTTACAAATGAAACAAATAAATGTTGCAGTTATCATGATTCTGGTGGGCTTTGTTGTTGTATACATGCTGATGTTCAGTGCAGCTGAAAATTTAGAAATTTGTAAAAGGTGCTCATGTTCAAAAGGTGTAATTAATTGCATAAGAAGGGAACTTACACACCATTTTGATAATGCATCATGGAATTCCATACCCGTGGATGTTGTCATCTTTGATTATAATTTAATTACTCATTTAAAACCTTTCCCAAATATTCAACTGACTCAGCTTTCCTTAAAAAATAATCGCATAATTACAATCGATGATTCAACATTTAAAATGCTGAAGAACTTGACTTTTTTGGATTTAAGTTATAATCAACTTACTTCTGAAAATCTAACACCAAATATTTTTAGGGTGAGTACTCAAGATATATTTCTTGTCTATTAAAACCGTTACTATAAACTCAAGTTGACAATTTTTATAATTCCTAAGATCAGGTTTCAAATTTTTATTAAATATTTATAAAGCCCAAATTTACGGAGTGTAAAGCTTCAAAATATATTAATGAACCTGGCACAATTTTATGCAATATTTATTCAAATTTACTTTGTAATAATAGGATTAAATATTTAACATTTTCTAGGTATACGATCATTACAATGTTAAAATAACTTATACCAATTTTTCAGGGTGATTATTCACCAAAAGGGTATGAACCCCTATTATCTTTGTCACTGTTGAGGCTTAGTGGTAATGTACTGTACTCATTACATCAAGACATTTTTGAGCACACTCCAAATCTCAAATATTTATACCTTGATTCTAATCCCTTGAAGATGTTAGACCACAGGACAGTTCTTGCCATTTCTTCAGTGGTGAGGCTCGAGGTAACCTAAGTTTTTTTATCATACTATACTCACTTTAGAAATTTGTTTATCAATCTTTTAAAAATCTATTCATTTCATTTCATATACATAATGCAGTGAAGTTCCAAAGATAGCTTTATTTTAATGAGGAATGTTTTTCATACTTTTTTTGTAGGGTCTTGACTTATCTAGCACAATGTTAAGTCAGCTTCCTCCAACAATGTTCCACAGTGCAAGATATCTGAAAATGCTCAATATTTCTGAAAATTACTTTTCCGAAGTTCCCAACTCACTAAGTGAATTGGTCTCTTTGGAGGTTTTGGTTATAGACGACAACCCAATAAAGATATTACGGTAATTAATATAACAAAAATATATTTCTAAATACAAACAATAAACATCCATGGGAGAAAGTAGCTTACTCAACTCTATGCTGATAAAACAGAATATTTACTAAACTGTTGTTTAGGGTACTTTTGTACTTGCATAAATGTAAATAATTTTGAGCTATGAGAAGCTATTTAAATTTATGGTTCCTTTATTAAAATAAGCCTTTGGGTCACAATGCCCTTGGGCACAAAAAACCCTTGGGTTTTTAAAAAATGAATGCAATATAAAATGGACGTTAATATCATCATTTTTATTCTCTAATGGTTATTATGCCTTTAATATTTTAATAATCGAGTAATAAGTTTTCAATATTTATTATGTTTTTCTGTATGACAAATGATGTATTTTGTAGTTAGGTAGACTCTTAAATGTAATTCAATGTTCTAATAGTCGATATGTATTAATGTCGTTATGTTGTAAATATTATAACCGAAGGAAGAGGACGTGAAAAATTAAGAGAGCAAAAGCCTCCCTCCCTCCTTGCCACATTCATCCCTTCAGTGGTTTCAATTCGATGCTCCGGTTAACAGGCTCTGTTTGCACCATAATCTCCACTTCTCACTCCCTGACTCGCCGGCGTCTTTCCCTCTCTCCTCATTTTTTATATATTCTACGTAATAATTACGCTGGGAATTACGTGCTTTTTTTTCCTTCGGTTACATCGTTATATAATTTTTAACTAATATTTCCTATTTGCAGCACCTTTCCAAACATAACAACTTTGAGAGTTTTAAAAATCAGGTCAATGCCACTATTATCTAAAATAACAGAACAATCATTGAGCAATTTGACAGCACTAGAAGAACTAGATTGTTCTTACAACTCAAATCTGACTGAAATATCCAATCAGGCTTTAAGCCGTGTTCCAAAAGGTGAAGAGGAAGGATTGGTATGGCCCCCAATTAAGAAGGTACATATTATGGACCAGGGAAGAATTTCTGTTTAATCTCTGGTTTGGGAATGCAAAAAAAAATATATTCCAGAATATAAATAGGAAAATGCAAAAAGCTTGCTAGCAAAGCTCAAGTATTCCTAAGAATTTGTAACACTTAGCACATTGCCCTTAACACTAAATAAAATTCATATTCAAGAATAATAACTTTCTTAATCTAAATATCCAGTGTACAAATTTGTAGATATTAACACTAAAAATTCAACCTACTGCCAACAGTCTCAACGGTTTAAAATATACACCTCTAGCTACTCAGCCCCAACTTGCAAAAATAAAATGTTTTATAATCGCCAAATACTAATTAAATTGAAATTTCTAGATATTTTTGAACAGTAACAAACTTAAATACTTGGATTCTGTACTGCTCAGCAAATGGGACACTGTAGAACAAATTGACCTTCAGAATAATCCATGGTCCTGTGATTGTGAAAACCAATGGTTTATTTCTACTCTAATTCCAATACTGCAAGCAAATCACATTAATAAAACTGCATCCCTTATGTAAGTATATTGTTCTCTTTTCTTATATAGTGAAAAAGTATATTATTAATAACATACTAAATTCTTGCATTTTAATCCTTATACACCAGCAGCTTTACCATTTATACATTATATATATATATATATATATATATATATATATATATATATATATATGTCTAAAGTATTGCATTGAAACTTTTTAAGAATAATTATTTCAGAAAAATGTTTCAATGTAATACTTTAGACTAACCATCATACATCATAAATTGGAAACCAGGTTCTTTTGAAATGAAGTCTTTATAACTCAAAAGTTCTTAATTTTTGCATTATTCTTATTCATTTTAATTAATGACATATATTTAATATATGTTCCAGTTGTCATTATCCGATAGAAATGAGGCATAAATCCATGGTGGAGTTGAGCGGAAAACACTCAAATATGCGATGTTTGGATTTTTATGGACACAGACCAGAGGGAGACGCCAAATATCTTATTGGCACATTTCTCATAGTTATTTTGCTAGTTATTCCTCTTACTTTGTTTGTACTGTTCTACAGACGAAATTTACGTAATTCAGAAAATAATTCTCGTGCGCTCTACTCACCTGTAGGAGACAGTACATTAAGTGTGTGTAATATTACATCAAGAAATTGAAATAGTTTTTTTTAATGTAAATAAATAATGCAGTCGCACTTTGAAATACTTGTATTTTGTCGTGTACGATACACAGACAAGAACATACGCTGTAAATAGTATCTAACCGGTTAATGTTTATTGTCTTATTTGATCAATGTGGTAAAAATACAATTGATATGAGCTAAATATTAAAATATACAAGCACAATGCAATAATTAGTTGTGACAATTACATCCTTAAATTTCAATATTGAAATGTATAATATTATATTTGCTATTTTGTTAATGTTTAAATATATCGAAACATACAAATAGTTTATCTATATAAAATACTCGCATGCAAACTGTTCCTCTTCTCAAGTGTAACAATTTGATAGCTCACAATGGAGGATACGACTAATATAGTAACCGAGCTAAATTCAATATAAAGGTTAAAAAAAATTATTTCCTCCATTACTGCCATGCCACTCAAACTGTACATGCCCTTGAGTGTAACAATTTGATAGCTCACAATGGAGGATACGATTATTAGCAAATGAGGTAGGTCGATTTAGAGGTTGAAATAATTGTTCTTTCCTACATGGTTCTCCCATCGCTAGAACTGTCCTCTTCTCAAGGCATTTTAATTTCATAGCTCCAATTGGGAGATACAATTAATAGCAACCAAGCTAGGTCGATACAAAGGTTTTAACTTTTTTCTTCATACAGGATTCTCGGACAACTCCGAATGTTTCTTGTGTTCAGTATAACAATATGATACCTTAAAATGGATGTTTTAATAGAAAAACTGAGCAACATTTGGTTGGCTCTATCAAAGAAGGATGACTAGATCAAAGTGAAGGGCATAAATTCGAGTAGAAAATATGCAGTTCCAAACATTTAGGCCCACTTTCAACCTTCTCAATGGATGGATGAAAGCGCGCTAAAACCCTATCACTATTTTGCTATCACTACATTTATTATACAAAAATAATTAATTTGCAAACACAGGTGATTTTAACCAATTTTGCTCCTTCATTCAAATTTCATTTCAATTTAGCTTACAGATTTTTAAGTCCCAATTTTTTGAATACCGAGAAACTGATATACTTGATTGTCAATATTCTGTTACCATCTTCTTTCCGGGGCTAACAAAAACATAATATGGATAACAATTTATTTTATTATAGTTTCAACACTTAGTTCATTAATTTCCAACCGGAGATTTCTTTTTAAGCGAGCAGAATTGTATTCTACTTACTTAAAGTAAAATAATTATAAATTACAAGGACATAAAGTTCTCGACAATAAATAAGTTTTTAAAAACTCATGATTAAAACACCAAACCCCAATAGAACAAGTCTGGGAGCATCTTTAAAGTGTCTTTTATCACAACTGCAAATATATATATATATATATATATATATATATATATATATATACATCATATAAATTTGTTAGAAATAAATGTTGAGAACAGAACCAAAGTTTACCAAAATTCTTGCAAACAAGTATTTATATATTTTTATTTACCAATATAATTTCCGATAAACACTCGTCCCGTCCATTATTACTTAAAGCATACAGTAACTTAATAAAATGGTTTTCTATTTCCGAACAAAGTTCTAAAGAAATGAAGTAATCGATTAGGCAAGATTACTATTACTGGGTAGGAGAAAATGATGTCGGATGAAGAATTCTGGAATGCATTTCCCTTATTAAAGGCACTGTATAAGCAACGCATTCATCCCATCCTGGCAGTCTCCAAGCGCTTTCCCTAGTTTCTTTTCTAGAGTGTAAATCACTATAGCCTACAATGGTACAACAAAGAAATGTATAAATATGTGCCTACCGATATATAATTGCCATTTTGTAAAATATTACTTACACCAAATATGATGAACATTATACAATCTGCCAACTTGAGAGAAAAATCCGGCGAAAGCTTCCTGATTGTGACGTCGATAATTTATCGCTCTCGCCCAGTTATTGCCCCACTCGATCATTGTACCAGGCTTCAGGCTGTAGCTTCTAATTTCATAAATGTTCTTTCCTTTACGAAGTTCAATCTGTGGCCAGTAGCTAAAAGACAACAAATACTGCAAATGACGCGACCGCAAGTAACTTCCGTGTTCTTCTTCGAGAATTAAATAGTCCTGAAATTTGTACAAATTTTAATTTTATTAAATTTATAAATTAGGATAAAGTGTTAAAACTAGATGTTAAATAGTCTGTGCGTTAGACTCTATATACATTTATATAAATATTCATAAGGCTACCAACATTTCTAATTAATATTGTAAAATCGCTATAAAACTTTTTTTTTATATTATTTAAAGTGCAGCTAGCATGTAAGGCTATATTGCACGTACTATAAAAGTTAAAATAAATTTACATTACTTTATTATCCATCAAAAATTGTTTTGATCTGTCAATTCCAGAAAAACCTGCGGTATGTCGCCAGAGATGGAGAACTTGATCCATGTCACCGACCTCAACTGTCCACGAACCGACTAACTCACTGCTTAATTCATTCTTATGAGATTCTATTAGTCTCACTTTCATTTCACTGAAACATGAAATATTATACTTGGTAGGTAAATATCCACCGATGATAATTAATGAGTCCACAGTCAATGAACAAAACTCAAACTGGCAAACCAAAAATATTGTCATGCAACTATTCCATAAGGAATTTTTGCAATCTTAAATTTTCTATAAGTGAAAATAGGGCCTCTGTATAAATCTAGTCTAGAAAATGAGCACAATTCGGAAAAAATTCGATACTAAAAACAAGGATACTATGTAGTCAAACTGACAGTTTTCAATTATGAGATTATTAGGAATTTTAACGCTAGTAAAATGAGCTACCATTAATCACCTTATCTGCTAATGTAATATTCGATTTCATTTCCTGATATATATTCTGTCCCTGTATTATTTTCCATAATGATAACAGGAAGAATGGTCAAAAATGATAAATTTTTGTTATAATAAAATGACAGATAAAAGCTTGGAAACTATATTGTGCGAAATAAATAAACATATTGTTTCTCCTATAAGATGCAAGTATAACAAATAATAGTAAAACAATGAGACGCAAGTTATATCGAGCACTCTGTACAACTCATGTTGTAAATGATGTAAATAAAAAAGAAGTAATAAGTTTATTATAACACAAATAAACAAGAAAAACCGAGATCAAAGGAAATTCAAGGTGTACAATTTAGTGTGCAAAATACTGGACAAATTCACCAACAGACCTGTTCGACAACTATTAAAAACCTGATAATGTCCCTCCTACTGGAAATAAAAACTTAACTGAGGCACACATTTTCTAAGTCTCTTACTAATTTTTAAGGTATTTCTGCCTAGAGTCCGGTCTCATATTGTGTGTCTGTAACTCGTAGATGACATCTTTATCCGATAACATTCGAGAATGCGGTTCTTTCGTGGGTTCAATTCTTCGTACCAAAAGTTTACTGAACCAGCCTTCGCGATTATCACATTTTACAGAAGACGTACTGAAAAACCTGAAACAAATAAATGATTGAAATTTATCCCATGACTTATGAACGATAAGACCGGGTTGACGGCAGCAGATAAGATATAGAAATGGATATCATAGATATTTGAGTTAAATAGACTGTTATTTTTTTATTTGAATACTTTAGCAACTATTAAAGAGTGTACAAAGAATAGTTCTTATTTACTATTTTGATGATGTCGTCAAGAGAAAAAGAGGTTTCATTTATAACAGGAAATGAAATTCAATATAAAGACATTGCCTACATAAATCAGGCATCAAACTGACAACGATGATTGAATTGACACAAATTAATTGTTATTAAATATTTATATTTAGCATAATTATACTTTGAGTTATTAAAAAAAATATAACTCTGATAAATGGGTAGTACTGGGTAAATAATGTAAACACGCAATGCGGTAGTTTTGATTTTAATCAAAAGCCTCTGATAAGGACCTAAAATTAGATCTGACCTAATATCGGAAAAGATAATTCAAAATCATACATTAATTGTAGAAGACCAAATTTATGAATGAATGCTTTCATATATATGTATTTTGGCAGACTCCCAGTTATGCACCCAGGCCTGGTTAGGTTATATAAAATATAATTAATATTACAGTTATTTTTTCACACTGTTCACCACCGACCTCATGCGGGGTTTGGGTGGTGGGAATTGATTATGAATATTGAATGTAAGAACTAGATGTAGAAGTGAGGGAACTCTGATTTGTTAACTGTGATTTTACCATGTGTATATGTGTGTGTGTTCTTCTGAACATAAAAATATTATTTTAATACCATTTATATTACTAACTCAGTAAAAATGATTTTGCTAATAAGATTATTGAAACTGTTAAAACGGTCTGAGAGTATTGAAAAGTTTATTAGGCGCAGGTAATACTGGTGGGATCGACATTTAATTAACAAACCTGTTGTTGGGGCAAGCGAACTTGAGCCAGCTAGGAATTGAGGAAGAAATGATGTTCGACTTGGCATAAGTAATGGCCATTTTCCTTGGAAATGGGGTTGTGCAGTATCGAAATTGAAACGGAAGCTGGTTAAATATCAAATTAAAATTGAAACTCGGTATGGACCGGTCCAAGCCCAGTCGTCTGTCATGTAACAATTATTTTAAGAATAACGAAAGTAACCTGTCCCAACTTTTATCAAGAACTCGACCCAATCTCAAACGTTAAGCCTCGAAATAAATCCCGCAACTCCTATCAGTATGTCAACTATATCGCTACTTCCGTATTGAACTTTACACTTACTTATACACCTTACTTAAGTATTATATACGTTATTTGTTCTATTCTTTAAAACTAAAAAAAATGTATTATTTCAACTTAATAAAATAAAAATTAATATTAAGCGAAAAGTTTTATATATATAAAACGATCTCAAATTGAAACAATCTCTAATCCGTATTGTCTTTGTTTCTTAATAAGCGTAATAAACCATTAATTTTAGAACTTCGATAAAGTCGTGTTGGTTTTCATTAATAATAGTTTGTCATATATCTGGAATATGGTAATGTGCAAACGGTAACGCGCGCCCGCGCGTACACGAACGGACGAATTGGGCGGAAACTGATGAGTAATAAAAGAATTCTTCGTGTTTATATTAAAAAATATATATATATTTCTTTTCTTGCAAAAATTGCTAAGTAAATAAATATGATCTAAGAACGATTAAAATCGGCGGTCAGTCGTTGTCGAAAGAGTTTTTGAAAGGCCCCAACATGTCAAGAGGCCAAATTCTGAACACTACTCTGCCTCTAATTAGGGCTTGAGGGACGGCACCATATTCTCTAGAATCGTTTGAGTTCTGCGGGTTATCGCCAGTCAACCATACAAAACCACGTGGCACCTATAAATATAAAAAAAACAGTTTGAATTAGCTGTTTTGTGGTGTGCGAGGGTTTGGGGGTACTGTAGTTTTCACATTCTTCTGACCAAACCAGTGACAGCAGACGGATGAACATGAAAACTACAAAAAACAGCATTAAAATTTTTAAAATAAATGCAGGCGGTTTACAAAATATTCATTTTAACACTCTTCGGCTGAACAACATATTCTAGAAAGGACAGTTTAAATTCTCGCTTAGGTTCTGGAGACAAAAATGTATGTTTGCCGATCAGATATTAATTTGTATATTACTCTCTACATTTGACCATGTACTACAATAGGAATAAAATCCGAGCAGGGGACAGTGATTAAACACTAGGTTTATGTACGTTTCATACATGTCAATTCGATGCATATTGAGATAGGTATACCGTCATGGAGAATCTAAAAATTACAAAACTTTTGAAAAAAATAAACTGCAATATATATTTGTCTCATTAAATGGATGAAAGTTGGCGCAAGTGGTAAAAAAATGGGAAGGGTTTTTGTAATATTCGTACTGAAATTCAAAATGCATAATTTTGATGCGCCTTATAAACCTAGTGTTAAGTCTACCTACAACTTGTTAAATCTTGTTAGTTCATCTTGTTAGAACTGTTTCTGGTTCATTCGTTGGGGATATGTCTTTGGGGGGGGGGGGGCTGCTTGGGATCCTATAGTACGTGGTCTAACTGTTAAGTAGATAACAGTATAAATTTATTAATTTATATTTGTAATAATAAGTTTTGACGTACGACAATAAATGAACTGCCAGACCATATGATGTCTCCAGAAATACCGGTGACACGTTTACAAATGTACTCTTCCGGTCTCATAATGGACTTGGCGACTATTATATCCCCCCTCCTGATTCTATTTAGGTGTGAGCATATTATTATATTGTTCGTGTATATTGTGGGCTCCATGGACGGTCCGCAACACTAAAATGCAATACAAAATTAACGCACACTTTGCACATAGTTTTCACAGATTGGTAACTAATAGATAAAATATCTCAAAAAATCAACCAAAATTGCTTGACTGCAATAATTAAGTCAAGAGTAGAATCCCAAAACTAAAAGAAGCAAAGTCTGAGGGGTTTGAAACTTAAATATTGAAAACTAAAACCATGTCAAACTTTTCTTACAAACTTTCTTAAGAGTAATAAGAAACTTACATTAGTTTAGCATTAGATACAAGAGTTTAATCTAATACACATCTAATGCACAAGTTTCAGGCTATAATTAAGTAATATTTAATAATATATAATAATGGATATTATTGTTTATATTTTAATATTATTTATTAGTATTATCCCCTAATTGTCAAGTCAATACTAAAGCAGATAGGACAATATTTTACTAAAAGATTGTATAATATACTGGTGTATATAATAAAAAACTCACGATTACTATGTCAGCTACGTATTCGAAGAAACAATGTGAGACACATCCTACCTGGACAACTTTAACAAACATATTAAACACGCGAGGTATTATCCTTCTGAAAAACATTTTAATAAGGGTCGAAGGATTTTTGAACTTACGAAAGTCCGTTAAGAAGAAGGTTACTATTCTATAAATGCCATCTAAATAAGGTAGCAATTAAGAGGAAATAGTGTCATTTACGAAATACTTAATAAAATTGTTTTGCTCGCGGTATTATAATATTTATCCGTTATAAAGAAATTATAAATAAATTAATTTAAAAAATAATGTTTCTTTTGTATTATCGTAGAACTAACGAAAACACATAAAATCTCGAAGGCCACATTTGGGAATAACATTGTTTAATCTTATAATACTAAATTTGTAATATAGTTTTTATAATACGTTGATGCAATAATAATATTAGCTAATTTCAAACTAAATATTCCTTACTCTTATCGAGTGAATATGTGTTCTTCACTTATCTTTCTGGTACGAGAATAGGTCCATTGAGTTATTATCATAAATTAGAAATAATTAACAAATTACGAATCGAACTTTCAATGTTAAGAATGAAGATAAAGAATTATAACCCTTAAAAAATTAAACTTTAGATCGTAGAAAAGTATTTTTAAAAAATGATACGGACATTTATCTTTTAATCTATAATTCGGATATTAAAGGGGTATACAATTAGGATATTCGGCGAATCGAATTTTAATCAAACCGTTATTACAGATTACGGTATCGCCCCCTCTCATCCTATTTCTCTCAACGGGTCTTTATAAAGAGCGGAGCGTAATGGCTTACGGGCTAAATTGTTTTGGGTTTGTTTCTTTCGATCCCAGCCCCGTCACCATTTCCGTGTCACACCCAACCCACACGCATACAAACACACGTAGCCAAAATATACCAGGCTGTTTTAAACCAGATTCAAAAACAATTCAATTTATCGCGGCAATTTATCAGATTATGTATTTTAGAATTTTTTAATACAATTATTATCTCGTCAATAGATTAGAATTATTAATCGTTGTTTGCATTTTAAAACAAAATTTAGCTCTAATATTAAAATTTTACACTAACGACTTAAATAAAGGCTCATATATAAATGTTTTATATATAAATATATAAATAAATAAATATATATATGTTTTATATATGTATATACACACTCCTGTGTATGTGTGTCGGAACGGAAATTCTTAAACGCAGTCTGTTGAGCGTCTGTGATGGTAGGAAGGTTGGTTTTGCTCGATGTGTTTTTATGCTGAAGTTTAAGTGTCGGTAGCTTTAAACAGTTTAATAAGTTTATATATAAGTTTTGAAACATGATCCTTCCGTACGCCGTCACCGTCTCGTTTGCGCCGTTTTAAAACATCGTTAACGTGGATTTTAAATCGGAACCGAAAGGGTAATTACACGCCTATTAATCAAACCAGACCCCGATATCATTCGTTTGTACCTTCTCGTATATTGTCGGAGGTTTTAGAAAACCGTCGCGTTTACACCCCCAAGTATAATGTACACTAATGACTAAACTGAGTTTCGAGTTTAATTTGTCTCTAGTTCAAACTGAAAATGGGTTGTGTTATCGCAATCACCGATTCTGAACGGAATTTCCTTTAAATGATTTTCATTCGTTACTCTTGTTTTCAGGTATCCGATATGTTGAGCAGCAGAGTGAAACATGGGTTGCATTGCATTTTCCTTTTAACAGTGATAGTCGCGTTTGAATTATTTACAGGCGGAGTTAAGTTATCTGGCGATATTACGACTTCGTTCGACCCTTGGGAAAGATACGGTTATCTGGGAACTTTTCTGTTGTACATACTCAGACTGTTGGCATTTTTGCCTTTTCCCCACGTACTGTTAAATTTCGCCGGTCTTACATTGTACAACGCGTTTCCGGATAAAGTTCTATTGAAAGGGAGCCCTCTGTTGGCTCCGTTCATCTGTGTTCGGATCGTTACCCGCGGCGACTATCCTCAATTGGTACAGACGAACGTACAGAGAAATTTAAACAAATGTCTCGATGCCGGTCTGGAACACTTTATGATCGAAGTCGTAACCGATAAGCCAATTAACCTTCCTAAGGATAGACGCATAATAGAAACAATAGTGCCCGGCAATTATAAGACCAAAACCGGCGCCCTGTTCAAAGCGCGTGCCCTACAATATTGTTTGGAAGATGGCGTGAACTCTCTATCGGACACCGATTGGGTTGTCCACTTGGACGAAGAAACCCTTCTGACCGAGAACTCAATCAGAGGTATATTGAACTTTGTTTTGGACGGGAAGCATTGTTTTGGTCAAGGCTTGATAACGTACGCAAACGAAGAAGTGGTCAACTGGGTGACGACTCTGGCGGACAGCTTCAGAGTTGCCGATGATATGGGCAAATTGAGGCTTCAGTTTTCCATGTTTCATAAACCCTTACTCAGTTGGAAAGGGTCTTATGTCGTTACCCAGGTATGTAGATCTTGGCTCTAATCACAGCATATGCTCCCACCAAACCTTAACCCCCTAACAACGGATCGATTATTCCACGACACATTATATCGATATATATCGAACCCTTGCTTTCCTCAAAGTAACTACCGGAGCAAATACTCCTTTTTACATTATAATGGCAAGATACAGAATCACTCCTGTGGACCCAATAAAACCGATCGTTTAAGTTGGCCCGCGCAGTCTGATAGATGTATTCTTTTCGCATGTGGGACATACGTAAAGCCGAGAAATAGATCTGACATCCGTACATTCTTGATAACACACAGTCAGCACTTGTGTGACACGATCAAAACAACAAAGTCAAATTAATGATTTCCGTTCCGATGGAAAGGTCAAACCTGACAAGTTTGAGATGGTGGTGACAAAAAAGGGGTACGAAATGGGAAAAAAACCAGCCAGAAATAATTCAATAGTGCAAAGAAAAAATTGCGGCAATATGGTGAATAAAAAATATAGAATGGAGAGCATATATCTATACATGAAAGCGATCAATAGTGAGGTTACGTGGTTAGCAGTGGAACCATATTCTGTGATTTGGCCCAATCTTTCACTTTTACACAGTTGGTTATAATATCCGACTTGCCATTTATTTGTTTTTTACCATTATATTATGGGATACAATATAACGTTCTTTGTAAATTTCATTAGAAGGTAAGGTATTAAACATTTTATAATTGTGCTGTAGCTTGTGAAATTTTGATCTTGGAAAGCTTATTATTATCCTTCTGTTTTTCCATATTTATTATCCCATATTTGAAGTGGTATCCGTCATCCGATAAATCACTTAATCTGTAACCAGTAGGACAAGAATTATTTAAATATAGCAACTGACAAAAATGTATCAGATATATAAGCTCTCCTAATCAACAACATTTTATAAATCTTTTCGATGGTTATACGCAATTAGAACTACATTAATCATGATGTTATATATTGTGCTTATATATAATAAGTTAATGATTAGTGATATTTTGTTGATCTGGCTAAATAAATGAATATATATTAAACAATTATAGTAACTATTAACTACTAGTAAAAGTCCCTTTTTTAAAGGACTTTATTTTTAGCGTATCTTGAAATCATGACACTGCATATAACTGTTGGTGTAATAAAAATGTAGGTGTAATAAAAATAATTCAAGAAAAATTGTAAGTAGTGTTTGAAATGATCGTATAATTCTTACTGTTGCAAACATGCATTTTCTAATGTGCATTAGAACATGTACTAATGTACATGTACTGTCTTTCTATGTACATTTTTAAAAATTTATTTATAGGTAATAATACAATATTTTGTTTTAGGTTAAAGCAGAAAGAGAAGTTTCATTTGATAACGGACTGGACGGCTCAGTTGCTGAGGATTGTTTCTTTGCAATGTGCGCTTACAAACAGGGATATACGTTCAATTTTATAGAAGGTGAAATGTGGGAGAAATCTCCATTTACTCTTTGGGATTTTGTACAGCAAAGGAAGCGTTGGTTACAGGGGATTCTTTTAGTAGTCCATTCAAAGGTAATTCCATTGAAATACAAATTTCTGTTGGGGATAACGTGTTACTCTTGGGTAACGATGCCTCTTTCTACTTCAAACATTATTTTAGCTGCTCTTTGTCCTATTCCGTGTCCACCGTTAATGGACTTCCTGTGTGCATTTATCGGTGCGGTTAGTATATATATGTACATTTTTGGAGTTATAAAATCTTTTTCTCTCTACCGTTTTGGTTTATTTAAATTCTGCTTATGTATTGTTGGTGCACTTGCAACTATACCTGTAAATGTCATTATAGAAAATATCGCCGTTGTATGGGGCCTCTTTGGAAAGAAGCATAAATTTTACATAGTTAATAAAGATCTGAGGCCACATATCATTCCATGAATGCTTTTAGGAAGATATAAGTAATACAAATTTGTTTATTTAAAATAAATTAAATTTAAACTACATTTTCGACTATATTAATTTATGTTTGAAAACTTATCAGGTAGACTAGAACCACGTATTGTTAAATTATTGAGTGTTACATAAGCAATTTGAGCAAATTAAAATCTCTTAATTTATTGTATACAAACCAGTTTTTAATCATTTTTATAAATAAATATGCTTCCATTTAATATTGGGATCATCCAGAATTAAAATACAAAATCAATATACAGGAAAAAGTGAAATAGCACCCTTTTTTATCATAAGTCATATTATTTATTAAAGTTTATATATTTATAAAAACTGGAATGTAATTTATTTTCATTTTCTTTGTTATTTGTATATAACTAATATACAGTTCAGAAACTATTCATGGAAAAAGTTAACTGCATCAGGGGTTGCAACAAATATATCGAATAACATTATTGAGTGGATAACAGATTATTGAATTTTCTCCTTTCGCTATGAAAGACATGAAAACAAAAAACAATAACATTATTCGTATATCTGTATATGGCAACAGTTAAATATAATATGATGGGTCATATGAAAAATTAGTTAATGAAAACTCGTAATGTGATTGATGAAAGTGGTTTTTCCATTGAGATATGCTAAAATAAAATTACTGTTCAATAGCATAAATTTTATCAGATCATTGAAAAGTATTTATTCAGAAATAAATTACACATTGATAGATCACAGGATATCCTTGCGCTGTATAAAACAAGAACAAACAAGCAAATTACACATTGTGAGATTGAACTGTAAGAACAACAGTAAAGTCATTTAACATTGAAATGAAAAATGAAATGGAAAAATCATTTTGTCTAACAATTAATAATTAAATAAACAAAACCTTTGAGTTAATATTCTTCAATTTTTAATTGTTTATCCAATTTTGTTTTCAATTAGAGTGCTGAACTGAACATTATTATGTCTGTGTTATGTCGCACATGTACATTTGTGCATGAGTACATTTATGTAATATAATTATGCCCACGTCTGTTATATAAATTAGTAATAAACTTTGGACTTATTGTACAATTATCTAATAAACCATTTCAAAAGCAGCAGGAAGAAATAACAGTTGTAAAAGAGAATAGAGAATTCTATTCATTTTCTTTTTAAATTATAATTAAATAAATATAATTAAACACGGTTTGTAGAACTAAATTATTAATTTGCATTGTTCCATGATTGCATAATGACTGCTTTGTGATTGTACATTATGAGTTCATAAAAAGTTATTCTTATTTAAAACTTGTATATTTTAATTAAAATGTGTGTACATAATTTATTTTAATTCGCGAATTATCCAGTATTGGATTATACGATGCAAATGATTTTGTAAATTACCATTATTAATGTAAATACATTCTGGTATTTACTGCATTTGTTGCATGAAATGAGCAGTTCTCAATGTGCTATAGTGAAATAGTATTATTACCCAAATATTTGACACAGAACTGTTTTTATGTACATTATTTTGTAGTTAGAAATTCCAAATGCTTTTTATACAATTTTTGTTTTAATTTATTCTGTTATTTTATTTATACACAAGATTATGAACTACAGAATAAGCATGTGAATTGATATTATTTAGCTTTATTTGTTTTCACTGTTTATATTATAAATAATTTAATAATAGCGACTGAGTTTTTTTAAATGTTTCTTTAATTAGACAATTATATAAATGTACTCCTTGTATTATAACATTATTTATCTCACGATGTATGTATTCATAATTGTATTAATTATATGTTATTTTCATTATTTTTCTAACTAAAAAATGTTTGCTCTCAAAATATATGGGACAAATACACACAGGGTGCTGTTTCCATCTGGTCCTAAGGAGTCCCATCATAATTTATAATAATTAATTGAAATTTCAATCAAATTATTTTGTTTATAACATTGTACATAGAAAACTTTGTTTTAAATATATCCTGTTCTGTTATGAAGAACACATTAACATCACACATTTATTGATAAACCTCGTTACTTCTTCTTTAATATATTATTATTGCCTGAGAGTGTTGATACATGAATGATGTGTGTGCCCATGTCTGAGTGTCTAGGAGATTGATTATATAATTTAATAAGGAGCATAAAAATAAGGAAGGATCTTAATGCAGACGTCTATTACGTTAGAGAAATATATCTGTCTTAAAGTATTAATTTTTGTCAAATTGTATACTTACAAAACCTTTATTGAGTAGTAGACACTTTGATGACAGCTCATTATATTTAGCTAAAAGTAATACAATATATATGACATCAATGGTTATGAATCACATATATTTTTTCCAAATGTGCCATTATCATAAAAAATGTATTATACACATTATAACTGTCAGTAAAATAGTATAGTTTTATAGATCAACGAGTTGTATCGATATGGATTGTAATTAATTTGGTAATTGATTTAGTGAAATATTCATGAAAGAAGAGAACTGTGTGATCTCAAATAAAGTAGATTAGGGCACATTAGATTGTAAAGATTATTTATGGAAAAACAAATAAATATTCGCATGTATTTATCCTATAAATCCTACAGGCTATTATATTTCATTAAATAGTTCGTTTTGTTTTTTTTCTATGCATCCGTCAGTTAAATAGATGAATGACAGGTAACTCTAGACTATGAATCTTTAGTCACTAGTTACAGTTGATAAGTTTCATTTCTTTTTTTGTATAGTAGAAAAGTATCCTTGGAGACATCGATAGAAACATCTATACTATAGACACCCTCATAACTAATGTGTTTACTGTGAATGTATCAGAACTATGATCATTACAGTGTAAATATACAATTCTTATTTGGTATTCCTTTCATTGTAATATAATAATAAATTTATTTTCCTAGTCGAAGCTTACAAGTAAATGAGACAGTTTAAAACAACTTTCCATATGTTACCTAAATTATTTGTTCGGTATAATCTAATAAGAGAGTTATTTTATTATTATATTTATTACAATAAAGACAAATGTTGAGTTAGAATCTATTACATATAACATACATAAAGATAGGATAATTCTGAGGGGATAGGTAAACAGAATTACACATTAACTATCATTTTATTAATACGAGAACACTTTTAAGTGACTATTTTACAATCAATTATTGAAGCACAATTGCACAAATGTTAATAAAATAATACATAAAAGCTATATTAAATGTACATAACTTTGTTAATTCTTGTTTAATTTTCAAAATAATATAATACTGAATAGAAACAAAAAAGTTTACAAACAAAATGAAGAAATCAATGAATATTCTACATCAACAAACATTTAAGTAAAAAAAAATTAACTCATAAATACAATATATATATATATATATATATATATATATATATATATATATATATATATAAAAGGTCCAAGGTTCAAGATATTGCAAACCAACTTTGTAAGTAATCATTATTCTATCAGTATAAAAGTATAGAGTGTGCCAAATTTCTTTGAACACTAACTTATGTACAATACTATTTTGATAAACAAGTAAACTGATATAATATAAAATATAAATAATAATTTTATTTATAATTACATGGCGATCTTTAACATTATTTTAGGAACATACACAAATAGGTAATAAAAAATAAATTCACGATCATAATAAAGAACATCTTGTTCACTGTAAGTTTCAACAAAATTTGGCACATTATCATATGTGTTTAAATGTTTATGTTATATAATATAAACATTTCAACTGCCAATTTTATATTTCTGTGAATATTAAACTCATTCACTGGTTAGGGTAGCAAGTGCGACCTTAACTAATGATGAAGGATGAATAAGCTGAAGAACAAAGACTTTACTAATAAAAATATATCGCCTCTTTTGGTAAAAAAAAATTGACAGAATACAATATACAGGTGATATAATTATTTTCATATGTCTCTAAGAAATTATGTTCCAAAAAGGTCACAATCTTATTTATGAAAAGAATGTAATACATCTAAAAACAACCATTATTATAGCATCAGTTTGTTCTCTAATTTTTATTTCCTGTTACACAATTACAAACTGAAACTTATTGAATAAAAATTTAAAACAAAATATCGTTAAACATTTTCAAATAATGTAATATTTGGGAAAAGAATTTATCTCACTTAACTCGGTGATAAAACATCATGCATCGCATATTTCCATGTCCAAGACCTTGCTATATTCCCAAATGCAACTTTGTCTTCCAAATACAATTTACCAACACCGGGTTCCATACAGACCTAAATCGGGTCAAATAACAGATAATTATGTTACGTAACAATCATTCTCTTTAACAAACAAAAAATATAATGATTAGCATACAAATTCTAAACAGAATTACCTCGCAGTATGGGTCCGTTAGTAAACTCTGAACAGATATTAGTATTTTAGAAATAGTTAATGCCAAAGTCCAGTTGTGATGTATCGAATCAATACCGACATCTCCGTGTCGGGATACGTTTGGATGAAATATCCGGGTTAAAAATTTAACTATGGGAGGCTTCATTGGGTAACTTAAACAGAAATAAGTAAATAAATTTTAAGCTTTGAATAAGCCACACATAAACTCACTGATAGATACCATACAGTACCAACTACACTAGTCTTTGACTGTGAAAATCCCTTCGAATAAATCACCCCACGAAATATATTATTGCAGACGAAAAAATGATTCATTCAGCAAATATTGTTAAACTAACAAATGTATTAACACTAGGTTTACATGGGGAAACAAAATGACACGATTCTAATTTCAGTAGGAAAATTACAAAAGTCGTTCAAATTTTGTTTGCCACTTGTGCCAACTTTCATCAATTTAACGAGGGAAATATATATTGAAGCTTATTTTTTTCAAAAGTTTTGTAATTTTGAAATTATCTACATGGTATACCTATCTCTAGGGTATTGGTCAAATTGACTCATAAGAAACAGCCATAAACCTATTGTTCAAAATATTTTCTTAGTATATTAAAACTAAGGGATGGTAAATCATTTTAACAGCATAATGAATAATGTACAAGTCGTAATTAAAACAGGTTGAGTTTGATGTGAGCGATGAACTAATGTTACCTGTACGGAACCTGCAAATATAAATAAAAGAGGCCTCCTTCGTATGGGCTACCGACAGGACCAGTAATGGACGCTTGCCAGTGGCAATTTTTCGTATCCAAAGGAACTGCTTCTATCCCAAGAGGAGGATCTGCATTCAAACCTAAACATAAAAGATATATAAACAAATATTTTTCTCCTTGATTAAATTTTTTTAACCCCACTGGAAGAAAGGTAATAAAAAACTATATTGTTCCAGATATCTTGAAGTATATTTAGTTTCATGTCATGGTTTTGTGAATTCCCGGAATAATAGTTCTATTAATAAAACTAACTTTTAATAATACCTCTCAAAAAGTGTTACTATTGCTCAAAACATTAATTATATCATGCCACATGTGATTATTTAATAACACTATTAAATAAACAAAACTGTTATAATTAACATTTGCTTTAGATTTTATTAATAAAAAAATAATATATTAACAAGGAATTGATATTTTAAATATGTTAGAACACAAGAAGGAATCTAAGTACATAAGAAACAGCTAGAATAATAACATAATTATACAGAGGCATTATAATAATTTTACAATCCGACTTACTTTTTAATTCACCACTGAGTCTATTCTTTCGCCATGAATTCTCTTCACCCGGTGGCTGGCTCTGTATAGACATCTGAAGTAAACATGCCTTACATGGGCAACTATTCATACTAAAAAAAGTGTAATTTTGTTAAAGCACTGAATTAAATAAGCGATGTTTAATTGCAAAACTTGTAAAAGTAAATAAGACACACCAATAAACTAATCACAAATATAATAAATAATAAGGAAATAAACTAATTGTAATAATTGAACTCACAGTTTGGTGTATACTTTAAACCAGTTTGTGACCGGAAATATCGGCTTGTATATGGGAAACCTCTCGGGTGAAGTTATGCCAAAGATCGTCCGACATATGTGACTGTAGAAGATGACGCCAACGTTTACACACATTTCCAACACTCCACAGAGACATATCATCGAGGTATGAAAACACGACCAACAGAACTTAAAAAGAAAAGAGTACAATGTATAATAATAATTTTTTATAATTGTATAATAATTAAGTATTATAAATTATAAATTATGTACTAAATTAGTATCTTTGAATATATCTTTAATCGTATATTCTTAAACATAATATTTACAGAAACCATTATTAATATTTTTATAATGTAGAACTTAGATTGGAAAATATCTAAATAATGAAAAGTGGGCTGGGCTCACCGAGCAAATGGAGTTACTTTGCTCTATTATGTGACACTGCGTATATAATTAGCAACAGCAGGCTGAGTGCATTAAGCTGGATATAAACCCTGTCTTAATCTAAATTAGCATAAACACCAGAGGTAAAGGAGAACCTGTTTTAAATTAGAACTAACAATTCTATTATATAATCTCTACACAAACATCCTCGAATTTTATATGATAAACACATCTTGGCTTAGCTTCGTTCGAGCAGTTAAAAATACATTTTTGAGTGTAACAGGAAATAGTCCAACAACATGCAAAAATATGCAAAGCTGTTTTGTTGTAAATGTATCTTATGTAAAAAAATAAATTGGCAGAATTTTTGACAACTCAACAAATCTACTAATAGAATTAGGCTAATTTTAAAAAACAAAGCATCCTCAGGAGGATTATAAAAGTAATGTGGAAAGTCTCCAAATTTACTTATAATATTCTAATAATAAGAATAAGTAAAGAATAAGAAGGGAAGGTAAATACACACGAGAAACTAATTCTGAAGACAAATGAGAATACTTACACTATATAAACATCGTCTATGACTACACTACACTACACTACACACACACACACACACACACACACACACACACACACACACACACACACACACACACACACACACACACACACCAAAAAAATAGGTAATTTCAAGTCAGCCTTAAATAATTAGTCCTGAATTAATACAGCTTAGGATTCCTTATTTAAAAGGAGTGAGTACAACTAAAGGTTATTTGATTGTTAGACTAAGGTTAAAAAAATATAAACATTCTTCTTAGGTTAGGATTAGAATATTAAGGTAAAAAAGAAAGAGACCTGAATATCTGCCCAAAACTGTCATCAATGACAAAATGAGCAGTTTGAGGGAAATGTCATGTCTGTTGTTGGCGGGTGTGGTGTTTTGTGC
This sequence comes from Lethocerus indicus, assembly GCA_019843655.1. Taxonomy (NCBI): domain Eukaryota; kingdom Metazoa; phylum Arthropoda; class Insecta; order Hemiptera; family Belostomatidae; genus Lethocerus; species Lethocerus indicus. The sequence goes on along the minus strand of JACDQD010000001.1, from coordinate 48,990,048 downwards.
GCTATAACTAGGTGAAAGCTTTAACCTCGAGAGTTTTGACCCTATCTGAAAATTGACAATGCATTGATCAGAAAACTGTCATTCCAAACAACACTAGTTGCGTAACCTCAAATTTGCTGAAAAATATATTTAAATGATAATTTGAGTTTTGCGTCATTTCACGATGACAACAGTCAGATATTTGAATTATCCGGGCAGTTTTATGTGCTGACAACATTATTTATACCAAGAGAAATGAGGAGGTGATACGAGGTCATCGATCGGAAATAGCTTTTTTTAAATTCAAATTAGAACAAAAGCATATTGAAAGGACTTATTTATTTACCTCCCAGAATATGAGAAATTCTTCCAGAAGTTCAGTGCTTTGAGAAGTTTGAAGTTGGTCAAACTTTTCAAACAAGCACCTTTAAGACCAGACTGAAACCCTATCTGTCATTATGACAATGTTAACTCAGAAACCGTTTGTCGGCTTCATGAAAGATCGTATCGACAACAAAATTTTACTTAAATTGGTCACTACTACAGTAATGGCGTCATAAAAAACAACCGGTGAGCCCGAGAGATATTAAGTTTCTTATAAATGTTTTCTCGGGAACTCGTATTTATTTCAAGTTTTTTTAAAAATACTTATCGCACAAAGCGATTTCATAATCATTTCTATCGATTAAAAACCTCTGTCAGAAATGGTGAAACATACTTTACATACATTATATATTTAGTACCGACATTATACAAACAAAAATATTTTATTATATACATTAATTTACACTATTTCTTATAAATTAGGAATAGAAAGAATAATAGAATTGCCAATTTAAACAGTAACTACAGTTCAAAGTGCTTACTCTACACTTATTATACTGGGCTACAGGTCGCACAAGAAAAAGTTTTCCACAACCCGTCCAGTGTTTACACATGATTATCATTTTTGAACAGTAACTACAGTTCAAAGTGCTTACTCTACACTCTTAGACTGGCCTGCAGGTCATATGATAAAGCAAAGTTTTCCACAACCCATCCTGTGTTTACGCACAATTATCATTTTTAAACCTTAAATCGACATTAATTTCTGGCATTTAAATAAATGGAAAAATAGTGAAGAATCACAATTAACAAAGTGATAGAACGCAGCGGTGAGATTGTTAGAGGAAAGGATAACGTTTCGTTTGCGTACCTTCCGGTGGGAGAGATTCAACAAGGCCCTTGGAGAGGTCATCCGGTACTTGAGGAGTCGAAAGTATGTTATTAACCGGGTGGGCGTGATGTCGGGGCCTAGGAGCCGGATCCGGCTGGGCGAGGGCACCAATTTGTCCACCGCCCGACAAATAGACCATGTCATTTGGCTCGTCATTTCCCGAATCGCCATCGTCCGTTTTCTATATCAAAAACTATTTCAAACTCTTCCCACCTATAATCGGCTCAATCGGTCGAATAAATTAATTACTATCCAAAATTATTATCATTCATTTATTATTGTCTTCATTTTTCCACGGCGCTACATAATACGCTTCTATTGTTAAGCTCAAACAATATCTCATACTTGCATAAAGATTAAGGCGTTTCGGTAAGCTAATGTTTTTCAACCGATATGCTCAATATTTTACGCAGTAATATAATCGTATCGATAAAAGTATATATGTACGATTTATAATTATTAGGTTGTTGCAAAATTACAGGATTTTCTCTACTTGACTTGTAAACACCAGAATAGGGAATAAGCGATTTTGTTTACATCTCTTATGTCATCGATGCTTTTTTCATCCATTTTCCTTTGATGTAATCCATTTCAAACCGACATTTAATTCAGTCTTAATTCGAGATGGCAAAAATGTATCGATTCCTGCCGGTTAATAAAGCTGAGCTTAATTTGAATTATAGAATTTCCTGCATTATTTTTGCTACAATCTAATATTAGCTATTATTTATACAAATCATTGTCATAATTCGTAATTACTTCTTCGCTCTAAAGATTGTTTACATTTCTTTTTATCGATTCTTTTTTAATTATACAAAGAATGTGTCACGAATAAACTCATTTATGTCTATTATGTCCGGAATATAATATACCTCTGTGAAAACGGGCATGGGATTTACGCAGCTCCAATCCTCCGGATATAGAAAAGCATGACATGTAGGGCAAACAGGTTCGTTGAAACACGGTCCATAGAAACCATTGCAAATGTAACAAGCTGGGTGCTAAAGATACAATGAATATAATTCTTTCATATTATTTTGTACAATCTATTATCGCATGCAAACAGATAAATTGATTTACTAAATCATTCCAGAGCAATAAGTACGACATTATTGCATATAGTTCCACATACAAACACACGTACACACACATATATACTTGTACATAATATTCTGTATTAGTTATATTATTATGATATATAATAATGTTATAATTCTTACTCTGGAATGAGTCAGTACGTTGGGGAGACGTTTAATTTATCTTTGTGTATATATATTCTGATTCAGAATAAACTTGATACTAGTGCTTATTGTAGCGGTTAAGTTAACGAAGCGCAACAGTTTTATCGCGCAGTTATATACAAGTAACAGTGGAAGACAAACCTTTCCGAGTGTTACTTACTGTTAGCTCAATCTCCTCTGTACAGTCGGACTTGTGATCGGCGATTTCTTCGAACGTCAAATCGGTGTTGTCGGGCTCCATCTGGGGCTGGGCTGGACCTCGGTCAACGCCGGGTTTTTTAAAGGGACAAAACGATCCGACAGATAACACAAATAAACCACATTAACCTCCTAGCCGCAGATAAACACACTGATACCATACAGTACCAACTAAACTAGTCTTCAACTGCGAAAATCCCTTCAAATAAATCACCCCGCGAAATACATTATTGCGGGCGAAAAACTAACTCATTCGGCAATTATTATTATCAAACTAACAAATATATTAACACTAGATTGACGGGATTCGAATTTCAGTGGGAAAATGACAAAAACCGTTCGAATTTTTTTTACCACTCGTGCCGACTTTTATACATTTAACGAAGGAAATATATATCCAAGTTTATTTTTTCGAAAGTTTTATAATTTTGATAATCTCAACGCGGTATATCTATCTCTACGGTATGCGTCAAAATGACATACGAAGTGTCCGTAAACCTAGTGTTCAGTATAACAAATGGAAGTTGAGTATAGAAAAATGGTAGGCTGGAATAAAATGCTTTTATAATGCTACACTGGGTATAATCTTTTATTTAAAGATGAATTAATAAAACCTTCCAAATTTTTAACTTTTTCTATAACGATAATTATTAAGCGCGATTTAAAATTGAATTGACCTAAGAATAGAAATAGCCATAAGGTTATTCGTTTTTTAAGCGAGAATTGAATTCGTTACCCTACGGTCCATTCTTTCTTGGAAAAATTTCGGGAATTATAAAACTGTAAATCTGAATGTTCGGTTAAAGACGTACTAATTCGATGAACCATTATGGATTCATTACCATTATAGCGCCTTCTCAAACGCGCCATTTTCAAACGTTTCCCAATCTTCTCGTTATTTTAGCTCCGTCTTTCTTCAAATATAAAATTTCGAACCTTCCCCGGTACCGGTTTTTTTCTCATGCATTCATTTGTGTGTAATCTCAAACGCTGTTTTTTTCTAAGTTATCGTAATTATTAATTAAACATTAAATATCACATCGTTTATTCTACTAACGATTACAAGAAAAATTGAGTAATTTCATTTTCATAAAACAAGAATATTTAAACTGGTATATTCAAATGGCAACCTGAATATGGTGACAAATGAAAAAAAAGGCAATATAAACCAAGGAGTTTGAAATAAATACAATGTTATATGAAACATATCTAATTTGTTATTACATTTTTATTTCTCTCCTAAATATTAAACCGGGACCGAGGGCTACAGACGCCATGATAAATAACTGTATAAAAACTTTAGGAGTAAATATCTCATCCAGTGATGTAAAGGAAGCCAACATTTCTCCTGCCTGCACGCAAAGGAAATTGTATGGCATAAGACCTGTAATACATATATCATTATTTATATATTTATTTGTTTTTTATATATTATTCCAATATATGACTATTATGAAATTAATTTTAAAATTATATCCATTGGTTATTATTTGCATAAATATTAATAATACACAAACCAATGAAAGCTGTAAGTAGAAAAACCCGTAATGGCACATTTGCTACAGGTGATAACAGGTTTATCAACCAATTTGGAGTCATTGGAAACATTCGAAGAAAGAGTAAAAAATAAACTAAATTATTAGCATTTTCTTCCACCTGAAATGTGTCAATTAGTATTAAAAAATAAATATTTTCCATAAACAACCCTATACATGTAATACCAAAAAACGTTCTGATATAAACATCACGGTTATATTACGAATTGATTTTTTTAATTTTGTTGCAGTAGTGTCATAATGTTTTTAAAATAGCAACTGAAGAATATAATATGTTTAACAATATGCTGAGCATGCGTGAATTATGAAGCAACTACATACTTTCTTTTCTAGATAAATAACCTTATTTGGCCAAAGTTTTATGATTAGATCTTTTCCAAACTTATCACATATAAGGTAGCAACATGTAGCTCCAATTGTTGTAAGAATGCAACACAGTGTTAGTGCAATTTTTAATCCAAAGAGAGCTCCTGCTAGAATATTCTGCAAAAACATGTTATTAAATACAATCACGCTACACTATTATTATTATTATGGAATAAATATTTCTCATATATTAGAAGTATTATTATTAAAAAATTATATATATACACAGTGGAAATTGTTAAACAACAAGAAAACGTTCAAATGTGAATAATTTGTTGACACAAAATAGTATTCTGGTCCTGACAAAATGATTATGTATTTTCATGCATCTGTTTTATTTTAACATGAAAATGTACTTCTTGGATTAAAAAAAAAACAAAAAAATTTTGCGTCTTATATGACCCCGCTGGTGTAGATAAGGATGATGAACTGGACAATGAAATCAATTTTCCAGTTCCCACTGCATCAGAAATTCGTAAAAAGGTTCTAAAAAACAATATGTAGACAATTTGATGACAAAAAGAAAGACTGTAATAAGATATCCAATTTTTTACAAAAAAACAATTATTTCTTTCTTTTTTAAATTTATTAACATGTTTTTTTAATTTATTAAAAACAGACATATGTGAATTCTTAATACTGTCCTTGATGCAATATGTTTGAAAATTTATATACAGACTGTCAATGTAAATGAGTTTTAATTTTTAACATCAATATTGTTATTATATCAAAAACATTTGTGAATTTTTTTATGCATCTTTAATGCAAAATTATTTTAATGAAAAACAGATTTGTGTTGAACATTTCCACTCTATATGCAAATTGGTACAAAAACGTCAAATTGAAAATCATTTTAGAGTGAGGAATGATAACATTTACAATTATTTGTAAACATTTTATCATAATTTATTTTCAGTTTTCAGACATAATTCATCATTAAATAATGAAATGAAAGAAAGTAAAGTGAATACCAGCAATGCTGAACCCGGAATGATGAAAGTTTGTTTGTACAAATAAGCACTGCTGAAGAGGACCAAAACATACAACCAGTTTTGTTCATAGTAAAGTTTCATTAGTGTAGAAACTGCGACCAAATCAGCAAAAGTTGTTGGGAACTTTAATATAACCTGAAGCATTTTCAACATCGCAAATATAAATGATTAGTTGGTCATGGGTGGAATAACAAATTAAATATTGAAGAGCAAGAAACGTCGCCTTTGTTTATAAATAACATTTAGTAGCCTGGTTTTATTATTTTAAAGTTTATGGTACAGGAGAAGTCAAGACTATTTTGAAATATGAAACAACAATTCAATTCCACTAGCAAAAAGTTTCACTTGACCAAAATATTACTTTATTTGACAAACCTTATTATCCAAATCAATTTCTGGTGCAATTGTTGATAAATAATAAAGCCCACATGTGGCAATCCCAAATATAAGTGGAATGAAACAAATTTTTCCACTCATACTAATTTTTTTCTTACAGAGATATGAAAGTATGAAAATTGGTATTTATAAGTTATTGTGTTTCATTTCTTTAGCTCTGTCTCATATCTTGAAATAATTCCGTGTATTTTCTTAAGTATGGGCAATGCCACTAATTTCCTATTTTCCTATTTAGCGCGTGCTGTTGGGTGCTACCCGCCTGTAAAACCATACAGCATTGGATAAAAAAAATGTAGAAATACTGGAATATAGATAGCAAAGAGAAAATTTGTAATAAGATAAAAAAAAGTTGGTACGTTATTAATTAGTTAACAGTTATTAATTTTTTCGATCTTCTGTCTATACTCGCTGGTTTGATCTTTTGCTATGACCATAGTAAAAGACCAAACCAGCTTAAGGAAATGGATGGTCAAAAAAATTGATATTCCAAACCCTAGTACACTACCAAACAGTTATTCCAAACTATAAACAGTTTACATTTAAGAGGGTACAACGTTTTTATGAAATACAAAAAATTGTTGAATTGAATGGATGGTATTCATGGCAATTATTATAAAAAATAAGAAAACATACGTAATTTGCACGGGACAATGCTAATTGGAATCCACAAATTAATCAAGTTTAATTCATTAAATATTCGATACTTAAATTTCGTATTTGTCTAAATAAAATGAACCCATTCATTTCGGGACAAAACTGAGTGTCAGAAAAGTCATTCTGAACAAACACGAAACAGAACCTACTATAACACACTCGGAAGGTTAACAATATCGTCGAATCTCAATATCGGTCCTGTTTTGTTTGTAACGTTGAAATAAATCTTTATTTTTGATAGTTAAATTCATCGTCGCATTTTCGAATGTTAAATTTTTGTTAGATATTCTACGATAGATTGATTCTTATAACGTAATGATTCTTTTAATGGATCGTTTCTAAACGAACTAAAAACAAATTACACCGTTCGTTCGTTTAAATATAATTCCACCAGTCATCTTGTAAATTGTTAATAATAATTGCAGAATAACGACCAGGAAATTATTTTTAAATTTTTTGAAGTCCGTGCATTAATATTTTATCGAATCTATGTAATTCCTTTTGGAAACGGCTCCCTCTTTGGATTGTGAATTAATTAAGAATAATCGGATGATGCGAAAACTGGATCTAAAAAAAATTAAAAATGAATTAAAAAATATCGAACTATTTTCAATAACTTTAATAATAATCCTTCATTATCGCGTATGTGCGATTTTAGGATCTTTATTTTACCGTTAGGTAGATTAAATAGGAGGGCAACACTGTGGAGTAAGGTTTAGTTTGAATTATCTCTGCCATCTGTCGATCAGTCGAATGTCGTGTTTATTTTGTAATTTTTGCGACGAGCTTGTTTCTTGATTTGCGATCGATCGGCCTCGGCTGCAAATAACCGTTGGAGTAGTTCCGTTCGGACATGTCATGTTCACATTTATACGAATACAAAACAAAGTTTGGCATCCAGTCGTACAAAACCATCCATGGATTTTTCATCGCCACCAAGTCCAAACGGAAGATAACGAAACCGGTTTACCATCAGGTTTTTGGCCCATTTTCTGACAAAGTCTTGCTCGATGCATGCCGATAACATGTCTATTCAAATATCAGTCTGTACAAGCACCTAATTCACAACTGATGACCGCATGAACTAATTATTTAAGCCGCGAGCGTGTGTAATCTTTTTAATCTTGTTCTAGGTTTGGGTAGCTTGTTTTTCTTGTGGCAATGAGACTTCAAGAATTCTGGCTTGTATGCATTGCATATTCTTTGGCTGTTATGGTGAACATGCGTACAATCATTCTGTGAAAAACGCTCATTCTTTGTGTATGTGTCTCTGGTTTAAATATAATAGCTACCCCTACTCATTTTCTTAGCCTAATGTTAATTAGGCATATTTTACAAATGGCCTTAAACACATTTTTATACTATACTAGTTTGATATAACGAATTAAAGAAATAAATTATCTTAGTCTTTGGGCTATTTATATAGAGCTAATGTATCAGTTTGTTGCACATGACAAAAAATACATCATAATAAATTTACAAATCAATGCAAAATATAGGTTTTAATTTTTGAGTAATTGGCTAATTTAATATGATATTGCATTTCAGTTGTCGAATTGTCTAATGGATATATACTGTGCTATTTATGCAATGATTATGTTTATGACTGTGAGTTTGAAGATATAGTTACGAAACATAATCAAGCAGTACGTAATGATGGAGACCCTGTTTCATATGTCAAATGGCATCCTTCCACTTCAGAAGATAAATTACTTAAACAGAATCCAAAGCGTGTTAAACTTCTCAACAGTTCCGCTGCTGGTAATTGGAGTTTTATTATGAAAACCAAATATTTTACACATTGCAGTATACTGAACAGTATGTTAAATTGTATCAATTTAATAATTATTTTTGTAATTAAATTTTCTGAATTAAATTAACAAACAAATTTTTCAGGAATGCGAGGGATGGTGAATCTGGGAAGTACTTGCTTTATGAACTGCATTATGCAAGCCCTTTTGCATACCCCGATGTTGCGAGATTATTTTTTCACCGACAAGCATAAATGTTATGCCCGAAGGAAGAGCGATTGCTTAGTTTGCCATTTTTCACGATTGTTTCAGAAGGTTTGACAGCCATGATATTGAAAATCGTTTGCTGTATTTTATAATGTTCACTTTCTAGTAGCATTTGAATAAACTAACTTAATAATTTAATTTTAATATGACGCTGTTAGTTTGGGATTTGTTTTTGAAAACTCATATAAGTATTCACGATATTGTGTAGGAATTTTATAACAGTAAATAAATAATAATATCATTATTGCGACAGTGTTGAGTAAAATAATACTTGTTAATTAAAAAGCCTTAAATTTGAAAGAAGTTATGTTGCTTCACTGTTCTGTTACCACCATTATAATACTAGTGATCATTTATTTTAATGTACAGTAATTACTATTGTTCAAATATTTATTGATTTATGCGTTACTATCGTTTGAATATTGCTTTATTTATGTATTACTATTGTTCTAATATTGTTTAATTATTGAGAATCATAATTTTAATTTCCTTATAGTATTACACCGATGATCCGTCCATATTAAGCCTCCATGAGATCCTGTACTTGGTTTGGCAAAATGCCCACCATCTGTCTGGTTATGAGCAAAAGGACGCTCACGAATTTTTCATTGCAGCTCTTAATTTACTTCATCAGTATTCTACGCCGGATAGTATAAGCACTGAACCTTGTACCTGTATTGTGGACGTAATATTTCATGGAAAAATGCAGTCAGACGTTGTTTGCCAATCGTGCAGGTGAATGTAATTTATTTTGTTTCTTAGTGCGGCCAACAAATTATTTAAAGTCTTATAGCTTACAATTGATTTTTTAATGTTAATGTTAGTGGTTTTTGTAGGTTCATTATGATAAATCCAATAGCGGGGGCTTCAGGTTAGTCAGTTTTAAAAATCTTAAGAATAGAATTTCAAGTAACATAATTTGAATTTCATAACTTGGGGAATGGAAAATAATAACTGCCTGGATATCATTTGGTTAGGTTGATCTGCCTTTCTGGTAATAATATTGTTATTATTTACGCCAGTGGTCTGGAAACTTAAGATTTAGTCTCACCAAAACAGGAACTTAAGTTATTCCAATACGCACAGGACATGCTCTTATCGATGCTGTTATCCATTGTTGATTATTTCTTGTAATTGTATCGGTATCAATGATTAAAAATAGATTGGGACAATGTTTTGAACTTCTCAAAACCTGAAGCCCTCGCTAAATTATCAGGGTAAGTTCAATTTCATTATACAATCTTAATTGCCGCTTTGTTTCAAGCTTTAGCTTTGAGAGTGTTTTTTATTTATTTTTTAGGAATGTTTCTACGACAATAGATCCAATTTGGGATATATCTTTGGATATACCGGATCCTCCGGCTGCAGTAAATCTGTTCGAATGCCTTCATCATTTCACAAGAGCTGAACCGTTAGGTTCATCAGCCAAAATTAAATGCAATGTATGCCAGAGCTATCAGGAAAGTACAAAGCAACTAACATTTAGGAAGTTGCCCATTGTAATTGTAATGCACCTCAAGGTAATTCTATATAGTAGTTATTCCGATGTAGAAATTATGATATTCCTCTTTGGGTATTAATTGAGCTTCGAAGATAGATTATTAAATTTTGGTTCGTGAAACATTTTTTTTATTATCAAAAATAGAATTATTAATTTCTTGAATTCTGAGAATAATTAAAACACATTAACTTGTTTTTAAAATTTTTAATCAATAGGGAATATCTTGTTTACAACACATTTTAAAAAGGTTCATAATTCTTATTTATGATTTTATATATTTGTAATTATTTATTTTAGTTATATCGCTATTTTCACTTGTATTTTTTCCTATATTACAGCGATTTGAACATGATAATTCACGACACAAAAAGAAGACAATGTTTGTACCATTTCCAGTTGAACTTGATATGTCACCATTTATGTCAGGGTGTAGAAATCGATGTGTTAACGACAAAAATGGACCTTCTCAGACAGATTCAAACTATGATAATAGGTAATATTTCTATTTTTGATTAGAACCACAATTGCAACATCAATTAAGTATAATTAAAGTACTTTAATATTCGTACTTTTAAAACACTTGAAATAATTGTATACAATATTCTGTTTATTTTATTGATTTTGATTGTATTTATTTTCTGTTAGGTATACTTTGTATGCGGTAATAGTACACACAGGAACCTTGGATACTGGTCATTACCTAGCCTACATAAAGCAAACTAAACAAATGTGGTTTAAATGCAGCGATGAAAATGTTAATCCAGTCGATATGGACAATGTTATGGGAAGTGAGGGGTAAGTATTTTACTTTTTGAACAAATTCTGTTGTAGACTTTTGAATTTTAATGTAATAACAAATACTAAATGGTGTTAAAAAACTTAAAAAAGTGCAAATGTTCTCTATTTATCAAGAGTTCTATATTAAGAGTTACCATTCAGTTAGAAATCCAGTATCTGTATCATACATGTTAGAAAGATGTATTAATTGCACGTTTAACTCTATGGTTTTTATATAGAAATAAGTGTGGGGTATCATAATAAAACAAATAAGAGAATATTGTTTGATTTATTGTTTAACATTTATTTCCATGTTGATAGGTACCTCTTATTTTATCACAAGACAGTTTTGACTTATGATTAAAAAATAAAAGTTGGATCTAACAACATTATCAGCATTTGAAGGAAACATCCAACTCCAAGAAATCCAACAGAGAGATCAAATAAGAAAAAATTGCAGTTGTTTTATTTATTTTTTATGGTTGAGTCATACAGTTTATTTCATAGTTGTGTGTTATAGAGTGCTTGTATTTATTTGTTTCAAGATGATATAAATGTAGAATTTTAAGCAGTTTTCCTGAATATATAATCTAAATCGTGTAACTTTTGTGGGTTTAAAGTTTATGAAGTACAAGATGAAATTTGGCTTCTTGGGCTGTTGATTCGAATTTGTGTTTGAATTTTGATTCCATCTTTGATGAAAATTTCCATTCGTAACAATAAGCTTGCTTGAGTTGCAGGTTTAGGTCAGAAGTCTTACAACCAAAGAATACAAAAAAAATATTTGAATGATATTTTAAAAGTGAAATTATGAAAATATTGTGATATGTTTTGCTCAGCATGTTATATTGGCATCATATCAGGATAGATATCTGGGGCTAGATCATCTAGGGATGTTTACAAATACAGCATTGTCATTATTTGTACATACACAAATTTTTAAGTAGTAGTGGCATGCTTTAGGTAAAAACTGTTCAGCAGCAATGCTAAAGCTCCTCAGGTTGTATCCTATACTTATAATTGTTAGTTTAATTAAAGTTAGCAATGTGGTCTTGAATTCATCACGAAACCTCAGTGGCAGTATTTATTCGACCTGTCTGATGATTTATTCGTTGATCGATACTAATGTATTTATTAATGTAATCTGTTTATTGACTGATGATTTATGTTTATTGAATGATTTCTTTTGTTACTTCTTTTTATTTGTTAATTGTCAAGATCCATAGTTTTCATTTTTACTAGGGCTTTTTAGTGACAACTATATAAATACCGCGCATCTTTAATGTTATTATTGACAAATTCTAGGTCGTTACAACAAGAAGTTTGATGGTTGTGAATATGTGTGTTTGTGTGTAGTAAAACAGAAGAAACAAATTGTTTCGTTGTAAAATAAATTATTAAGCCACCGCATTATACCAGATTGTATATATTTGAACTGAAAAAAATTAAACAATGATTTGTATTTTTCATTATTTTGTGGAAATTAGATTTAATCGATTATTATATTTATATTATCTCTATTATAGGTACAAAATTAATTGTACTTAAAAGCTACACTGTAGTTTTAATACGATTGTTGTGTTTATTTTAAATTCATTGCAGTTTAATTTCTCCCTTCTTGCGAAATATACATTCTCAATTATCGATTCAATATTAATTCTGCTGACAAAATATTCAATGTAAATATATTTATTTAACTTCTAAAAGGTAATTCATTAAATGTTACTTTTATGAAGTCCATAATTTGGAAAATCCTTTTTAATGTGTACATTTTTTATATTTGCATGCGTGTCTGTAGGAAAAGTCAAGGGGGAAATTTTAAATACAATCAAAATATAACCTTCTTCAGAAATTTTGTCCACGTTTATATGCCTAAAAATATTTGACTTTCGGTATGAAATTTGTAAGTATAGTAATTAATATTAAAGGTAAATACAAATTAATTTGTATTAAATGAAATATTATCCAGTTATTAAACTTAAGAAATTAATAGTTAAATCATTTTGGCAAGAAATGTTAAAATCAGTGTTAATAGTTAGCATTCATATTCTTACTTATTTTGTAATGTAATTAATGATAAAGATTCTTTGTTAAGTGAGAAACTTTATTCTGAACCATGTATCCATCTAGGGATATTTCTTTAAAGCCAGTGTTTAATTTTCTATTTGACCATTGTGATCACTAAATAAGGTCTAAACCAGACCTGGTGATAGCTTCTTCCATAGCTTTCGTCGATAGTATTTTAATAGAATACATATTATTTCTTTCATAAAACCTAATTGCATAACAATTTACATTGAATATTTATTATAAGTAGGTAACTATAATGCTTTGTATTTTACCACGATAGTGATGGCGTGTTTAACATACGCATTTATTAGTTACTGAATAACCATTATGGTCGAATGTATGTTCTATAATTGTGATAAAAAGCAGTATGTAATTAAGCATATGCCATTAGAATTATGATCCAAATTAACGATGATATTACGGTATTGTATCAAAAAAATTGATTTTTTTTGTGACCTCACAAATGCGGATGTACTATTATGTTACCGAGAATTGATTTTTTAAGAAAAAGTAAACCCCGATATGTTCATAAAGGTTCAAGGGAATGAGTTCCTTTTAACAGGGAAGTATGATTTTGTGAAATCAAGTTCTGATGAATGAGTTATGTAAACGAATACCTTTGTAAAGACTACCTAAATTATAGTGCTTTCATCTAATAATCACTGCAGCGTTTGCTAAGTATTTATTATTTGACTGCCCAATAATAAAAAACAAAAATGTATTCGAAATAAATACATTGAGTTAATCGTGTGAGCATTTAACAATGAGACAAAAATTCTAGAAAAAAAACAGACGATAACTAAGAACTAGTTTATCATCTTAAACAAATGTAAGTAATGTTAACGATAAATAAGCGACTTATAAATTAAGGATATAAATAAATATTATCAACAAAAACAACAGTTTTGTATTGAAAAATATTTCAACTATAATACTTATGACAATGCTATATTTAATGGAAGATATGTATTATGTGCATATGATTAATAAAATAGATGTTTACTACAGATTTTTTACATGTTTTCACATTGATTATTACCCAACCCAAAAGAATTATATGTTCGCATTTTTTCAAATAAATTATAGTTATTCGTATTATAGTGTTTAAAACTATTACACAAATAAAATACATATATAATAAGCAAATCATTGTAACTACACACAAACATTTTCTTCCAAAGATCTTTGACAATTATTTTAATAGTAATATACACTGAGCATTAGGTGATTCTTATTGTCGTAATTATTGTCAAATTTGACAGTGACAGCAACAGGTAACAAGCAATCCCAATTATTTCATAACTCCACAGCTGATACTGATACATTAAATAGGGAGGAAATTATTATCCAAGTTTTCGACTGGAAAATACCAGTAATTTCGTGAAACGATAATCCGGTAAATGAATATACCCTTAAGATATGTATACATTACTCTTCGAGTGTAATCGATACATGATAATTAATTACACTATGACATAGTTAAAAAGATTAGAAAAGTATACCTTTTCACAAACAAATTATATTGGATATGTAATAGATAGTTATCATTAACGAGTGATATGGTACATTATGATAAATTTAGGTATTATCAAGCAGTTTGATTGTGTCACTTGAACACAACACAAGCTTACAGTCACTTCCTCATTATCCGGATTTAAACGTATTCCGGCTTTCACACTTATCAATTCTCTCTCGTACACTGTCATACACTTATACTCGCAATCTACCAGTCGTACTCAAATTATCTAGTCTCTATGGCATGCTTGTCTGAATGTATTCGCGTACGTGTTGTTGTTTGTACAAAATAAACAAATTATAACCCCGATCATCGTCAACAGCTGCCACAATAAACAATATCTTATATACATATATATATATATATATATATATATATATATATATATATATATATATATCGGATGAAATACTTTATAGCAAATTATCCAATAACAATTTGATCAGATATGGTAGATTCGTAACCGATTTACGAATTTTTTTTTCGAGTTCTTCATTTTTCTGTTAATATTGCCAATTGGTTAAATTAATTTTTTGAAAATAATTGAGCAATATTAATTTATTTGAGAGAAACTTTTTTTGGTTATTTAATAGAAATGATTTCTTATATAAAATATATGCTGTTTTTGAAAATAATATTCTGGTCACAGTATAAATCTCATAAAAAAACATTTCAGTACAGATAGTGAGAATTGGAATTAAAATATATGTGGTAGCGACAAAACCTTTTTTTTCTTGTGTAAGAATTATGACTATACTAATCAACTCTTGACTGTTCAATTAAGTAACTTTGCTTTCCTGTATTAACTCCAGAGCGAGTCAAATGAATGACTCAGGGCCTGGAAATCTTTTGTTTCTAATATATACAAATTCATGTTTTTCAAACTCAGTTAAGTAACTAACCTTAAATTTCTTACACGCAATAGAGTAGCTAGTGTTAATAGAACAGTATCTATCTATACATATTGCATAAACACCACTTGCATAATTGACAGAAAACATTAAAGGTATATTTATAATTAGGTGAGACCTACTCTTAACGATTTAATACCTACCTCTTACACTGGTAAAATAGTTTTACAGAGAAATGATAAAATATTCTTTGTCAATCAAACTTCTTTGTATCATTCTGAGGATAATATCAGAATTAACTGTAGTGTTTATGTGTAGCCCAATTCCGCAGATTCGCACGAGCAGTGGTAAATCCCTAACGGCCTGCCCAATTGGAATAGTGAGCCAAAAATATTTTTCCTGAAATAAATATATAACCCAAATTAATAATGTAAACAAGAGGAAGGTTATATGCGTTTATTACGAATAGTAATGAAGAAAATACTGTTAAGCATTAATCGGTATTCGTTAACGAAAATCGTTATTCGTTTCAATTAATTCATTTCATATTCAACAACATATGATGCAAGTTTTGTTATTCGTGTTCCCCTCATAATCCACAGAGATCGGCAACAATCTTCCAACCCTTTTATAAATTTCCGTTACACAGAACGAATAAAAATTGGCACAAACGAAAAATATAGTTTTTTTATACATTTCTATGTCGCCATTAAGGTAGAAGTGACATATATGTATACATATATGTATATAAATGACTTAATTGACGGAAGAACAGAACAGAAAAAGCAATTCTAATTGAGAAACTTTAACTATAAAGTATTTTTTTAATGGACAGTGCTACAAAAACGTGTACTGTACATTAAAGCGGAATATGAGAAAATCAGTAAGCTTTTTAAATCTAAGTTAAATCCTAGAAATTTGCAAATAATCTCATCCACTTCGGGATCCACTATCTAAATTTATTCGAGATTAGTGATAAAAAAAGCGGAGTAATATATATATATATATATATATATATATATATATATATATATATATATACACACACACACACACACACACACACACACACACACACACACACACACATATACACAGGCACACATATATATACATTTAAACGCGCGTGGCTTAACGCTTACCTCAATTTCAAGTCGAGGCATAGGCAGGGAAAATGCCTAGTACCCTGTCAGAATCGAGTGAAAATACCTAGACCATGTATCGAACTGTGGTGAAAATCTTAGTTCATTTAAATTTTTTGTTCGCAGCCTCGTATTTCTACACTGGTATTCGTCGGGGATTCCAATACCACATTCGCGTCACCATACCCACTTGTTATGGCTAACTCCGCCCATAATCTAAAATGGAAATAAAATTAATACTTAAAAATTAGCTGTCTTCTTAAGTTCCGCCCCTCCCTCGGTAGAGGAGAAAACTTATTTCTCGGAGCAAATTTCACCGTCCGGGCCGTTCTGCCGGCTCCGAGATAGCCTAGTCGGCTTAGGCTTACCTTATCGGACGGCGATCTTCAAACGCAAAAACGAACCGAGGGAAGAGGCGCAACGCGAGGTACGATATTGAAAAACTGGTATCAAACGCTCGCTCTCGTTGCCTCCGAAAGTAACGGAAAATGAATATTTATACGTATATTTATAATAATTATAATTTTCCGGTCGGAGAGAGAGCGAGCGAGCGTTAAAATAGTTAAATATCAAGTTCCAGAAAGGTTACTGACCGTGTTGGTGTCGGGGAATCGTTGCTTGAATTTATTGTTGGAGACATGAGAGGTAGGCAAGAGATACTCTTCGAGATATTTGGAAGAGGGAGGAATGAATATGTCGGGGAAGGCGACTACTCCCCTGTTGTGGTTGGGTGGTGGTTTATCGGATAGGGAGAGAGGCGGCCGCTGGTAGGGCAGCTTGCCCATCTCGCGGAGGACCTCGCGCTCGGCCTCCTCGCTGGTCCTCTGCTCGCGCAGCTCGCGGGCCCTCTCCGTCCGGATCAGCTCCTTCAGGTGCTGGAAGCTGCCCGCCTGGGAGGGGTGTACGGGTATCCGGGCGAGGGAGCGCCGCCGCCGCCCAGCCGGAACGAGGTTTTCCTGCGGGCCGGCCCCCGCCCCCGCCCGCATACCGCCCCCCGTCCCAAACAGGTGGGCCACCTCCTCGAACGCCCTGATCCTCTCGGGCGAACTCTCGCCCGGCCTCGCGCTGTGCACCACCCTCCCGTACACGGGCGGCTTCCTCATCCTGGGCCCCCTGCCGGCGCTCCTAGGCCGAGGGTACTCGTCCCACACGTTGTACACGAACGGATCCCGGTAGGTCGGTATCTCGTTGGTGATTTCGGCCGCTCTCGACTGCCTCTTCGAGTAGCGCCACATCGCCCTCAGCTCGTCGCAGGTGGGCTCTTTGGAGAGGGGCTCCGGGCCGGAGCCCTGGCCCCCCTCGCCCGGCACGTATTCCGAACCGGCCGGTCCGTACTCCTTGCTCCTGGGCAGGGCCGAGGAGTAGAGGAGGAAGCAGAGGCAGGCCAGGCAGGTGTTGAGAGGCCGGGTGTTCATGGCGGCCGCGGAACCTCGCCGGAGGGTACGGGGGAGGGCTGCCGACTGGGCCCCGGCCGCCTCCGTTCGCCGCCTCCCGGACCCCATCGATCCGATCCGCGCCTGCGCCCCCGCCCGCATCGATAAAACTATATTTAACCGACCCTCCGGCCCTCCGACCGCCCTTTCCCACAAGAAACTAGCCCCGATGGGCAAAAATCATCGCTCGTCGCGATAACCACGCTCCCCCTTATTATTATTACCTACCCTACCTCAAGATTTATCTGTTTACATTTTTGTACCGAAAATTCGTATCCACAATTTGCCGGCCATGTTTATTTCGATAATATCGCCGCCTTTCTGAAATATCACCGGGGTGGCTCGACGATGATTTTGAACCGCGACTTCGACGTCCACTTCGCCCGACCTCGAGCTCGACCGTCGATCGATTTTTTGGAACGAATTTAAGATTTAACGTCAATTCGGTATTGCGATCGATGCCGTTTTCAGTAGATGTTTAGTAAAAATTACTTGGCGGACATCCGTTTCATATTAAGTCAGGTAAGTACCGCGGGCCGACATTATCCGTTATCGTATCGGAAGATAATACGCGTACCGATATTCGAATTGTTTAAAATTAGGAGGTATTTTATTCGATAATTTTAAATCGCTTTTCGAAGACACTAATTAGGTTTGGCATTTCCTTCATTCGATACTACCTTTGTAACCTTCGATTTTCCCTTTCGTTCCTCGTGTTAATCATTATTAAAATAATAATTCGATAAAATCGCCGATATAAAAACTTAAGACGTTTCACTCGGGTGGCTTGTGGATTTCACACGCTCATTTTATTATAGCCGTTCGCCGCTATCGAATTTTTATCAACGTTCGAAATGGGCTCCGATTATTGAACTCCCGCTGAGTGCTACGGGATATCGCTAGTAGGTCCGTTACGACCGACCGGCGGTACGAAAGGACGGAAGAAATATATATCGTTTCGAATAAAATACGGATCGCGAGAAAATATCTGCGGGCGAACGCGAAAAAAGCGATGATTCTAAAACGAAAACGTATCGCCGAGAATAATTAAGGATTTAACGTTTAACGTTTCGGAGTTGCCGAACGAACGGTAAATAAAACGGCAAAGATATTTAATTGATATATTAGCGGAGGTTTCCACAACCGGAACTTGAATTATCACTGACTGGTATCTGGTAGGATCGCGTAATGCTGTGGGAAGAACTTGTGAATACTCTACTTTCGGGTATATTTATGAAGCCGAATCTTCAGCGGGACCCCGGTAACGGAACCGGTCAGATTACCGAAACGTCGGAAGCGGTCAAGACACGAAAGGGCCCAAGGGGAAGGACAAAAACCCTTCTAATGGAGCCCGCTAATCAGGGCACAGTTAGTGATAATATTTTGTTTAATTTCTTTAAAAGGTCGACTTTTTTAATTTGTTAAAACGTAAATTTAAAAAACTCGGCGTTACCCCTCGCTATACTCTAGGTATCGGATAGTAACGTGTTCGGAAGAGTGGGCGTTTTATCTATAATAATCTAGTCGTTAGTCGTGGAAACGGCTACCGGAATCCTCTACCCTACGCTCTAGAGGTAGGATAGAGCCGTGGCCGGATCTAAGTATCGGCCGGAGCACTAGTGTTCTTTAAGCATTTCAAAAGTGTTCCGTAATAATGAACCCGAACAAGTCCCAACATGGAAGAAACGTGTAAAACGACATTGGGAAAAGTTCCCCATTGAATTTGATATACCTGTTTTGTGGTCTGCGATGGGTTGGAATACTGTAGGTTCGTGATGTTTCTGTCTCCTCTCGCTGGTTAGGTCTTTTACTAGACCGGTTTCGGCTGCTCGCCATCTTCAGTAGCGGTGTTAGTCACTGTTAGCACTTTGGATGTTTTTTGGGCATCCTCACTGCACTGTCACTTTCACATGTACTGACAGTATTTGATTGTGTTTCTATTCTCCAATATTACTTTAATATTACCTGAAATACGTGACAGCGATTAGAGGCATTATTTAGTAAATTATGGACTAAGGATTAACTTTTTCCCTTTCAAATGTAGATTAGATTATTGATGTCATTCCTCCCTGAATAACCTAACAGAGAAAGGGTTTCTACCTAGGGCAAAAAGAAACTACTTTTTTAGAGACAGTACATGTGAAAGTGACAGTGCAGTGAGGATGCCCAAAAAACATCCAAAGTGCTAACAGTGAATAACACCGCTACTGAAGATGGCGAGCAGCCGAAACCGGTCTAGCAAAAGACCAAACCATCGAGAGGAGACAGAAACTTCGCGAACCTACAGTTCCCCATTGAAGTTATTTTTGTATTCTTTTTGTCCGTCTCAAAAATGGCGTTAATGCCTATTAATAAAATATTCTGATTCTAATGAAATTATCGATGAAAAGCTTATATATTTATATATTAACGTTAAGTAAGTGTTGCGCTAAATAAAATTGCTCACGAAAGTGTTAGAAAAGGTTGGGGGCAACTACCGGACTAGAGGCTACGATCTCTGATCGATTGGGATTTCTACGCTGGCCGAGTCTCCTCGGCGAAGGTAAATCTTTACTTTAGTTCTACCTCCTTTCATTTTATACATCGGCGTCATAACCGCTCTCCCAGTTAATGGAGACCGCCGAGAACCGTTCGATCGATACCACCGATTTCCACGACCGGCCGGACCCGATATAAAATAATTTCTATTCAATATTCTAGCCCGTTCGAAAAGCAGTGTAGAAACTAAATTTATTTTTTCTAATCGTCGCTATCGCTGCGAAAATAGCCATTGTTTGGACGTAAGGAAAAATCGGCTTTCGGAGCGATCCTACCGATTGGAGGTGACCGAGTGCGGCGCTGCCGGCATCTATCGGCGGTCGCGTGAAACACTAATTTTGAATGTCAATTCGACTCTTATTTGGTTGCATCATTCGATCGTTTCCGCAATATATAAACAATTTTTGAGTTAGTTTGAACTTGACGAAACGTTAAAGAACTTTTCGTACGCTACGAACATTGTATTTTTGAAAGAATTAAGAAACATAAATAATATTTAATAAATAATGAAGATGTATTTTGGGGATGGAAAAGTTTTAGAGACTTATATCTGGTGGTTCTTGAAATAACATTACCGATTCCTATTTTATAATAACGCAATAATTTACTACACTTACAGGAATTTGTTTATATTTTATTTATTTTGATATACCTGAAATGTCGGTACCGAGATGTTTGACTAATAATATTGACTTTTATATTAATTGAAAAAGCGATAGTTTACTGGGGATGCTGGAGAAAAATATCATTGGAAAGGGATCACAGTGACATAGTGGCCCTCCTATGGTAAGCACTATGGTCTTGAAGCTAATTAAAATAAGCTTAGTTGTTTCTGAGTAAGTTGGACATGGTCTGCTGACATGGATAAAAATCTGAAGCAACACAAATCAATAATATAGTAAAATAAATGGCAGTATTAAGATTAATAATTACTGTTGTTAAAAACAATTAACTATAAAACAAAAAGTGGTTTCATTTTACAAGATTTATAAGCCAGTAACCTACTCCAAGTATGTATTCTCTTCTTGTTTTATTTTCAAATGTTGACATTGTTACTACTTATATTGAATTTATTGAGAATAATTGTATATGATAATTTCTCATGGGCATAAAATAGATTAGTGGATTATATTGTTTAAAAGTATCAGCACTGGATTTTTTTACACTAGCTTTGGAGTATATAATAATGTGATGGAGTAATTATTAAGATAATTACTTTATTTATCTTTCATACAATTTGAATTAGTCAAATTTTTCACATGAGCAATATTTAGCGGTATCAATATTTAATACTAGGTAGCCAGGTTTGTATGAATATTTTGCATGGTGGGCAATGACTTTTCAAATATCGTCACATCCAAGAGGCATTTAATGCTTTGATCTGTTTTTAATGTTGATTTTTGTTTCTCCACTAAAATTATAAGACTTGCTTTTTCTTAACATTCTGTTACTTGAAATATGTGTATTTGTGTAATAATAAAGCTGTGTCAAAAAGTGTTTTGTATTATTTACCAGTGTTATTACTATTCTCATAAAATTATTATTTCTTCTGTGTGTCTGTTTTCATTTCTTTGGTTTTTAGACCAATGCGGCTGAGTGTGGCCAGTTATATACTTTTTTATGTATCTCCTTTACTTACTTCTGTTACAACTCCTGAAATATACCGTGGCATGGACTGCAATCTATGAAAACAACAATTCAATACCCCCATATTTGTACTACACTTACTAATTACATCTATTATTTATTAGAAGGATAATATACAAGGGGTATTTCTCAGTGAGTCTTCTTGTTTCTGTTTTTTTTTTTTATTTTTGGTATGAAAAATCTATTTGGAAATTACTTGAACAACTATGGTACAAAAGACTACGTCTTTGTTGTTTGCCAGTGTTATAACTATTTTTTGACAGACTTGTATAATAACATTAATAGTTACATTTTTAATATTACATTAATAATTAGCTCACCTGTACTTTGCATAAGAATATCGAATGATAAATTCTACTTTTCATTATTTCTCAATCTAATTTTTCGGTATCCAATTTCGTTTAATCGATCAATTCATTTTCCTCATGGGAAGTCTAAATTATACAGCTTACACGAAAGAAGAATGATTTGTTTGTCAGACATCCCCTGTATGAAAAAGCAGCGCATACATTCAAAACTACTGCAGAAGCAATATCAAAATCAAAAGTGCAGGGACAGCGCAAGATTCTCCACAGGGTGACAACACAAGCGTAACCTTATCTATTCACTGACAGAATGCTACTAAAGATGTTGAGGTTTTCATCTATTTCAGTGAATCAAGACAAAAGAACGATGATATTCCAGGCTCTCCAACGGGTAATTTAAACGATTATATTCGTTGGTATATCGTAATATTTTCACAGAACTGATGGAAAACACTAGGTCAGTAAATTCAATTTAAACTAAATAACGCTTTAACAGGATGAAAAATCCGAGTTGAATGAAAATCTGCACGTCTGCAAAGTACATTTCAGATCTACTGGCGACTTTGCGAGGCGTGCTGTATTTAGACTAAAAACTGGCGTTTCTTTCGCGTTATTCCGGAAAACGTCCACTCATTGGCTAATAGGGAGTTTTTGTAATAGTGACAACTTTTAGGCTTAGAGTCTTTTTCAGTAAACAAAATATTTAAATCGCCATTGTTCACTCCCCAAACCTATCGCCTCTCCCGAGGCGTGTATATTAAGGCGTTCCATTTCATTTTTTTATCTATCGTACGATCGACCTTTATCGTTGAAAGTACAATTGTGGGGTGTTAATTAGTCGCATGCTTCTCTCTATTAAGTACCCGCCCGGTGATGGCGCTGGACGGGTGGGACTTATGCCGTGGCAGGATAAATAATGGACCGGGATTCGAGCGTTAAGTACTTTCGGGATCGGAATCTCCGGACGCCAGCGATGTCGGACGTCTCGGTCGAGACTTCATACTTCAATGCCGTTTGTCCACGCCGTTTTCAATACGGCTTTGTTAATTGCGAGTTCGTCAGCCGAGGCCAATTTCGTTGTCCGTTTTAGTAACGGCCTCGGAATTCGAATACCGCCGTATTCGAAATACACTAATCGGTGATTTACCTCTACCTAAACCTCTTCACTTAGGCAACACTAAAATTGGAATATCTCGATCGGACTCTCCGGAGATCGGCTGTCTGGGTGGGACGAAATAATTCTAGGCCGCGTCTACGAATTTTACTGTCAACCCTGGAGGAACGCTCGAATTAGTGGTCTATCACTTGGTTCCGTCAGAGTGAAATCTGCCGAAAAGGTTGGCGCCAGACGCAAGTAATTATTCAACGGGGACAACGCAATTTCAGAGGGGTTATAAATGATTCAGGGGGCAAATGGAAGGCGACAAAGTGGAAAAAGGGGCGATATGTATGTACCGACGCGCGGCCGAGCCAAACCGCTTTCCATATTAACCGTCCCTGACGAGATCTTATATTGTCCCGATTAAACTACCGAAAAATGTATTCATTTCTCACGAGGTGTATTATCCGTCTCAAACTCAGTTCGGGCTCAAATTTAGAGAGCATCGAAACGCAACTACCGGTTAAGAAAAAGCCGTTATTTATTAAATGCTATCGGGCGGTTATCGGAGCCCGAGTGAAAAGCGCTCCCGGAACCGATAGTAAACCCGAGTTAAACGGCGATAAAAAGTACGGAAAATCTATCGTAAAGAAAACCTATTCGGATCCGGCTCTAAACAATTGGCAGAATCCCTGGCGACGGCGGAGTAAAGAAATACAAAAATTTCTTACGTGTTTTTAGTAGGTCGTAAAGGTGGCGTTTTACGAGAGCGATAGGTCGCCTCACCGACACTTTTATGTCCTCCTCGGCACTAACTTATAAATACCGGAGCCGACACAGCTTTGCCACATCATAAACCTCCCTTATTCCTAAATGGGCCCATCTTAAATCGAGCCATATACCGGAGACGTATGCTTTTTATCCTAATGAAAAAGTAAAATAACTGACCACAGCCCCCGAAAAAATGAATCATAGCCCGCGCGCTTGTCCATTACACTCTTATATATATATATATATATATATATATATATATATATATATATATATACACGTAACTTGTTTTTGCTTTAAATATAATTAAAAATATGTATATAGGGAAAACGTTTTTGAATCATATTTAAGTAAAAACAAATTAATCGTAATCCTAACAAAAATCTCGACTTTGACAACTTGACACGATGAAGCCGAGTTTACACTCTGTCTTAAGTTCGAGTCAATAGAAATGACTGAATTCCCACTGGCTCGCCTATATGGCTCATCAAGTTCCATCCAACCTATATTAATTACCTAGTACTTAACGTAAAAGCGTATTTCTTCCAAATACGCGATATTTCTTCGTTTATACCGCGAGGATAACCGTTTACATCATTTTTCATACCGCATTTGAAAGTTAAAGTAGTAAAATATCGAAATATTCCTTTGCCACATCCCTCGACCGATCATTCTATCAGGGTACGCCAATTAAAACCGGTTTGTTATAATGATTCTTATTTTCTACTCCTAGAAATATAGCTCCGAAAGGGATCGATTATTTTTGTGTCGTCGGCCAAATTAAACTGGGTCAACAATATTCGGAATGAAAAGCCGCGAGCGGAGCACATTTACCCGGTCCGAGCGAGTCAAATAAAAAAACCGGGAATCGAATAAAAGATTTCTTCAACGACTCGATTGGCAATAGGTGATATTAGCGGCCAGCAGAGCGGTAGACTGTTAAGAGCCCTGTATCGATTCAATTCTTCTGGGACGGTCTAGATTGGACGTGGCAGAACGCCAAAACAGGGCCATATGCACTAGAGACTTCCCTTCGTCCAGTACCGAAAAGTAGTCCTCAAAATCGACATTCTTTCTTTTTTATTTTTGTACAATCCACCTTACATTTATAAGTGCGATGGCGGTTTGTTTATTTCTGACTCGATAAAACAAACCGCCCGGTGAGATAGCACTTATCGATTGGAATTGAACATCGCGTTTACGGACGCTTCTTACGTATCAATTTGACGCATGCCGTAGAGAGATAGGTGTACCGCGTAGAGAATTTTAAAATTTTGAAACTTTGGAAAAATAAACACGCATATAAATTTCCCTTGTTAAACGAAATGCGTGTTTTTGTAATTTTTCCAATTAAAATGCGAAATGTCGTCCCGTAAACCTAATGCTAAGGGGCTAACCGATGTGGGCTACAGTCCGAGGAGATCTGAGGTGGCGTTCGGGCCGGGTAATAGAGAAAAGTGACCTAACGAGCAAATTAGGACGAGGAGTAAGGCGGGAATGGAACTCGAAGAACCGGCACTTTGCGATTAGAGACACACCGGGGAACATCAAGGACTTTCGATCGGATTCCCTTCAATTCGATTCCATAAGTGCAGATCGGTTACAATACGGCTTTGTATGTTTCTCTTCTAATCTTAATTTGGACCTCCGTCTCGGTGATGGTCCTAATTTTCTGTTCGAGTCGTTTATCAAATTTTACCGGATTCCCCTCCCGATATACGCCTTTTTACGGTGTGCAATTAAACGCGGGATTAGTTATTCCCGGTCGAAGATTAAAACCGATCGAATAAAAAAAAAATAATCGACTGGAATAAATATTATTTTCACCGAGTCGAAACCATATCTCCGGCAAAATGATTCCGATCGACGACAATTTTTTTTATGTCCGAAAAATGCCACTAGTTCGAATAACGGATACAACAATCGGCGCAACCGATGAGTAATCCCGATTCGTCTGGATCCACTCTATTCCGGGGTCATCGGAATCGTCTCCCTCAATACAGGAGTATTAACGAAATAAAGAGTATTTCGAATAACTTAGTTATTGCAGAATTGGCAAATGGATTGAGGTTTAATTCCTTATTTTATGGTTTGGGAATTGTTTTCAGGAATTTTGTCGAATCGACTAGTCGACGTCTTAGGCAGTCGCTTCGATACCGGGTCTCCGCTCCGCATAATCGTCTCCTATTTTCTTTCTCCCGAATGTATTTCGTTATAAGCGTACTTTACATAGAGGCGCGTAATTGAATTAAATTATAATTCGCTCGTCTAATACCGGGGCGCGGCTTTTTATAAAATAGGAAAAATGCGGGACTGTGGCACGGTTCGGTTCGACCCGGAGCGCACCCGAGCCCGTTATGGGAGGGAGCTTTACCGGTAAATAAAATAGGCTTTCTTATCGGAGAGAGAGGCTAGTAAGGTAAGGCCGGTCCAGGTCCAAGCCTATCCGTTCTAGGGAATAGGAAAATAATAATACGGGTTGGCGCGGAGTGTCGAAAATGGGAGCGGGGCGATAAGACGGAGAACCGACTAATCGGATAGTGACTAATTATAATAGCTGTTAACCATCGCGGATATCTAATCTCTCCGGGGGCGGCTCCGTCTCCAAATTTAGAATTCCCTCTTTCCGACACAACGCATTAGTAATTGTCTATCCCCTTCGTTTAATTTAATAAGGTGGGTCGCCCGCCACCACTTATCTGCCCGGCCCTTTAATTTCCGGCCCCGGATAAAGTTGGACAATTTACGCGACTAATGCCCGATTAATGTCCGCGAATAATCTGAGCCTTCCGAGGCGTTGCTACGAAAAAAATATAAAAACTCGGTTAACGATAAATAATTAGACGCCGGTAAAGCCGGGAAGAGAGCGGAACCGGTGGGCCGTGGGGGTCTCCACTTCTTACTCGCTCATTCCGAATGTAAGCTCGATCGACCGGGCTCTTTCCTAACCACGCCGAAACGGAGAAGCGGGTAAGAAAAGAAAAGTTATAGAACCGAGCCTGTAGGATATGAGGATATGGAGGACAGCGGTCGTCAACTCTTTCGGCGCCCTGTCGTGAAAACGCTCCAGTTTTGGATGCCGTTCTCAAATGTAGACGATCTCTCCAAAATATGGGTGGGGGGCTCCGTCTAAGTCTTCTTTCCGATTAAGGCCAATTCCGGGTTATCGTTTTTATGGCCTTTAAACGCTCTTCCCTTTCGCCCTCTTTCCTAATTTCTGTCGGCTTTACCTTCGTCGTTTTTAAACGAGCCTAAGGCATTTATTTTTTGCTGAAGGCTAGCCCCACTTACGCGGAATCCCCTTACCCGACTCGAAAGAATCTGCTTAAACCTTAAATTAGGACTAGTAAAGCCTTTACTACAACGGACATCGATAATGACCTCGGCGAACGAAGTAACGATCTACAGAGTATCTACAATAATTCATATTCAGGTTACGTTTACAGCGGTGTCGCCCTAATGCGGATACCCGCGAATTTCATCAATATCTAATCTATCTCGTAGTGTATATATCTATCCGTACGCGGATACGGCATAGCGTAACTACCCCGTTTTATTCACTCGTTCAATCACTGTGAACTATTTATTACGCATCCTCGGCCCCCCAGATCATCGGCCCAGACATCTCGTCGGACTGTGACCCGGTTCAAAATAAACACAAGTCAAAAAGTGCAATCATCGTTTCTTTTATCGCTATAATTCAAGGCAGAAATAAACGTACGACCATGGTACCCATAACTGTAACTTCGATTGTACGATAAGTAAAAAAGTTAAAACAAAAAGAAAACAAGGGGCCCCTTATATCGTGCCTTATGCTCTTGCTCCATCCTCTTTAAAGTCCTCGGGTTTATATTCATCTTAGGTTTTCGACCCAAGCGTCCCGAATGAGGTTCTTTAGTAGGATATTCGCTCCGCTAATCCAACTATTATCGCGTATATATATATATATATATATATATATATATATATATATATATATGTGTGTGTGTGTGTGTGTGTGTGTGTGTGTGTGTGTGTGTGTAGTGGCGGACTTTTATGGCGGAAATCTGTCGCGAATACTGGTTAGGCGTCATTAATATTTGGTTTTCAGTTTGTTCGGGTACGCGAGTAATGTCGATGCGTATTATACCGGCCCTAAACGGATTTGGAGATCGCGGCCGGTAAGATGGGGCGATTTTTCGGGAAGAATACCGGTTTTGCATGGGTCGACCGTCGGCCGTTCCGGAGACTGACTTTTCGGAACTGTTACCGGTTCCGTCATCGAGCTCCGGACTGTAATTTCGAGTAGGAGAGCTCGAGTAGGGGGCGATATAATTACATCGGCAATTTAGATTCGGACCGACAAATCGGGAGTTTGTTTCCCCCGGTTGTCTCGCGCAAGTCCCTCCTATTAATTACGCCGGCCGAGTTAATTATCGTAATTAATTTTGGAGCCGGGAGAGGGCAAACCGAAGCCGGATACCGTGGCTTTCTAGTTTTTCTTTTACTTTAGAGCGGGGCCGATAAATAATTAAAAGAGGGGGAAGAGGTCGAGGCAGTGCTTTTGGCCGGTGCATATTTAATAAAACCGCGTACACCACCACACCTACACCTCTTTTTCGGCTATTATGTTATCGCCGTACAAATGCTCGATTTGACAAGACCCCGACCGCCATCGTCCCGCCTTTCGCCTCCATTCTGCAATTACAAATACTTTTTTCTTTAAATATAAGATATCGTAATAATGTCTTTCGATAGTATAGTAATCAGGAACTTTGGCCTTAACAAAAATCCGACAACTTAAATTACTCTCACGCCACTCGATTCACTGCACTGTTGGCGATACTCGAGTTATGTAAAGTTGTTAGCACTATAACACTGTAGCTACAGTAGTTACTGGCATATTCGCAGGTTTCACTTCACTGTAGCCTATCGCACTTTCTGTAGTCCATTCTAGATCCTATATATTATCCGGTTTATAATTATCACGTAGTTTTCATCTCATCTTCCCGCATTGGCAAACCTCTTGCATTTTAAGCATAAGGCACCCGCTATACTGCGGTAGTATAAATTATAATATAGATAGTGATAATTTTAAACCGACGGATAATTGCAAACATTAAAGTGCAACAAAGTACTCGCCGATTAGAATAATACGATGGACCGTCTTTTAGCGATTTTCATTGTTGGGAACCCGTCTTTTAATTTATAATTGTGCTTCTTTTTTTGTATTAATCGAAATTATAATATGAGTCTTGCATTTTTGCTCGCTTCGTATTAACACTCGAGGTCTCAACTTATTCCAGTTTGTTCTCCGAACTTCGTTTCCAAAATAAGAGCCGAGCTTTTTTTATATTTATTAGAAAGAGCCCCATTGGATTGTGAGACAAATATTGACTGTGGTCCCCACTTGGGCCCAGGTAAATAAAAGAGGGGCTCAACTTACTCTAATTCGGCTTCCTACATAATTACAGCCGGAGTTTTTCCTTCCTAGTAGTAGTAAATAAGGGAATTGGGTCCCCCAGCCACTATGATTTTCTTATAAATGTGTGCTTGTTTATATATATATATATATATATATATATATATATATATATATATACGTCCATGTAATTCGTTTCGTGTAATGGCGAACTGTTTACAATTAATTCTTGAAAAAAATATAGAAAATAGTGTATTTATATAAATCTCAGAGCCCGTATTATGGATTACAAATAGGTTCTTTTAACCTACGATAGACCGATATCCTTTTATTTACCGCGTGTCCAATTAGCGAAAAATGACCTGGCGAAACCGATCTATAGTTTAAAGCCTGAACCGGCAAAGGAAGAAGATATAAATCGGAAGGTAATAACCTAGCCCCCTCGAATAGCATATGTAGTCCAGATTCTCATTCTTTTTAGAGGCCCCATTTTCGATAGTTATTGAACTAGTCCACACAAATTCCGGATTATTTTATCCAAAAACCGAACTTACACTTTTATATGCTAGGACGATAAAATTTATTGTTGGAATGAGTATAAATGATAGCGGTGTGTGTGTGTGTGTGTGTGCGTGCGCGGGCGTGTATGCTTGGGCCAAAGAACCTGCCAACACGACGTCTTGTAATTCCGAGTTACGCGTTTCAAATCATTATTTCCCAACCATTGCATAATATAATTTGTTGTCACCGCCCTCGTAATTTTCTGTTATTTAAATCACATTTCAAAATACTAATAATCGTCCAACGTTAACATCAATTTTGTAAATTAATTTGTAAACAAATTAGACTAAAGAGTTTTATCGTTATTAAAATACACGACGATATGGCACGAATACGACGCTGGTTTGATTAGGACGGTATTTTTTACACCGTTTTTTCTAATAAAAATATTTTTATTTTCGACTTAATCGCCATTTAGGGAGATACAGTTGGTCCGACGAGTTTCCAATGTTTTCATCTCTGCCGAAATGTATTTATTTTTGAAGCTCGTGAAATAACTATTGGTGTTATAAATGTGCGTTACTTATCCAATCACCCCGATTAAACTTTAAGAATAAAATAATTTCTCCGATTAGTTATAGATCTGTTATAGAACTATGACTATAATAGAATATTATAATTATAGAATATATATAATTAGAATACTCTCGTATTTAATAAATACTTTTTAGTACTATTATTATAATACTAAACATTATATATAAATATTTAAATTATCGTTGTTATATAGGGGCAAAATTTAACGAGATTTCGGTTACAGAACCCCCCACCCCCCTTACCTTCCGTGCGATCTATAGGGATATTTCAATACTTTAACGCGAATGACGAATCGGACTGTAGGTCGGGCGTAACCGCGACTAGTGTCGCCCGTGAAACGTACCCGAAGGGTTAAAAGTTCCCCTTGACGTAATTCGAGCAGTAAATAGGTAGGGTATTAGGAGAGTGTAACGCGGATCGAAGAGGACGGGTACCGGCGATAACGCGATTACGGAGGCGGATCGAGGGTCCGGTCGAGGCAGAGGGATAAGGGGGTCTATATAGGCGGGCGTGTAAGTCGGGGCCGGTACGGGCAGCGGGTAGGCGGGACGCGTTTAAAAATCCGCCGGCGGTAAAATAGTCGGCGGCCAAATGAAGTAAGTAAGTCGGGTTAAAGTAAGGAACGGGGGGGGGGCGACGCATGCGCCGAGGGTTTACCGGCTTCCCCGGGTAACAGTAGGGCCGACCATTCGAGCGTCCGCCCGCGCCGGCCACCGACGCCGTCCTTCCGGCTACCTCCTTACCACACCACTCGAGGTATTTATCTCATCTTGCTTTACCGGCCCGGGGCCCCGATACCGCCGCTATCGATCCCATATATCGGCGGCCCACCGCCTACCGCATTGCGTCAAATTTCGGAGTGCCTAAACCGTCGTCGGCCTCCCGTTTTGGGCACCGACGCCGTTCGGGGATGCCGCCCCCGACGCAATGCGCCCTTTACCGCCCGGATCGTTACCGCCGGCTAACCGTTTTCACCGTCGCCCCGCCGATATTTCACCTTTCCCGACTTATTAGCTATCCTCTCGACTTTTAAAATCCCCGCCCGGAGGCGGGCTCCTCACTCGGTTACTACAAAAAAGCCTTCCCGCAGATACCCGGGGGGTGCCCGATGCGGGGGGCCCTTTTTACAGGTAAACC
The DNA here is from genome assembly GCA_019843655.1 of Lethocerus indicus. NCBI lineage: Eukaryota > Metazoa > Arthropoda > Insecta > Hemiptera > Belostomatidae > Lethocerus > Lethocerus indicus. The sequence goes on along the minus strand of JACDQD010000001.1, from coordinate 48,958,146 downwards.
GGCCCCTGCCCTTAAAGGAGAGTCCGAGCGCCGCTCCTAACCCAATCTCATTTTCTACGTCCCAGATTTACGTCTCCAATATAGGACCGATGTTCGTCCTTCCGCGTCCTTCCGAGTGTAAATACCGGGCCCGAGCTAGTGTTTTAATAAACGACGCTCGAGTAATGGCCGGGAAAGGGAAAAGGCGAGGGTTAAACGGTGGTGACCACTCCGCCGAGTATCCGGTGTCGGATACGACCCGTCAGCGTAACCCTAGACTCGGACGGTGGCGCCGAATATTATCGTTATTCCAGTGCGGGAAGGAACGCGCGTCCCCGATACCAGGACGGGTCTAGGTTGGAATTTCTGTTTATGTGTCCTGTAGGCCGAGAACAGCAGAACCGGTCTCGGCACGAACCCGCTTTCTATACTGGGACTTGAATGGCTTAAATCCGGGCACGGAGCCGTCGAATAGAAAAAAAAAGTGGAGACGACCCTCCTCCCGGGAGTGTATTAAAGATACGACCGTTATTAGGGTACGGTGTCTGCGGTAGCGGCAACCTCTCGAACCGGAACTCTACTCGGTCGAAAACTTAAATCTCGTTTTATAATCACCGCCCTCCTCGAGGTTCGAACGGAACGGCGATAATACAAATCTGTCGAGTACGCTATTCCGAATTATGGAGAGGCGCGGGGAAGAAGGAAACGGGCGGTCGAGAAGAACGGGGTTCCTAACGGGCAACCCGTATATCCGAGAATAAAATGTTGTCGGGCGAAAAGCCTTCGTTTCCAGCCGGCTTCGTTTCGTGGATCCGGATTTTAAGAAGAGGCGCGGTGAAAGTGTGCTTCCCGATGTCGACTTCAACCTTCGTCTACGGGCCCGACAGTCCCGTAGTTTCGTCTCAGCGCTGTCGATTTCGTATTGTCGTGCTCTTAAATATTGTAGTTTAATTCCATCCCCACCCTCCCATTGTAACGAGAGGGAGTAAGGTACAATGCGGCTACGATTATAACGTGAGACGGAGATGAAACTACGTTGGACGACGAATAGGAAAAGAAGAATCTAAACGGGTTTACCGGTATCTGGGCTTCCCTCAACCGACTCCAGATTCCTAAGGCCACAGTTTTTGTCCGGAGAGACCGGGAGTATTTTCATTTGAAAATAACAATTCCCCCGCGTTACGAAAAGGAAAATAAATAATTTATATAAAGAGTATAATACGAGAGTAAAATTTTACGAACGTGAATTTTAGTGTTTATTGACGAGTTTAACTGATACACAATTTGTAATAATTGTCGTTTTATAAATATTGTCGGTTAAATAAATTAGAGAAAGAGAGAGAGAGAGAGAGAGAGAGAGAGAGAGAGAGAGAGAGAGAGAGAGAGAGAGAGAGAGAGAGAGAGAGAGAGAGAGAGAGAGAGAGAGAGAGAGAGAGAGAGAGAGAGAGAGAGAGAGAGAGAGAGAGAGAGAGAGAGAGAGAGAGAGAGAGAGAGAGAGAGAGAGAGAGAGAGAGAGAGAGAGAGAGAGAGAGAGAGAGAGAGAGAGAGAGAGAGAGAGAGAGAGAGAGAGAGAGAGAGAGAGAGAGAGAGAGAGAGAGAGAGAGAGAGAGAGAGAGAGAGAGAGAGAGAGAGAGAGAGAGAGAGAGAGAGAGAGAGAGAGAGAGAGAGAGAGAGAGAGAGAGAGAGAGAGAGAGAGAGAGAGAGAGAGAGAGAGAGAGAGAGAGAGAGAGAGAGAGAGAGAGAGAGAGAGAGAGAGAGAGAGAGAGAGAGAGAGAGAGAGAGACTTTATGTTCTCATTTAACCTCGCATCTAGTGTAATATACATAGGTAAATTATTGCATCGGCGGCGGTTTAACAAGAAAAATCTTTTAGTTTCATATTCTGTGTAAATCCAGTTTCTTATTATTTTAAGAGGAGGTTTATCGCCGTCAGGATATAATTTTGTAATAAAGTATTATGTTAAAGAAGTATACAAATTTCAAAGAACTATAATATAATGTTAGTCTTCTTCTCTGATACCCAAATTTTCGTTCCAAGTTTTACCCGATTTAGAGAGTGCACCGGGCCGAGTATTTTGTCCGTTTTTTTAAAAATAATTTTCGTCACATCCTTAAGATCTTCTCGTGAATTTAAATGGAGCCGTCGAGAAATGTATTCGGCCCCCGCATAAGGGGTGAGTTTCGACGATTGCTTGGAGTTCGAAGTTTGCCCGATTTTATGCATCGCTATCGTTAGTTCGGTCGGAAAATAATCAGATCGCAATTTATAGTCTATGTTCTCGTTTACATTTCATAAGAAGGAGCTGTGTTTATTCGGGGTGTGTGCGTTTTAATACTCGGTTGTAGGAATATACAATATACAATTTAAACTGGGTGTCTAGCCACGTCGTAACCTTCCTGGATAGATCCAATTTAAGAATGCGGGCCTAATTACAGTAAGCGAGCGTGTTCATAAGTCGAATGACTTAATGACAGCAAAGGGTCTTTGCGTTCATAATTATTCCTCGAAGCGTCGTCATTCCCATAAAACTAGGGTCGTAGTTAAATAGCGATTAATATTTTTTTCTATAATAGCGAGTTTATTTTTTCGAAGAGGCGGGATGATGGACCACCTCTATTATTACCCCTCAATTTTTTCGCCCGCCATTTCTTTATTCAATTGCCTCAACTTTCGGCAGAAAGAGTTTTCAGAGATCCTCCCAATAATAAAAATCGGGCGAAACATCCCTCTCCCCCCCTCGCCCTTTTATTAACTTCTTGCCATTAATTGACCGAACTAAACTTTAGTTGGCTACATTTTTCTTCAATTTCCGCATTGTATCAACGCGTCGGTATATATCCTGTATAATCTGTTATCCGTACGATGATTTACATATATATGTTCTCTCCTCGCCAAAAGTGCGCCCCTTTATAGAGCTACATTAAAAAGAGAGTGAGGAAAACTTTCTTTCAGAAGTGTTAAATATGAAATAGAGTAGAAACGATTCTTTCGTACGGTTTTGACTGTCGGGACTTGTGGACTGGCTAGAGAGGACGAACTGAAGGTTATTTTTCTTCCCTTTTAAGTTGCCGATCGAAATAAGATCGTATTGTATCACCTCCTTTCGGACACCGGCGGTATGTCTTTTAAACCTTTACGATGAACTATAGAGTCTAGTCGCCCGATAACGTTATAATAAACCTATCAACAAAAAATAAAAATACGTGTTTCCCGTTGGTACGCGGTGTTGAAATTACCCGCCATAATAATTTAGTGCCGAAATATTTCAATCTCCGAAATTCGGTTGGGGGATGGTAAATGTACCTATTTCTTTAAAATTACGCAGTTGGCGCGGTCGCCTACCCTTCTGCGATCGCGGTGCTCGTTTAATTGTTCGATTCTAACTTGGAAAATTAACTTATTCTTCCGTGATTATTGTTTTCCTTTATGTGTATAAAGCGTTTCCGAAAGATATACGTCCACGGGGCGAGTACCGTCGACCGCAATCTCCGATGTCGATCTCGTGTTTTTACCGATTCGTCCGACGAGTGGTTACATCCTTTTTACGATCGTCAATTATAAATCAGTATCAATGAATTATTAAATGTTTACTTAAAGGTATTTAATAAATAATTAAGTATTAAATGCTTTTATAATTATATCGCGCAATATTTATATAATATTGTATATGGTAAATTATATATATGTATATGTGTGTGTGCATATATATATATATATATATATATATATATATATATGGTATAATAATTGTATATGGTATTGCATGAATTATATATGGCACAAATAACTATGATCGGAGCCCGTTCGGTATTAGATGATACCTGTTTTTGACAATTTTCTGCGACGCGATTCCCGACAACAATTTCATTTTTACGACATATCGTAAGCGGAATATCCTTGATATCGCAATCCGACCTGTGGGGCCCGAACCGACGTACGTCTTGGCGAAAATGTTATTTTCATTTTGCTCGCCGAGTTAAAACAAACGCAACACAATAGGCGGCGCAAACTGACACCGGTTTCGCGTCTCCTAATCTCGTCAAGCTCGAACCTTTCTGTAGTTCCTACCGGATCTAATTGTAACAACGGCCGTCGGCTTTAAAATCGAGAAACCGATAGTAATAATGCCTTCTCGTTAATAATTTACCTTGTAGAAACGAGAAAAAAGAGGGACTGGAGCGTTTCGCCCACCGATGAAGGATCTCGTCAGCGTCATCTCCTATCGTATTTTGTTTTCGAATAAAATTATGCTACCGTCGACGACCGTCGACTATCTCGGTGAACCGATCAAGTTTCCTATCGAATATGTGATTCGCCTCGGTGGGGGCGGTACTGGCTGTATTATAGGTTAATGAAAATCCCGTCTATTTGACCCGGGTTGAGGAATACATCGTACTAGGGAAAGAAATTAAATATCCGATTTAACTATGGAACGGAGGGTTTTCAGTAGATATATAAAAGTGGGTCGGAGTAGAAGATAATAATAATGGTTTGGGCTAATTCTATTAGCTTTTTGCCATCTCTTCTCGATCTCCGTTACCCAACCCAAGTAGAGTGTCCGCTAATTGACCACTGACCACTTCCCCTCCGCTCAGATATCTTATATTTGTGACGATTAACCTTACCTTTCTTAAGCTCATATTTGCCCAATTTGTCGTTAGGCCCTGTCGTACGTGTATTCGCTATCAAAAAAGACGTCGCCAACCTTAGGTGTCTTGTCAAACGGTAGGTACCCTATGTTCCGTCACGAAAATATCAGAAAGTAGTAATAGATACTAAAATAATAGAAATATACATATATATATATATATATATCTATATGTAAATATTTATATATACGTCATATTTCCCGCTATATACATATCAATTATTGAATATTTATTTGGATGTACAATTTACGGACGAAACTGGTCGGTACGATGTGGCGTGTTTACATTGTAAGCACATAAGCAAAATAACTCGAGAGAATTAATGAAAAACCCTCCTTCGACAATTTCCGCTTATACAGGAAAAACCCTTAAAAGTGTACGCTTTCGCGTATTGTTTTCGTTTAAATGGCTTCCTCGTAATTAGTAATTAGTAATGTTATAATAAATTATAATTTTTAACGCCGTTTCCTAAAATAAACAATGACTCGGAGATTGCGGTGAGGATCCGGGAATGCGCTGTTTAGAGTGTTATAATAGTAATAGTAGGGTTTATACCGCCCTCGTGTGCCTCAGGGGAAATAGTAAACACGTACCGAAGCGACGTTTTAGAGCGCACTCAATTTATGAGTCTCGGACCTAAGTGAAGTGGAGCCAGTGTAAATAAAGTACTCCGGGTTTTAGTATCTCAATTTACCGATCGTTCCGACGAATATAATTCAAATTAAGTAATCGAATAAGTCCCCGTATTTATGTACACCGCCTCGGTAAGGACTCGGAGCATACGCGTGTTACTCTATAACAGATTTATGTCGCCGTAAATATCGCGCGGAAAATCTAAAGATCTAAAGCTATCATAAATCGGCGGTTGGATCGCACCCCAGGTCGGTAACGTGGGCCCAAACCAGAGAGCGTTCGATTTCATCCCTTGCGGACAGTCCCGCTTTAATCCTCTATTAATCGGTCCGCTCTTTAAATAGTCGCCGGCCGCGTTCGCCCTTTCCGCCAATGGAAATAGACTGCCCCCCTCACTCTCCGGTCTCACCCCTATCCCCGGGCCCTCAAAACTGTAAACTACCAGAGGCCGCCCTAAACTTATATCCGAGCCAAGTTGGCCTTTGAAGGGGATTTCAGGGCGAACCGCTAATTCCGCCGGCTTTGTTCGCCCGCCGCTAATTTGAATTTCCTGGATTTCTTTCTTTTTCCGGGCCGCCGGTTTCGGAAATTCTGCCCCCCGGACCGGTTTAGCCGAGTCGAACGAAGTCGGAATATATATACTATTATTGCGCGTCCGAATAGGACGCCGGCGGAGTCCGAATAGGAATTACGTTCGCCCGATATTCCCGAGTCTAACGCGTTCTAATGTGGGACGATACGCGTAAACAATATCGGCGTACTACCGCTCAGCTGAGTAAACCGAAAAATAAACGGGTAGAACACCTGCCGGCATTAAAACCGACGCCCGGCGCCAACTCCTATCAATTATATTTTCCAAATTTGCGTTACTTTATCGCACTAGTTTCTAGAAAGCGAAGGTCAAACACTAGACGATAGATATTTTCATTGCAACGATTCAAAAATGTACATATAATGCTAAATGTACCTACAAAAATCAGTGCACATTTGGCATTGTGTATTACATATATATGTAGGTATCGTCTACTACTCTTTTGCTGTTATATGTATGTATGCATATATGTATATATATATATATATATATATACATACGGTTATCAGGAAAAAATCTAATAATTTGGGAGTAGGAAAAGTGGAGTGTATTTGCTCGCATATAAAAGCTTTCCTCTCTGGAAAATATTGAAAAAACAATCCGCCCCACACAATTCCGGTGCGGGCTCTTCTTCCCGGTAATTCCGGTCCGAATATTTATTTATTTAACTTAAAAGTTCGGTATCGTGAGTTGTGTGGGAGGGGGGGGGCGGTGGTGGCGGTGGTATTCCGGCTCCGGTCTTCCTCCCGGGCTAATTTTTTACGAAGAGATGAAAACTTCGGACGCCTCGAAAATTCGTAGAGTAGCTAATACATACGTTATGTATTAAATTATCCGTGTAATTATCCCATCGGTTTGTCGCGTTTATAAACACCGTTCCGAAGATACGAGCAATTATAATTTAATTTTTACTTACCCTATCGAGGGTGAATAAACGCAAGCGCCACATTCGTGCGGAAAAATCAACGTTCCCGCAATTTTTTAACGTGGTCGTAAAAAAAATCCCGAAGACGGTCCGCAAATTCGTAAACCGTACACGATTCCACGTATTTCGATATAGATATTTACGGGACCCTCTGACTCTAACTGGGCGCAACGCCTACTCGATTTTATCACGGACGGACACCGCCCCAGTTTTACTATATTCATCTCGCTCCTTCTGTTATCGGCAGTATTATTCCTGCACTACACTATATCTTATTTAGCATTTATATTAGTGTTTATTATAAAGATTCGGGCGGGTCAGGAAGGGGAGAAAAAGTGTGTGGGGGGCGAACGCGTCGTTCGGGAGACTTATAATTTATTAGTCCGTTCCAAATGCGGGGCTAGATGGCCACTATCGCTCGCCCCCTTAATAACCGTTATTTACTGCCGATTATTTAACGTTTAAGAGCTAAAAGGGACGCGATTCCCCCATTTCCACGTCCCGTAACGCTTTCCGGCTCTAATTTTATAGCTTTATAATTAATTCGACGGGCGTTTCCGGTTGGAGAAATGTATCGACGCGGAACTGCGCGCTACCGCTAATTATTGTTTTCATTCTTGTTTCATTGTTTCATCCTTTCATTTTTGTACAATCCACCTTACCGTAATAAGTGCGATGGCGGTACGTTTGGTTGGTGTATGGCCGCCCGGTGAGATGCCACTTTTTCAATCGGGGAGCATTAAGGAGGACTTCCCGATCTGAATTTCAGGACGCAAAAGATGTCGGACGACCGCGTAGTTCTATGCCGTACGCCTCAATAGTTCGATTTAACCTCTCCAGTCGGGGGATACTGGGACGCGCTATCGATTTACGAACAACATTTACCGAGTGGCCGAACGAAACTAATTGAATTTTATTGGGACGCATCTAAAAAATTAGCCGGAATCGCGACTAAGAGTGGCGTCGTGCCGACCCCCATTCGACGCTTCTGTACTTCTATTTCGTATAATTCATTTGGGAAAATCGGGATCGGCGAGCGCGCTTTGGTCTTCGTCTAGGCAAATATTTCGAATCCCGGAATTCTTAAAATGTATTGAATTTCTAAACGAGAACGCCGGAAAAGGGCGATAAAGCACTGGCTTGCCATTCCGTCGCTAACCTCGTGTAGGTTTTGAGGGTATAGGTCGGGATCCGATATACGATCGGGAAATATAAATCGAGGATATTTAGAAAGGATATTGGGAGGCGGCGGCGGTGGCTCGAAAAAGTATTCGGTTCTCGGGCAAGTGCCATTGTCGGCAGTTTCCGTCTTCCCTTATCGCTAGAAATGGGACGTCCGATAAATTTGGTGGGGCGGCCCCATTGTTGGGCTATCTCGGCGATCCGTCACTCCGAGAAAATATGTCCGATTGGCGGGCGCACCTCCCGAATATCCTCCCGCTAACCTCTAAAAACAAGGCAAAATTTGTTATCCCCCTTTCGGATAATCGCCCACCGCTACCGTCTATACCGTTATCTTATTTGGATATTGTGTTATAAGGTGGGACAAAAATGCAGCGTGGATATATACAGACGTTATATGCGTTTATGTATGAATATATATATATATATATATATATATATATATATATATATATATATAGTAACACAATATAAGTTACTCAGAGAAGAACCGGTCTTGGGTTTACTTTTGGCGCTCAGTTACAAACGTTAAGCGAGAGTTGTGAGGAGTTTGACGGCCGATAGTCGGACAGTTTTCTAATCTCCGTATCGGTGGCATTCATCCGTTCATTCGCCTTGGCTGGTCTCGCCGCTTCACCTCACCGTGACCGAGTTACAGTTACATGCCGGTCATCCTATACGTATTTATTACACCCGTCCCTCTTAGTCGAGGTGCCGTCCGTAAGATAAAAACCCGACCGAGTCGTCCCGCCCGTCGCTCAATCGCGAATTTGTTTTTCTCAAATCCCCGTCCAATCGCTCCGTCTTAGGACCCGCCCTTTAATTAATTAATGACGGGATCGTAACTATCCCGCGACGCGACGCTTCTATTACCCTGAAAAAACACCCGCAGGCCCGGAGATAGAGACCGGAAAAAAGTGAGGGATAAAAGTTCCAGATAAATGTATGACTAATCTCGAAGAATAAATGGTTCTACGGGAAAAAAATCCAGATTATAATATGACCGGGCGCCGAATCGGTCATTCGGAAATCTTGACCGGGGAGCCTCGTTCGGTTCCTCCTCGAGTCGCGGTACGATTACGCCCGCCCGTTTATTAATCGACTTCGCCCGGGCGCCCTATATAAAATCTCGGAAAATTAGCCCCTACGTACGTTCGGCCCGTCGAGAAAATTTGAACAGCCCACCGAAGACCCGAGTGAAACTTGTCGAGTTTTTATATCGATTTTATTGAATTTCGAGTAACGCGGTGGAAGGAGGAAACGTCGTAAGTTACAAAAGTAGTACGAACGAATAAAATGCCGAATTAAAGTTTCGGATAAATGATTTAAAATTATCGAATAAAATACCTTCCGATTTTATTAAAAAGTAGAATATCCGTACGTGTATCACTTCCGATTCGATAAATCCGCGGTATCTAAAATACAAAACGAATTTCTGCGAAGTATTTTTTTCGGAAGATGTACCGAAAACAGAATACATCGCGGTACCGAATTTTGTAGTCGACACGTTTATATCGCGAGTAGGCCTCAAACAAAATTTTCGGTCCGGAAAATTCCAGACGGCCGCCACCCAAAATCGCCGTTAGTCTCTCCGGGTTTTTCAGGCGTTATCGAAATACACTGGGACACTGGCCGAGACGGGTCAGCCGTTAAATTCCAGACAAAAAGTGGCGGCGCCACCGGGCGGCTCGGTTCATCGAGTCGAGAATGAACGTACCGCGATTGTAACAAAAATAAAAGGTTTAAAGATAACAAAATAAGCTTTTTCAATTGGCGCGACTCGCGGATTGCCGACACCGTGCCGAAAGTTGCCCGACTTGAAAAAATGAAGCGACGGCGGGGGGTAAGTAGAGATTTGTTAGAATGACGGGTGTAAGTGAGAAGGGGGGGGGGGGATCGATGTCGGGGACATCGGCGGTCGGCCCACCGATTTATTCCTCAGGCCTCCGACCCTCTCAACCCACGATCGATCTGGCGACCGGCCGCTGGCCGCGCTACTAGGCCCCCTACATCACTACAACCCCGTAATCGCCACAAAATTCTTCGCGATATTGGGCGAGGTCATTGTCGTTGAAACTTTCGCTACTGCAGTCGCAAAATACATTATCCATTTCCGACATCTAGGGACGACGTATCGGGGAAAAAAATAGAAAATGCGGAACCGACGTTATTTGCCGCCGTTAGTAGTGGCCGATAAGGGCCAGCGAATTAGTAGACGGGAATCGACGTAACCCGGTACCTTCCGTACAGTCTACACGGATACCTCGACTTCGATTCGAACGACCATTCTCGGGCATGACCTAGACGCGACCGGTGTCGCTCGTCAAACGTACGCGGAATCTAATAACAATAAGGCCGAAGATAATAAAGATAAATATACCGACGTGGCTTCCGGCTATACACCATTTCGAACCGCCGTTAAAATTTATATTAGCGTTAATCCTACCGGAGGGGGCGAAATACGGACGCGCCCGTTCGATACCTTTATAGCGTCCTCCGAGTCGGCTTTTTAATTAATTAACCGGGGGGAAGGTGCTCGTATTTTCGATAGGGCCAGGCGACTCGAGTGGAAATAGCGCGGCGGTATATATTAATTAATTAAATAATTAACGGGGGAGGCCAGCCTAATTCCGGCAAAATGTTCGGCGGAGGCATCGATCCGGCGACACGGTTTTAGGGTTGCGATTTTTAGCGCGTTAATTACCCCCTCGCGAGCGGAGAGAGTTTCCCTTCGGACTGGTCGGACTTAAATCCGACCGTCCGCCCCGCGTTGAACCTAAAGCGGTAAGCAAAAGTATATCTTATTACGGTCGCGGAACGGAGGGCAAGAGGGACGACGGTCATTTCCTTTTAACACCGGGTCTACGCACGTTCCTTACGCGTCGATTTGACGCATACCGTAAAAGATAGGTATCCGCCAGTTTCAAAATTACGAAACTTTAAAAAAAATATGCAGATATATATTTCCCTCGTTAAACTGATGAAAGTCGGTGCGAGTGGTAATAAAAATACGAACGGTCTTTGTAATTTTAATTTTCGATTCGACGTTTTGGTGCGCCCCGTAAACCTAGTTTTATCGTAAGTACGCGATCTCCGAGTTAATCTCGACAGACCGGCCCTCTCGATCTGCAATGGTTGGGAAGTACGAGCGAGGTGTGCCGCAATTTATTTTTCCCACCGCTTTATCTACGTTCTTTATTTCGGCGGTGGAAAATGTTGTCGGGTCATCGTATTTTTAATCACCTAATATTTTTATTAGTGGAAGGAGTTATTCGTTTATCGAAGCCGTTTATTGATTTGTCCGGCCGCGGAAAGGGCGAACGGGTGCCGAAGGTTAACCCTTTGGGAAGAGGCGGGCCCCGCGAGATAGAGCATGCCTCCTCCACTCGAACCCCCTCCCGAAATTCTTCCTATTGGAATTGAAATTGCCGGTCATAAATACCGGTCGGAAAGAAATTATATTGGGACCTAATTAATACGCCACGACTTTTGTTACGGTCCAGTTTCAAAGGCGGGAGAAAAAACTTTTATCCGAGAAAGCTAAAAGCGAGGGAATCGCAGAGGCCGGTCGCGACAGTGCGAAAAACGGTGGAAAATGCCGGTTAGGCGTCCCGCTGCTAAGAGCTACTACTCGGCTCTCAGGACTGGAATAATACTCTATTCCGATACACTTTAGGAACGCGTAGCGAAAATAGAACGTATCGCGGATATGAGGAAATTTTTTTTCTACTGGGACACGGGTGGGAGAACCTACGATTTTGACGTTAAGCCAAAATATTATTTTCCTCAATTTTTTATCCTTAGATCAGTGTTCGGAGCATCTAATAATTTATAAGCTTAATTAGCGTTTGAGGTCGATATCTTAAACTTCCCGGTTTTTGGCCTTCAGAGTTGGTAATAGGTGTTCTGTTTTAACCCTTGTATTTCCTTTTCAATTAAATCCTCTTTAATTCTGATCTGTTCGACTTTTGCAGGTTATATTAATTTAGAAGTTATTTCTTGTGTATATAACGCCATGAATTAAGGGAAAGGGAAATGAGTGTGATATATATATATATATATATATATATATATATATATATATACAGAGGGGTCCAAAAAAATGTATCAATTGTTTAAAAGTCCATAACTTGCAAACTAATTGATGGGGTTGTCTCATTTTTGGTAGTGTTAGAGTTTGTAGTTCGGGCAATCGCCATACAAGCGTTGTATGGGCTTATTTCGACGAAAATCTACCAGAAAGATGGATAGGCCGTAGAGGTGCTGTAGAGTATCCACCACGCTCCCCAGACTTAACTCCTCTGGACTTTTACCTGTGGGGAACACTGAAGGACGTCGTTTATCGACACAAGCCACGCACATTGGATGAACTTCGAGAATCCATCGTACATTGATGTGCAAATATCCAACTGAACACGTTGCTGTCAGTAGTTGGTGGTCCAGTTCGGCGGCATCGTTTCTGTGTGGATGTTAATGGTGACCATTTCTAACACCTACAGTGATATCTTTAAGTTGGACTTTAAGCTACACTTTCACCAAAAATGAGACAACTCCGTCAATTAGTTTGCAAGTTATGGACTGTTAAACAGTGGATACATTTTTTGGACCCCTCTGTATATATATATATATATATATATATGTATATATATATTGATTTCACGTAGTGATACTACTCCTCTGATAGCTAGACAGCTTAGTTTAAACAAGTGAAGGTCAAAATTCGGGCATTTATTATATCGAGTTGTTTTATTATTCGAGTAAAATTCCTAAAAAATATGGTAATTTAGAAAAAAGGCGAACATACCTTTTTTAAATTTAGTACATTGTTTAGTATACTATGAACGAAAACAGAAACTGTCACCCACCGCCCTCCTCAAATCACGATGGGAATGTACTAAGGTGGACTCATGGTAGGTGGACCTCTGGGCCAGTGGCGTTTAACCCGCCGAGGGAAAGTTGTATCGTAGGAGGAGGTGGACACATAACAGATATATTTGACAAAATATTTGCGTTCGGGAGCGAGTGAAGCGAGGATTTAAGGAAGAATATCCTGTTTTTCGATCGGAATTCAATCGATTTCCACGTATTTCGGAACTTGGAAACACTTTCGATCGGTCTCTGCGGATTGGACCGGCGTCGGACGTCTCGGCGGATGTCAAATGAAGAAATATAAGTTTGTAAATAGTTTGCAGGCCGGGATAGAAAGGCCGAGGGGGCTCTAGGCTATTAGGGAAGGGAGCGAGAGGGGCCAGGTGTTTCGGAGGGCAGTCGCACTTTCCACTTAGCGGCCAACTTTTAAAGGCCCCAACTTTATCCACGGATCGTCTACTGAGGGAGCCGCCGCCGCGCCTCTTTAAACATTTTTTTTCGCAGACTAAAATAAAAGGGCGTCGACGCACCGCCCGCATCTCTCGCTTTTGTATTAGCCCCCGGGACTTGAAACTGACAGCTATTACTGACGTTTCTTATGTGAGATATAACATAGAGATAGGTATACTCGACAATTTTCCCCCGTTAAACGGATGAAAGTCGGCAAGAGCGGTAAGGAAAGGCGATCGGTTTTTGTAATTTTCCTACAGAAGACGAGGATGTGTTTTAATTAATTCGATCGTAAAATCATTTAATACGGTCTACTGCGTAACGGATCGTCGGGGTGAAGCCGCGTAGTATATATATATATCTATCCTGGGCCTGGAGGGTGGTAGGAGCGACGAGATAATGGAAGGCGTCGGTTAATTTACCTCTCGGTTGTCCTTATCTCTCACTCGATATATATAATAAATACGATATATCTAATACCGAATGCAACTCGGATTTTGGGGTTAGCGTTACTAGTATAGTTCCGTTTATACGCGTAATTATTTTCGTATTGGAACGTATCGTAATCGGCGTTTCTGAAGGTAACGCGCGTGCAGAAAATATGCAGTGTACTCGTCGGTTAATTAAATTAAGCCCCTTCCGAAATCGAAGATAGTTCGATTTCGGTCACCGCCGACATAGCATTCCTAACGGTCCTCTTTAACTTCTTCAACTCCGACAATATTAATAACCCGCCTATAAAATGTATTTATCGGACGAGATAAAACGATAAATGTCTATAAACTTACATCGAAGAATAAAAACGACGGTTTCGCGGACGGCTACTCGGAATATCGTCAGTCGGTATTGGGTTTATTTTTCGATTGCGTATTGTAAGAAAGTAAAAGGAGGGCGAAGGTATCGCGGGAATCATTGCATCGCGTTTGATATATTTTCGGATGTGCCTTGGGTAACTAGCGTTTTATCGTTATATAAACTCGAAGGATTCTAGGCAGCGTTACCGCACGAAACGAAATTACAACGGGAAAGGGGAAGCCTCGATTGTGGTATATAAAATCTACGACTTATATTCGTTGTCCTAACCTAATAAATATAACGCGGGACGAATTATTAACGACGGTTTACTCGATTGTGTAATGTTCCCTGGCGATTATAAATATTCCGTTCTATATATTTCATTTATTAATGTGTGGCGGTTTTCATTTCCCGCCGCTATTTGCAAATAAGTGAGTGACGCTTTGAAACGACAAATTAAAGGCGAGAATATTAAGGAAGTTCGCTCGTGTCTTAACTCGCGGTTTTCAACAACGGACCGCTAATTGAAAGGTAAGTGTTCGCTTAATAACGCCAGGTTAAAAGACTCCAACAATTTGCAATACACTATCTCCCCAGGCTCATTACTCGGTAACCGAAATTGCGTGCACCGAAATAGATCTCCCGCGCTTAAATTAAGTGCCGTTTTAGTGTTTAGTTAGAGTCGCGTTATTATCCTTTAGGGCTAAGGGCGGACGATCCACCAACATTCATTACATCAAATAGAGGACGATATCGAGGCCGACAAGAATATCAATCTTTGCGGATTCCACCCTTGTTTGTATTTTTACGCCTGTTTACCTCTTTCTCAAAATACGCGCGCCCTTCTTAATAGCCGCCGGTAGGAAAGTTATAGCAAAATACATAAAGTAGTTTATTTCCATACATATATATGTATGTATATATATATATATGTGTGTGTGTGTGTGTGTGTGTGTGTGTGTGTGTGTGTGTGTGTGTGTGTTGGGGTGTCTGTCTGTGTGTGTGTGTGTGTGTGTATTAAACACTATCTTCCGGAGGAATATCGAGGAAGGTCGGCGCCATTTCATCCTCGGTCCCACGTCCCCTTGTAACATTCGACATATTCATGGGCAAACTTGGGGATAAACCATGTTTAGCATTTCGGAGCGGGCTTTCTGCTCACGTTTTCTTCAAACCTCCTCCCGTGTCATTCGAACAGTTTCGTTCCGGCCCGTTAGTTAAATGGTACTCTGAATTGCGATTGATCGTCCCTCGGGGATTGTCAGTGTTGCCCTTTTCCCCGGATATGTGGTTTTTCTCCTTTACCGTTCCCGATAAATCGATTTCCGTTTCCCCGAAAACGTTAACACCGAGCATAAGTGCGAATTCGAAGCGTGGGCTAGTCGTTGCTGAGAACGCCGGTCGTCGGTTCCTATTCTGAAAAAAAAGAAAAGGAAAAGGCCTCCTGTTCGATCGGTATTCGGAGTTAAAATTTAATTAAATTTATAAATTAATACGCGAGATCGGTGCTCTAGGATAGAATTCCGAATAAGTTATAAATATATAGAATAATAATGTGCCCGGCTAGATAGAGTTAATTTTGAAAGTGTCGGGGACATTGCTTTAAAGGTTTTTTTTTATAACCGCCTTATTGCGACAAATGTTCGAGTAGCGCTATTAACGAGTAGAGAACAACGGAGGAGAAACCCAACCAGGTTTCCATCTTTTTTAAAATTTTCTTTATTCCCTCGGTCCTCAGAAGTTAGGCGGGGCACTTCCTTTTCGGGCGTCGCTAAATGGCGTTCGGGATGTTAAAAAATAGTGGAGTGTGTAATTTGGGACTAAAATCTGTTGTATTTGTGTACTGCAAGATCACAAAAAATGACGCATTTCGAATTTCAGTAGAGAAATTACAAAAGGACAGTTTGCATTTATTTTTTACCACTCGAGACGACTTTCGTCCATTCAACGAGGGAATTATATACGGAAGCCCGTTTTAATTAGAAAAAATAAAAGGAAGACGGAGGAGGCAGGAAGTGGATTGGGTCGATTGGGTAAGGTGAATTACTTTGTCCTGTAGTTTATTTCTGATGTAGTGGGGTTTGTTTATCGGAGCGGTGGGCGACGTCGCGGCGAAGCACGCCTGCCGGGCGGTCCCTCCAGATACCGTTACCATTAGCCCTTTTTTTACCCCCTTCTCTTTCCTTTTTAAGTCGCTTCATCCTACAGTTCAACCCAGCCCGGATAACGCCACTAGTCCAGTTACTACTCGAATTGAGAAAAACGGTCCCGAAGTATACAATTTTATAACCCAGTGGAGATCGACCGAGTGCTCACCTCCGGGGATTCCGACCGAAAGTCCTTCCGGCCGCCCTCGACGCTCCCCGGCACGTTTCCGATCGCGGTTTCCCAAATTTCATTCCCGTCTTTCCTCTCGTCCCGTCGTAGTTCCATATCAGGACGAATTGATTGTGCAAAATAATCATCATACCCGAGGTCGGTAGGGGCGACCGGTAAAAGGTTTTCGGTTAATTTTATTAGTGGTTTAATTGTGGAAAGGGCGGTGGCGGGAGAGAGGTCCTCCGCTTGGAGGAGAGATCCTTCAATCCGAATTCGGTTCCGTACCGAATTTGTGTACCCCGATTTTGGGTATCAAAGGATTGCGGTCGTTTCTGATAGGAGATAAGGGTTAAATTAGATTAGGTAAAAAAAATTACGTTTGTTTTCCGCATTCTATCCTCACTCATTTCCGGATTCCGATTCCGGGAGGCGAGAGGAATTTCGGAGGCGATTATATTTGCACCTATTCGCGCTATGCCCGTCAAACATATCGACGCTTACGAAGAGGTTTAAATTCGTCGAATGTCGGACCGTAACGCACGAACTCTCCGAACCCGAGGGCCAATCCGGTTATAAATTTACATTTGGATTTCGCTCAATTAACGGTACGTTGTCGCTAAATTTAAGGAGGCGTCGGGAACGTTTGTTTACCTCTCTATAAGAGAAACTATCGTAAATAGTAATTGAAATTTAAAAAAAATTGACATCGTTCGCGGGATCTTCCGTCCCCACTTGCCGATTCGGTGTTACGCTAGGCAGTTAGTGTTCTGTCGCTTAGGCGTCCGAAGATGTAACGGAAGTTATCGTAAGTTCATTTAAAGCCCGTACTAATTAAGATACCGGGGACGTTCTTATATAACGCGCGAGAGTGGCTTAAATTAAGTCGAAATTCAATCCCTATTTTCTAGGGCCAATCGGGAGCGATATTCAAAACTCCCAAACTAATTAGACGGTAATTAGAAGAGAGAGGTGAATTACGCCCGAGGATTTTATTATCTATTTATTTAATTATTCTCCCCAGTAGGCGTATTTTAAAGTGGCGTGTCGCTGGGTTAATTAGGGTCGTGTAATGCGCGTTAATATTTGTCGGTAGAAGGTGCCCTGGCGTCGGAATGGTATATATAGAAGATGGTAGGGTTTTTGGTGGTGGTGGTGGAGGGGGTGGGGGTGTCTGAAATATGAGGTTTTTCCGGGGGTTGTTTGGGGGCGGCGGCGATATAGGGCTAGGGCCCATAATCGTTTCGGTTTCTTCCGTCCGACGACATTAAGAGCGTGCCTAATTTACGCCTCTATTTATTTATCGAGATAAATATCGGCGCCCAATCGTTTCGCCCCTCGCCACCCGGACCCGCTACATCGTTTATTACCCCGTTACCATAGAACCGACCGAACCCCGACGTCGTTTAAAAATAACAATATCCGTCTTCGACGATCGCACTACCGATCTGCGCATTACCTTTTACTTAAATCGATGATAACATTGTCGGTTTTTTTGACCGATATGTCTTATGTTAGAATCCAACCGTGTTATTCCGAAGGCGTTCTGGGTAGTAACCTAATATCGCATTTCAGTTGTACCGCATTTATTTGGACGTATACCCGCTTCTTCTATTTATCCGCGTTCGTTCATTCCGGCGAGTTCATAATTTTTTTGTGATTCCGAACAATCGTACTATCGTTTGTTCCGGGTAGTGCGTATTCGTTGGTTCTTTTTTCATTTTTCTACGGTAAGTCTAAATTCCTTGTCGTTTTTTCCATTTCCGCGTATGTGTTTTAGTGCACTATACACTCAGGGCACTGGTAACAGTATACGACCGGTCGTATACCGTCGTTAGAACACACATCGGTATTTACGCCGTTGGCGCGTTTCTCGAGCGTCGAGGGCAGAAAAAAAATCGCGATCCGCCTTCTTATACGCCGTCTTATCGGGCCGGATTTTTTTTATATATTTTCGAAGCGAAACTTCTTTTGGGACAAAGTGAAAGGATTTTTTCCCAACGATACCGAACACGCGACTACGGTCATTTCAATAATGCCGCACGACTTGAAAAAAAAAAAGGCCGGTCTGCCGACAGACAATTAGGAGTGGCTCCTACGATGTCCGCTTCGCTCAACCTCCAATCGATGATTTTTTAGAACAAAAATATTCTTTTAAGACTTGCCAGCGATAAAAATTTGTCAATTCGGTGCCGTTCTCGGTATTTATTCAGAAAAAATTACTCCGCGGACGTCCGTTCAATATTTAAGCTACCGCGTACCGGATTTAAGTGTCCGTTATCGAATCGGAAGATATTCCAACCTACCGATATTCCAATTTTTAACGGACTCGCTTAATATTAGAAAGTATTTGATTAGGTTATATTAAATCTTTTAAATTTTCTTCGATGTTTTCTTCCATTCCCGGCGTTAATCGTTATTAATGTAATAGTTCCATAAAGTGGGGGATATAAAAAGAGGAGAGTTTGCAGTCGGGCACGCTCATTTCGTTTATTGTCTATTCTTTTACCGCGGGCTTCGCGTCCCGTTCGGGACGGGCCCGAAACCGCGGCCGCGCCCGGAAAAAACTGGCGGCCTAAACGAACGCTCGGTCGGAAAAATTATTGGCGCCGGATGCGGGCGGTATTTTTGCTCGGGATTTAGGGGATCGCCCCTGTTTGTTTTCTGTAGACAAAACTGGGATATAGGGGCGGTGGTTGTGGTGGGGCGGGCCGACTCTATTTGTTCGGTTCGGGCAGTGTCCCGGCTCCCGCCACTCCTCCTTCCACTTTACCTACCGAAAGCGCCCGATTACAGTTTTCGTAAACGAGACGGCCGGCGAGAGGTCTGCCTACCCCTATCGTCTAACGCCTGATCCCGGCGAGAAACTGCAAATTTATTTATTACGTCCGTCGTAATCGCTATCGGCGCCTACTGAATTCTTTCTGGGCGTAAAGCGCGCGAGAGCGATAAATAGAATGGGGCGGTCCGATTGTCGGCCTCCTAGGTCGGCCTGTTCCTTCCGGACCGGAGCGAAACTCAAAACGAAAGGGCCAAATTAAACTGGGTGGAAACCTTTTAGGGGGGGCCTTTAATCTCCGAAAGTCGATACTGCCGGTCTCGCTCTCACTCGGAGACGGCACGCCGCCGAGCACTTATTACCGCCCTTCTTCCCTAATAATATTTCCTCCAAACTCCCTCTCTGCCGATCGGCTAACGTCGAATCTCCGTTATGTATATATATATATATATATATATATATATATATATATATATGTATATATATGTATATATATATGTATTTGCTTTTTCGTATATTTTCCTGTTTTTGTTCCCGTTCTTTTATTTTTCTTTATTTATCATTTTTCTTATTTGTACTTTTTCATCTTTTTAAGTCTGCGCTATCTTTCATAGTCGGTCGGCTTTTATCATTTCGTTCTATGTTCGCGTGTACGGGACGTCGTACTAGTACGGTGGGATGTTTTGTATTGTTCCTAAGACATTTTTCTTCTTATGTTTTATGTTTTGGGCTATTGCTTTTTTCGTATTGCTGTTATTTATTGTTATTAGGCACCATTGCTGTCGCTTATTATTTATCGTTTCATTGTATTTGTTCATTATATATATATATATATATATATATATATATATATATATATATATGAGAAAATAAAAATAATAACGCGATGGAATACCGCGGTAACAAATGAACATGTCCCAGGCGACCGTATATTTGCCGGGAAGGGCTCTCAATCGGGAATTAATTATGAACTAATTAGGAAAATTGGTATAGTTCTCGGTGTGGTCTATGTGTAAACGGGCTCCCTTTATGCCGAGAAAACCGTGAAACTGAATGTAGCGAAATAAATTGCGTGCGCCCCGCTTCCTGCCCCTATTATTACATAAAGTAGAAAGTTATTACTTTGTAGTTCCAGATTAATTTTTCTTTTTGTACTTTATCCGCTTTATTCCTTTTAAAAATAAAATCCCTTACGCCAGTTTTTTTTGTCCCAATGAGATTTAGGCCCTTTTGGGGATTGGAGCTGCGTTAAGAATACACTCGCGCTTACACTTAAGTAAACCTATAAAGATACTTGTCTATTCGGGCGTCTCGAGTCTTGTTTTACTCATCCGATAGAACAGTTCTACACCGACTATTCGAGTTTTTATTTATAGCCGTTATCGTTTTTGATTCGGACGAATTATATTTTAACCTCGGGCTGGCCTCAATGATTCACGTTTGTCTCTGCCCTCTGTTGTACCGTGTACGAAGATATTGGCCAAGGGGTTTTTGTAGGTAAAAGCGATGCGTCGAAGGAGGAAGGCTTTCCCTTCTCTCATAATCGGTCAAAACTTATTGTTAAGTCTCCTGACCTTAGAGTAAAAGCTTTAAACCCCCCCAAGCGCCCCATTAACATAACCCGCTGCTATAAACGCTACTAAGTGAGACTTACCTGTTGCTTATCAACATTCTGATATATATATATATACCGAAATATTTCGTAAGGTGGCTCGGTTTCTTTATTACACGGATGGTTAAGTTTAAACCATCGCAACACTCTCGCTCTATCTACCCTTATCCGTGAAGGGACGGCAATATAGGGATTACCCGGTGACCTTTACAGAGGCCCAGCTTGTGTTTAGACATTTTTGAGAATAAAGAATCGATCCCGATCCGGAACTTGGCTCTTGAGTGTAAAAAATGCCTGGAGAAAGAAGCTTAATTCGTGTAAATCCCGGGTAAAATTTGGGCACCGGTAATCTCGGGCCTGGCAACCGGGTTTGCTTGCTCTAGCTCCCTGCGGGCGTTTTGAAACTGTAAAGCCTCATATAAATAGGTAATGAGCCCCCATTAACGCCCACCTTCACCCCTCACACTCAATAACCCGACTTTCCTTTTGGCGAAACTCACGCGATTGTCCCTCTCCATGAACACTCTTAACGCTTCCTCCTTGTAAATGTAGCCGTAAAAGGCAATGATATTTTGTAAACGGATAAATTTTAATAATTAAATATATAAAGAATATATATATATATATATATATATATATATATATATATATATATATATAAGAAATTTATCGAAGGAGGGTTTAATTACTGAATGACAACACAGAAATATGCTTCGGTACCCGACCGTTAGCTAAGTAACCAGCGTGTCGTCCAAGACTCACTTCTTCTCTTTAATTTCATCATCCCTTTATAGATTAGAGTACAATAGCCAGAGGTAGATGCTAAATCCAGGTGTCCCGGGAGACAGTTAATGCCCTCTTTGATCACCCACCGACTTATCGCCGATATTGGCATAAAAGGTGAACTCCAGGAACCTGGGGTTCCTTTTGTACTTTAGCAGCACTCTCACTAACTTAACAGGAACATGATAGTAGTTCTCGCGATCTTTCTCCGCTCGCCGGTATGGTTTTTTCCTGACCGATTTCGGCCGCTCACCATGAACAACATTACTGGCTGAACAATCAATGCCCCGAGTAAATTAATAAGTAATTTACATAAGCGAAGACGCGAGCAATGTGTTGTTTCTTTACGTTTCATCCATTGAATCTAACTGTTTACTTATTTTTTGTAGCGTAGCTAAGTAGTTGGGCACCTGTACTGTGGCTCGAGCTCAGATATGGCTGACAGTGGCGTACATTATCCTAGATGAGTCGTACTCGATGGAGTGAGGGGCGGAGGGAGGGAGGGAGTGAGAGCGATATTCTAATTGGTCTGGCTGGAGGAGGGTGAATGGGAGGCGTTGATTAGAAGGCGGAGGGGTAGTTGATTAGCGGTCTGATCGGTGTTTGGACGCCGCTCCCTTTTAATCATTACCTACTTCGTTAGGGTACTCGCAGCTTCGCGCCGGTATCCGACCGCTCGACTTTATTAAAAAAAAATTTTTCTCCATCGTACTCGGCCCGCGTTGTCCCGCTGTTACCGGATCCTCTGTTCGGGGAACGACCGAATTGAAAAATGAAATACGAAAATAAATTCGGAACGAAATACGGTTATAAGGCCGACATTCTTTTATTATTTTGATTCACTATATTGATTATTTTTCCTTAACGTTTCCGATAAAAAGGAAATGTCTCGAATCTTCAGGTAAAAAAAATCTATGAATTATTATTCTAATTGCTCGTTCGGAATCCGAAAGGACCAGTTTCATTTCGACCTAAAAATGGATAAAAGAAACTAACCACCTTAAAAAGGAATTTAATTGGTGATAGAATCGTTGCGAATCCGCACAATCGAGACGCCTACTGGCCTACTACCAGTAACGAGTAAAGACGATTGCGCCGTGAAAAAAGACCGGCGAATATGGTACGGAATATTCGAATAGGGGGGAGCAATTATCTGCGCTCGGAGTTAACGCTCGGCCGCCAAATTACTCCCAATTTCCCCCGTAAAATTGAGAGGCCATATATTATTTATACAATAAATAGCGCGCGTAACGAGGCCAAAAACAGTGCCCCGCTTTACAAATAACGACTGGAGGAAAAAAATATTTGAAATAACCGCCTTAGTGACGCCCACTTCTATATGAAAAGAAAGATTCGATCGGCCGCCGAGGATTTTACTTGGATTGTAAAATTTCGACCTGTTCAACCCCGATAGAATTGATAAGATAACAATGATAGGTCCGATTTGGCCGAGTCGATCATTTATTAGGGACATGGCGAAGACTCACATTTTCGGACCCGTGAAAGGGCCCGCACAGACGGGGTCTTAAAAGCATAGAAGGCACCAACAATGGCTGTCATCGCTTTCACATACAGGATGACCGACTCGATTAAAATACCCCCGACTGGACGTTAAATATCGACCTTATTCATTGACTTGTAATATAATAAGTGTAAACGTAATTAAGGCCACTTCATAGAAAGCATCGGATATTATAGATTCCTGGGATTTACCTGTAACACATAAGCCGTTAGGGCCCTCCGAATCAATGGAGATAAAGTACTTTGTTAGGTATTTCGGTCGTAATTTTTTAAAATATAACAATTTCGTAATTTGAACTTATCTCAGAAGTTATGACTCGAATAGACGACGTTTCTTCACTTTAAAACATTACTTTTTCAACATATACATGTGCTTTTACAAATGCTTTTAACACTAGCCTGTTAATTCATTGACCCAGTTGCTTAAAGTAGTTAATTAAGATCTTTTTTCCGATATTGAAATTTCGTATGACATTAAGTTTATTATTATTAGCAGTTTTCGTTACGTTTTCTTCCTTTTTTTGTCCATTAACACCTATCTAAAGCGTGTATTTTTTAATCTTACATTAAGGAGGAGCTTTGAAATAAGCAAATTATTATTTTCAGGCATGAAGTGCTGTTTGACTGATTAAGAGAGAAGAAGATAGCCAAAGGTAAGAATCTGTATGAAAAACCGTTATTAAATTATTTCCCTCCTCAAATATTATTAGACGTGTTTCAACAAAAAAAATGTTCAGGTGCCGTCCGACGATAGGTTCTGGCGGTATCAATCGACGCGTCAACTCCGGCGGTTTTCAATAGAAATTAAACGCGATCCCGCAAAAAGCGTTGTTCCTTAGACCTCTCGCCTTCTCGGTGCTGCATATAATTGAAAGAAATGGCCGGCACGAGTGAGACGCCCGCCGGCGGTCAATATTTTCCCAGCGCAAAATTGTTCCGCTGGACCGAAAGAACAGAAAAAAGGGCGCAGAAACGATTGCAGAACGGCGGTCGAGGCGGGTATAAATAAGTAATGGCTTTTAAAGTTTCGATCTGACCCGAACGAAGGAGACCAACTTGCGAATCGACTGACTGCCAAGTTGGACATTTTCCGAAACCGATCTGCCGACTCCTCGCGTTTTATACGTTCGCTCTTCTGGACGTTTTTCTCAAATTAGCCCTAAGTTCGATTCGCCGCGGCTTCACGAAGTTACCCAAACTGCCATCGTGATTACGTTTATGCTACGATTCGTCCGTATCCTCAACATCGGTTTCGGTCCAAACTATTTAATTTCACATTTAATCCCCATGGCGACTATGGTAAGCCATTTTAATTTTAAAATAACTTAAAAAGAACCGCCACCTCGTTCGTTCTCAAAGTTACCGAATTTACGATATTCGGACAAAACACATCGCCTAAGTAAAAGAAGGACAGTCGAAATCTAAAGTTTTTCCTTTAAGCCTACCACAAAATATCTCGTATAAACGATAGGAAAATCAAAATTGAGCCCTCATCGTCCCCTAGGTACCTAGATAGTAATATTTAAATCTCTACGACTTTATTAACGAATAACGAACGGTTCCACGTCAATATCGCGATTATTTATATCGAGTATTCGTAACGTATTTCGTGAAAGAGCTCGCTCCAGTTAGAATTATTAGTAGTTAATTAGTAGCGGCGCGATCTGACAGAGTTCTATAATATTTATTCGCCCAGAAATAAATCTACTAACACAAAGTAGAAAGCGATTAGCCCCGGGTATACTTCAATTCTTCAATCTCTTTTCAAGAAGTTGTTATGAAACAACTGTGCTTTTATTAAAGCACCGATATTCTTATGCGAATTTATTCATACTTATCGCGCGTTTATTGTAGCGCGACTTGTATTACTTATATAATAAGAGTTTCATTAAAATCACTACCGCACCGAGGGTAAGTAAAGAACGATTCTAAATTTAAAGCGACAGCGTGAGGGGTTATTGCTCTCGAAAGTCCTCGAAAAAAATTGTTTGAAAGAGGGGCAAAGTATATCTGGGCGAAATGAGAAACTTCAATTTACCTTTACGTTCCTTTTTTTATTGGTCGCGTAGAGCGGGCTACTTGTCTCAGCAAAAATAAAAAGTCTCGGGATACTCTTAAAAAAACCCTATTGTTTTTTCTTTTCAAATGTTAACCACCACCAAATTGTGGGTAAATCGATTATCCGCGTATACTATTCAATATTTTCCGTAATTTAATATTTAATGTATCGCCGGCGGGAAAAAGAAATAGGTACAGAATCCGAAGCACCTCTATCGAATTACCAATTACTCGAAGTACCAATTTAGCGCTAATTGACTTTCTTCCAACACTTTTTCCTTCTTAGTCGCGTCTTAGTCGGAATCGATTTAAAAAATCGGGATCTCGGTCCGATTACTAGAGCGTCTTCCGAACGGAAATATAAAGGGCGAAATATAACCACTACGACCGAAACGCATCGAACGGGCCCGATAATAGGAATACCACCAAACCCGGATTAACGCTGAAGAAATTAAGGAAGAATTAATGTCCGGCCGAATTTTTATAACCCTAATTCCCGAGGAAACGGTTAAGAGGAAACGAGCGCGCGATGTCCACAAGGCCGTCCAGTAAGGGACCGACTGGCAGTACCATCGATTTCCGTCAAAAGTTCACTAATGTTGTCGAATCGCTCTGTCGCCAAACATAATTTAAAAAATTGCAGTCGCGACATACAATAAAAAGGATAAACAAACGGTCCCAATCGATTCTTCACTCGTATAGCGCTATCATTTTAATTACGGAGAAAACCAATTTAGTTATGCCAACACCGGGTTTGCCGCATTCATTTTCCGTTTTCTGAGGCCCGCTGCTCGATTTTTTTTAGAGCCGAACCCGCATTTTGTAGAAATTCAAATTAGGAAAGTTTATAGGGCGTGTTTTGCAGCTTATAAAGATGTTTTGGGTTGGGCGAGGGGGGGGGAGCAATTAGACGCCCGTCGGAGGGGGGGTGGGGATAACGATAATGGTTTGCCTGCTTCTTCCCGAGTTATGCGCCCGATCGAACCGCCCTCCGAACCCCATCTCTCTCTCTCTCACACTCTCTCTCTCTCTCTCTCTCTCTCTCTCTCTCTCTATATATATATATATATATATATATATATATATATATATATATATATATATATTTCGAGCATAAAAATAACGCCCTAGGAAAACGTTTTTGTCGTCGGGAAAACGGACAAGAAAAGGGTCGTGTACGGTGTCGGAGTGTGGCGATCGATGATCGGAACGGTGGCGAGAAGCCAAAAGGCGAAAAGGGGGGGCCGGGCGGGTGTAAAGTCGGTTACCCTATCGAACACATATTATTCCCCCCGTCTCCTACTCCCCTATTATTCTTCTGGGTTCCTCGGAAACCAGTTCATATTTTCGCTCCGCGTTTAAAACTGCCGAGTCTTTGTGTGGCCTTATTCCTCGAGACCCATACACCGGCGGACACCATCGGGTAAATCTTCCAAATACCGGCCCGTCATGATATAAATAAGTATTATAAAATCTATTATCGGCGATAATAAGCTCTCTCGATGCCTACTTCTCCGGCGAACCGAAGTACCTCTTTTTACGACTTGTCGGAGGAAACGAGAGTTCGGATAAAGTTTCCGCGAGTGTATAACTCGAAAATGCTTCTTTCTACCTTAATTCTCCAACTCGACGTCTCACGGATAACGGGATAACGTTTTTCCCGAGATTCTTTTCCACCGATCGTGTCGCATTTCGACGGTACGTCTCGGGTTTACAGTTTACAGCTCGAGAGCGTGTCGAAGAGACGTGTTATAAGATTTATGTTACCGTTTTACGCGTTTCCGCACGGGGTAATCGAGGTCCCGACTCGAAAACCCCGAGCTGAAAGCGGATTTAATATTTAAGAGGAAAATCCGCTGTCGATGGCGGCTAACATCTAATGGGGGTGGGTAGGACTGCGGGCTAGCATTCACCGAGATTCGTGCCGGTCGGGTAATAAAAGCCCCGATATTCTATCACATCGACGTTCTCGGCGAGCATATTTTTCGCTATTTGTTGTAGCCAGCGATTCGGTGCTTTCGACAAAGTCGGGACGTTCGGAACATCGACTCGAGAAGGGGCGAGCATCGCGGACGTTAATTATTTATTAACGCGGTTTTCAGTTTCCTAAAAATTTTCGGATTACCTCATCCAAACTGGTATAAGTGCTTCGGCGCGAGTGGGGTCCGCTAGCGATCGGCCAATGTCTTATCTATCGGTTATTTTATAACTTAAAATAATTCTAGCCCTATGGCCCGTTATCGGCTGATCCTTATTCCCCCGCACCCGCTCTGGGCTGCGCCCGTTATTCCCGGCGTTACACCGGGCCGAAATCTATTACACCGCCAGCCTACCGTCAGCGAAATCGTTAAGCCAATGTGATGTAATAATCTATCGTTACCGGGGGGGGGGGGCACCGACGATTAATCATAATTATATATTCTAACGGTTATAATTACGAGTCGGTCCGCCTCTCGGGCTCAAGATGTCTCGGGGCCTTTTATATTTATCGAGCCTCCTTCTTTTCGTCGAGGGATCGCCGACATTCTATCTAGACTGTGGCACTCATTAATACCCGGTCGGACCGTTGAAAAATGCCTTTATTCCGAGGTACGCCTCGGTTGAAACACTTCCGTTCCGGCCCCCCTACTATAGTCTAGTCCGTTGGAAATGCTCGACCGGAGTAAGATGTGACCAATTAGTTCTAGGCTGAGATTTGTGGTCGGGTATTTTCTCGGCGGCGTGTATCGATTGGCGGCAGTGGCCGCTCGGGCGGGCGGCTGGACGGTGGGGGCTCGCCGCGAGTACGAAGATTCAGTACGTGAAGATTTCAGTTTTCTATCCGACTGTTTCAGATGCAGGAAGCCGGTCACAGGGTAGATGATTGAGGAGAGCCGAAAGTTCGCTCAAATGGCAGTATTCAAGCTCACGTGGACGCTCGTCACGCTGGTCGTGAGTATTCTTTATTTTCAGTATTATCGGTCAAACCCTAAGCCTAAGGAAAGTGGGAAAGTAGCCGAAGACCGAGAATTCCAATATATGCAAAAAATAACTGTAATATTACTCATCTTTTCACTGTTCACATTATATAACGATTATAAATTACAATAAGCGACATTGATATTTGAGTAGTACTGATAACGAGTTAACATTAAAAGAGGAGAAATCCGACTGGCCTCCATCCTTTTTATAATTTGTTCTTCCTACTTTTCTTACACATTTAGATCACTCCCTTTCCGGGCGCATCTCTGTAAGGAACGTTCGGGATGTCGGAAGATAGTTGGGTTGGTACCGTTGGATTAGGACGGTGGGTGAAATTTGTTATATTTTTGTATATTATATCGAGGTGTCGGAAAAACGGGATTTTAAGGTCTATTATAGGGTGAGGTATATGAGGATATGTATGTAGGGTGGGTCGGTTATTTTCCCTAATATTTTCAACTGTAAAGTTTGTATTTTGTCGATGTGTCGGGGTCCAACATTTCGGAATATTAGTTATATTTTATATTAACTAACCGGGCCGGGGGCGGGGGTAAAATGGGAATCGCCCGCATTATTTTTTGTTATTCAGTTTAATTTCCAACTTTCTCTTAACCTAAACTTCCAGTTGTGGTCTATTGAAAATGTAGGGTATCGGTGCGGGACTTAAAACTCGTCTTAGAATTTCTAGCCGGCGCTTTAACTGCCCGACTTTTCTGAGCGCCGTCTGATTTTCGTTTTAACATATATCTTAAGACATGTTAAACGTGAGTTTCACTAGTGTTGGAGTTAGTGGGAAAGAGAATGCAAATTGGGAAGAGAGGGCTCGGGGCATGAGAATATAAATAATTTGCAAGGACATTAAGCGAACGCTCCTTCCGTTCGACCTTATCGCGCCCTCGGACATAATTTGCAAACCCGAAATTTATTTACATTTAAGAAAGGACCCTATAACGTTTTCCCTCAGTAAAACGCTAACCGAATCTCGCATCCCGGCGAGGGGACCGGATTTATTATAAACATAATATATTAAATAAATTTATTATATAAATATAATAATAAATAAAATCAAGCAAAAATCGCGATAAATCGCGATTATAACCCTCGGTTCGTGCGTATGTCTATCTATAGATCGGATCGGTCGTAATAGAAATGTCGAAATTACTTCTAAAACTGAACTCGGGCAAGATAAAAGAATTTATCAGCGGCGATATACCGTTAGAAATTTGTAGAAATAATCTAGAACTCCGCTATTGAGAAATATACTGTCCCACGTATATTGGCGCACAATAATTACCCCACTGTCGTCTAAACCGCGCTTGGCGGGTCCCACTTATAATAATCGTTAACTTTATCGCCCCCGGGCGACAATAATATCGCGATCGTATATAATATACACGCTCTATCTATATAGATTGTAAAAATAACTATCGCGAAACGGTAAGACCAATATTGTCGGGGTGATAAAAATTTCCCCCGGAGATTAATGTAGCGACTAACATTATTCTTGGAATAGTAAATTCCGGTGGAGGAACTGGGGTCCGGCACCGAATTCAGAATGGGTTTACGGTCTGTAAGTTTGCGGTTTCCTCTCTCAGTTCGAGCGCTCTACTCGGGACCCCACCAGAGACTCGAATCTAGAGAAAGGAAACGACGTTACAAATTGCGACCGCAGTCGGGCAGACGGATCGCGACTATTAATTGCGAATCGATTAATAATTTACGACCGCGTTTCGAAAACGAGCCGATATCAATTCTTCCGTCCGAAACTATCCCATCGGCCCGATTCGACGGCTCACCTTGTGGTGGGGTGAGGGTCACCTCAAATTTTAAAAAATGATGTAGTACGAAATCGGAGTTAACGTTCGGTGGAGCAAAATCTTTAATGAATAATTCCTAGGCGTCGGATATCGTATTAATTTTTCGCGCGGTAATGGTAGATGGCGGGGTGGTATTAAGTGGTCGATAAGAGAGCCATGATATGTGTGCTAGTTGAACCCATCGGCTATGGGCATCGGCTATTATTAGTTGACGACAATGAGATTGCCGGAAATTAATTAACCGGCTCGCGTCGCCCGCCCAATAACCCCACTTATTAATTAAATTGAACTCGCAGTTATTTCATTAATGCCCGACCCCCCTCTCATTGTTCCATTCGAGGGCGAATAAATAATATTTTATAAAGAAAAATATAACGGCGAAAGGATATCGAAAGCCGATTTTAGGTTTCGCCAAAAAATCTCTCGATAAAAATCGTTCCCGGCGTTTCATTCGTTATATTACTCTAACGTTAATCGTCCATCAATGATAAATTATTACATCTACTAGATTGTAAGGTTACGCGATTTTCCCCGCGTAAATAAAACGAGTAACGGGAATAACGTATTAATTTTACTATTTGCGCGACGGAATTTAAATACCGGTCGAAATACTCTCCGCTCCGTCCGTTCCCGTGGTCTGTTTAAATCCGAGGCGGGCGATTTATAATTTATTAAAAGGCAGGAAAGAAAGCTCCGGTTTATTGGTGGGGGGTTGGACGGTTTCGTCGAGAAGGGACTGAATTTTAAATGCCCTCTTGCCAAATCTCGAGGCACCGTTTCGGATCGCATATTGCGCACTGTGTACTCCGGGCAAGAGCGAACATTTATACCGCAAACAAACTATAAGCAACGAGATTAACCCTCAGGTACACGATTTTTTGTTTAAATTAGAGAGAAACATGTTTTTAATAGTGTTTTCGCAGAAAAATATGTAAAAAAATTATCTCTAAAAAATATTTAAAAATAAGAAAAAAACTATTGGCGATATGTGGTGCATCGTACGTCTGTACGTACGACACCATACAAAGGTGTGTATGAGCAGAAGGCGCTTTAGGATTTATAATTAGTTTAATATTACGTATTAGAAAATTATTATGTTTTTTCGCGCTTTATGAAACTGTAAGAAACAATTTCTAGTTTTAAAATACCACTATGCCATTCGACCGACTCTTCGAATGGCGCTAACGTTATTCTCTACATGACAAGGTCAAAATTGGCGGGAAATTGTTTCTTACTGCGGTAAATCTGGAACATGAAAAAGTTCAATAATCTCCAGACAAATGGCATTCAAATTCGGAAAGCGAATCGTGCGAAACGTGCAACGCTATGGACGCTATGGAAGGATGAAGTGTTGGGGGCGAACGGCAATAGAGAATATCGGCCGATCGGTTGGACAGTGTCGAAAACGGCCCCACAGATACGTTCTGTATCACGACAATTCGTCGTTATTAACTCCAATAGGGATATTGAACATAACATCGGTAGAGGACGATTCCCCCCTAATACGAGAACATAGGAGGAGTGTTAATCCCGAGAGGATATATAGAGGACCTCTGATGACGGAACCGGTAAGATTTAAGAAACGTCGAAAGCGGACAAGACCCCAGAGGGCCCTGGAAGGTTAGTGCAAAAGCCCCTCCAGTGGAGCTACACTCGAGTGGTCAACCACTGCCGACCGAGGGTCTTACTACGTTATTAGAAGGTTAGTGATAAATTGAGTTGCAATCGCGGAATCGTTAGCGACTGCAGCCTTTTCAAATTTCATTAGGCCTATTTCAATTATACGAGGTTAGCGGTCATTGTTCTGACGGGAACCGAAATTTTACGTATATTTTTATAAAATAGGGGAGACGAGATAATTGCCTCCTAGTGGGAAATTGGCGGAACAAATCTCGAGCGTCCGCTTTTTCCCGCCCCGCCATATATATATATATATATATATATATATATATATATATATATATATATATATATATATATATGGCATCACTTCCGCAAAATCGTCATTTTAACTTCGATATCGGATTTTACACCCCGTTATCTGCGATGGGCCGCTCAGTTCGGGGAACACTTTCCGACAAAATACGTTACATCGATTCTAACAAAATTCTAATTATCTCTGATTGCGGATTCGACGTATTATTTATACCGTTCGGTATAAAGCGGAACGTATTTTAATATATGACAATTGTGAAAACTACGAACGGTTTTTTTAGCGTTCGTATCTGTAAAATTCGTATTTATGCCAAATTATTTGTTGCGAAATCGCGAGGAGAAAGTAAAAATTCGATTATTTATCAACGTCCATTTAAGAAACGAGATTAAAATAGAAGACGTACGCATGTCTCGAAACATAAAATTGATGAACGGTGAACAGTAGATGAAACGGTGTTTCATCTACGACATACGTAGGCGGCGACGGAATATATTTATCAACTCGATAGATTAATGTTCGAACGATCTATCCTCGATGTTCGCCTTTTTTTTATAAAACCCTAACGCCTCAGAAATGGGGGGGGGATAATTTCGTTGGCGATAATTTCAATCCGGGATATACAATTTTGCGTTTACCACTGGCCAGCGGCGAATATGAAGTCTTAATAAGGGGGGAACGTTTAGTAAGGGGCGTTAAGCGTTTAGTGGTACTGCTCTCGAGGGACCCGAATTGGCCTCTATGTCCCCTCCGCGGCCACTCGAACGGGACATAATAAAATTAATTCGGATCGTTTATTTCCCGGACTTTAGTCGTACGACGTCCGGAAATGAGCGCTTACACTTTCCGCCCTTTCGGCCGGTGTAAAATCTTGATTTTTAATCGTTAACACCAGACGCACCTTCTCCGAAGCCATTTCGGTTCGAGTGGCAGGCATCTCATCCATCCACCAACTTTAACTCTTACAATATTCAATTGTTCCCGAATTTGCGGCTTCCCGATATAAATCCGGACTGTCCCATTCGGACAGAATCCTACGATTCCTGCCGTCTATAATTATAGAAATTGTAGTCGCGATATAAAATAAAGAGTAAACCCTTTGTCGATGGAGCCGGTCTCGGTAGGCGGTATTACCGTCGCACCGACGACGATAGTCCGATGGCGGCGTTTCGAGGGCCAGCCGGAAAATGCGATACAGTACCGGTAGGGCCGGATGAAATCGTTAACGGAGTCGATCCAACAGCTACAATAAAATAGCTAATGCCGATAGCGGTCGGTGGGATATGGGCGAGATCTCCGTTTCCGTCGGAGGATTTATTTTTCGGCTTAAAAAGGTAGCCGGGACGGGGGCGATAAGTGTCCGGTCTAGTCGGCTGTAGAAGGAGTCCATTTTTCATGTTGTCGGATCAATTTGAGGGCCCCGGAAAAAAAATCTACTTAAAAAAGGCGGACGGAGGTCCCAGTCCCCGTATCGGCTTCTTCTATCGATAGTGCTCTATTATAACCGCCATTATAGGAATTCCGCGACCGACGTGTAAATCTAATTTACGGCTTTAATTAAATACGTCGAGAAAACGGAAATAAAAGCGTTTCACGCTATTCTTTCGTTCAGATACGGAAAAAAGGACTCGTTTACGCTGAAAAAAGGACGCGCGTATACGAGCCGGTATAATCCATAGGGGAAAATAAGGCAAATAGGGCGATCTTTAAAAGTTGTTGACGTTTAAGGAATGTGTCGATTTCATTTTTAATTTCATTTCTTCGCCGGCCTTTCAATTTCGGTACCCCACAAATCTCCGCGCGCGCTTACTTAAAATAAATACATACTGTGAACATACTGCTCACTTGGGCACATCTCCGATCGGCTTTCTATCCGCCCTAGAGTACCGTATAAGAAAAATGGAAAATTTATTCTACCCAATATCACGAACAAATGGTCAGTTCGTTTAGGCCTCCCGTAATAAAAGCGTTGAAATAAACGATTGTAAGTTAGTAAATAGAGACGTATCTGTAGATTTATCGTCGGTAGAGGAGGGGTTCGGATTTTTAAGTTTTAACTATCGGCGCTAGATATTTTGATCGTTCGACGGCCGAAACGATATTCGGGAAGTTCAAAAATGTTCCCGTTCAGTGGTCCCAAAGTGAGTTACACTCGCCCGAGAAATGTAAGCCGGTCCGATCTTTCGTCTCTGTACCGATTTGCGTAGAATGTAACACAGTTATGTAACAGAGGTGTTACTATGCAGTAAAGTAGCCGGGACCCGGTACGCATTGCAGACGGCCTTAACCGTTCGATAGGATATATTTTATACGGAGATTCGGCGGGAGATTTTCTCGGGTCGCCGTAAGAAACTGGCCGAGAACGGGACCGGGCATGAGGGTAAAATTGTAATATTCGTAGCGGAGAACGTAAGCGCCGTTCTGGGTTTGGGCATTGTTATCTCATGTTAAATTCGGAGTCTATCGGATGAAAGTTTGATGACGCGGCCCGGCAAGGTAATTCGAAGCGTTTAAAGCCCTCCCAACAATTTATAAAGCCGCCCCCATCGGATTTCTCCGTATTACCGGCATTACACTCCAGCTAAATATAATGCCGCTCGAAAACGGATTAAAAAAATAAATGAACGCGCGAAACCCACGCCAGACCCAAGTGAAACTTGTCAAGTTTTCGAGTTTATCGAATTCTTGCATTGATAACGATTAACACGAGGAATGAAACGAAGCGTCGAACACGGTTACAGCGTTATTAAATGAAGAAAATACCAAATCCGAAATAAAGTATTTGAAAACCGATTTAAGATAAAATACCATCTAATTTTAAACAATATCGGTACATGTATTATCTTCCGATTCGGTAACGTACGCTATCGGACCGCGGTAGCCGAAATACGAAACGGACGCCCGCGGAGTGAGTTTTATCTAAAGAGAGACAAGGCTAAAAGCTAAAAGAGACACAAAGTTCGGTTTGAGCGGACCAGGAATACAGAGAGAAAAAATTAATCTAAACCACTCCGCGGTACGTACAGAAGAGTATATTTTTTCTTCATTTGTAAGTCACAACTAGAACCCGTAATTGTATCCAACGGCAGAGCGACAAGATGACACTGTGAGAGATGCTCCCGTTGGAGAATCCCACTCCTGCCCCAGTCATCACTGGATAGTGAGGAAATCACGTGGCCATCCCCTCTGAAAGTGGCGCTCGAGATTTTCAGGAGGTTGACGCGAGGTCGGATCGAACGAACAGTTTCGAATGGAATTATCTATATGCGTATTAGGGAAGCCGCGAATTAGCGAACGAACGGGACTTACGAATAGGAACGGATCGTGCGCTTAGAAACATAAAGTTGGGGCGTTAACAATTTTACGAAGGATTGGTACGAGTGGGACGGTTCGGTCGGAACTAATGGCTCGATTCTGTGCGGCCGGAATGTACATTTAACAAAGGAAATATATAGCCAAGTTTATTTTTTCGAAATTTTTATTATTTTGATATTCTCAACGCGGTATACCTATCTTTACGGTATGCGTGACATTGATACATAAGAAACGTCCGTAAAGATAGTGGTAGCCGGACTGACAGAGGCACTCCTGTGCGCGATGTCGGGAACGGGGAATTTTAACGTGCACCAAATTTAGTCATAGACGGGCTCGAAAAAAACTTAGCGAAAGCTCGCCACGGTCCCGTTCTCCGAATTTTCTTAGGGCGACGAATAATTGATGGTAATAAATGTGCTGAGGAAGGGGGTGGTGGACGTGTGCCCGTGAAAACGCCGCATTGCGGCCCCGGCCCCGCCGACCCTGTCCGCCCGGCATCACCGCCCCGACATCAAAGATTAAACACATTTATAACCGCCAACTATAATAAGTATAAGCCCCGACTGAATACCTATAACGAGAGTGCGATTGGAGCAGAACCCTAAGAATCTGTCTAATAAAATGGAAATAACTACCGGTTTACTCGCACTCGTCTTTGGGGCGGGCTCTCCGTCCACTATTCTCATCGTTCAGTCGAAAATTACCAAAAAAAAAAAAAAAAAAATTAAACTCTTCACTTCATTTAAAGGGTTCCGCGATTAATGAAATATTATAATTTCTTGATCCTTTAAGTTTCCCTTTCATAAGAAATGTGACTTTTTCCTTTGAGAATCCCTCCACTTCGAATACGAATTGGGAATGACGATTCGTTCTGTCAGGATAATAATAACAAGTATTTTATATATATATATATATATATATATATATATATATATATATATATATATATATATATAATGATCCCCAAATTGCGCTACATTTCTTTTTCCACGTCATTTTTTAATTATGAAACTGACCCCGTCTTGATGTTAGTCCCATTGGCCAGTCGATCGGAGATCACTCCGTATCACAAAGAGCATAACTGGGTTGAGTGACGCTGCCAATTAATGTACATAAAAAAAACTTTGGACATCCTGGCGTTCTTTAAATTTTATATTTTCTCGTAAATAAATGTCCGGCGGTTTCGAGGGTTAGGAATAGTGCAGTTTTCACGGTCTTGGGCCTCGCGTACGAGGCCGTAGCCTGTTCGGTGCGGTCTAAGTAAGCGAAAGCGAGGACACGCGAAAGGCCGGGACCGGTCTGACGAAAGAGCGCCCCTTCTGACGGGATTTTTTCGTTCTAAATTCGAGGTTTACGAAGCCGCGGAGGCGGCAACTCAAAGTTATATCGTCGAGGCTGGCTGGCTATTCGGCGGCTCGCTCGAAAACTGCCCGGGACCGACTGAATGTATAATTTTTATGACTCGAGACGCGGGCGCATGGTATACGCTACGCCCGTTTTATGCCGGCTTATTCCGCCTCGAAATACATCGCCACCGCCTAATTGAAAATTTAATTATTATGTTTACGGCCCTATGTAATTAAACGCGACCGGTGCCCGAATAAGACTCCAGGTGCCGGGAAAAAGTCGCGACAGAGAAAAAGTCCCCGTTATTAGGGCCCGACCTAAATTCGTATCGAAACCGAAACCGAGTTGAACTTGGCAAAATTTTCGAATTAGATTTTTGCCCACGCACATACGCACGGAAAAGAGCCGCGTTCCTGTCAGTCGTATATATATATATATATATAAATTACGTATATATATATATATATATATATATATATATATATATATATATATATATATAAATTAGCGATTCGGTTGGCGTATTCGGTTCTGTCGGGATCGGGGCTGCGGTAAAAAATATCGGCAGGCCGAGTTTGGCTAAGACGAGTCTCGGATTTAGCCGGAAATGGGTAAAACATTAAGAGGCCCCGGCGCGACCTCTGAAATATTCGGGCCAAAAGTGCGGCCCATATATCATGGGGAAAAACGTGCGACAGCGTTTAACGACGGCGTAATCCCGGCAAACGACGCTCCGATATTCGGCCCATATTTATCGCTTTCCTTCCCTTTTCTCCGCTCAATATACTCGGCGCATTAACCCGAGCTACAATATTTACGAGGCTATTTATTCCATTC